>JACEEZ010019588.1:10000-42500 GCA_016584305.1 Chionoecetes opilio | reverse complement strand
CACTCTTGGCTTCTTAATTAAGGCCCGTTCACATCTTCACGACTCTCGGACGGAGAGCCAGTCACGAACGTTCTGTGTCGAGCTGTGGTCGGCAACGGTCGCATGTGGAGTGGCGTCAGGCCGTGGAGAGTCGTGAAGGGCGCGAGGAGGGGATCCGATGTGATGGTGCATGCTCTATACATCGAGCGGGTCTGCGACTCAAAAATGTACGGAAAATCGAGACTCCGTGCGAGACTCGTGTCGAAGGGTCCGAACGGGTGGCGCGGACCAGTGGGAGCCGTATGAGAGGACCAGTCGGGGACCGTGACTGGATGGGAGCAATGTTATTTAGCGTAGGAGAGAGAGAGGAGAGAGAGGAGAGAGAGAGAGAGAGAGAGAGAGAGAGGAAGAGAGAGAGGAGAGAGAGAGAGGAGAGAGAGAGAGAGAGAGAAGAGGAGGAGAGAGAGGAAGAGGAGGAGAGAGAGAGAGAGAGAGAGAGAGAGAGAGAGAGAGAGAGAGAGAGAGAGAGAGAGAGAGAGAGAGAGAGAGAGAGAGAGAGAGAGAGAGAGAGAGAGAGAGAGAGAGAGAGAGAGAGAGAGAGAGAGAGAGAGAGAGAGAGAGAGGCGGAAATTTTTGAGATATTTATTGATATTATAATTATTATTATTGTCGTCATCATTATCCACTATAAATAGAGCAGTATCTCTAGAGCAGTATCTTTAGTGCCTTGGCGATTGTTATCACCATGTCGTAGTTATTGTATTCAATTAATAATATTTGGAGGCACATAAGTATTTGTGGCCTAGTGAAGGTGGACAAGTGGACATGGAGGGAGTGGGCAGTCAGACACCTGCCGCCATGGTGAAATACTCCCGGGGAGGTACTGACGGGAGTTGAGGGGGTGCTGCAGACGTATCATTGAAATCTCCCGTGTCCTCTCTTTCCATATCCCTTAGTGTCTTAGATACACAAGAGAGTAGCTGCAGCCTGCACTCTAAAGACGATTCCTCTTACTACTCACATTACACTACATGCACTTACATCCCTACACTATCTTCACTCAAAATTTTATTATGCCTAGTAATCGCCCTGCCTCGGAGTCCCTAACTGGGGAGGGGACCAGAAATATCCCCAGGTCGGACAGTCTTCAAGATGTCGACCCGAGGTGTCTTGATACTTCTTCTAGCCTTCTCTCCTTAAACTTCTGCAACATTCGCGGCCTTAGATCTAGCTTTCTCTCTGTCGAACATCATCTCTCCTCCTCTAAACCTCATCTTCTTTTCCTCACCGAAACTCAGTTGGCTGTGAGCACTGACAGCAGACCTTTTTCTGTCTCCTCTTACTGTCTCTATTCTAATTTTAAATCCAAAGCTGGCCGTTGCGTATATGTGCGCAATGACATCACTTGCTCTCGTGCCCACGCCCTTGAATCTTCCGAATTTTCTACCATCTGGCTTCGACTTCAATGTCAATCTCTTACTAAATTTATCTGTGCTGTATATCTCTCACCTAACTCCTCTGACTATGTAAAGTTCTTCGACTATTTAACATCAAAAGTGGAGCACATCTCATCTCATTTTCCTTTAGCTGAAATGTCCATTCTTGGGGACTTCAATGTTCACCACCAGCTTTGGCTATCATCTTCTTTCACTGACCAACCTGGTGAACAAGCCTACAACTTTTGCTATCCTCCAAGACCT
Organism: Chionoecetes opilio; assembly: GCA_016584305.1. Lineage (NCBI taxonomy): Eukaryota > Metazoa > Arthropoda > Malacostraca > Decapoda > Majidae > Chionoecetes > Chionoecetes opilio. The sequence goes on along the minus strand of JACEEZ010019588.1, from coordinate 40,821 downwards.
AGAGCAGCTGGTGCAGCACCCTACTCGTATTCCTGACCGCCTTGGAGACACGCCCAACGTTCTTGATCTTTTCCAAACTACTAACCCTTCTGCTTACTCTGAAATTATTCTCTCCGTTGGGTTCCTACGATCACAATCTTATTTCTGTAACCTGTCCTATCGCTCCGGTACCGTCTCGGGACCCACCAAAGCGGAGGTGCTTCTGGCACTTCAACTCAGCTAAGTGGGAAGACCTAAGGCAGTACTACTCTGATTTTCCATGGAATGATTACTGCTTCCATGTCAAAGACCCATCTCTTTGTGCAGAGCGCATAACTGAGGTCATAGTCTCTGGCATGGAGGCGTACATTCCACATACTCTCTCTAATCCTAAAGCCCGTCAACCTTGGTTTAACTCTGCTTGTTCTCATGCTGTCCGAGATAGAGAGGTGGCTCACAAACGGTACCGTAAGCATCCATCTCCTGAAACTCATGCCCTTTATATTTCTGCCCGTAATCATGCCAAATCTTTACTTCAACTTACCAAAAACTCTTTCATTCATAGAAAATGTCAAAATCTTTCTGAATCAAATTCCTCTCGTGACTTCTGGCATCTAGCTAATAACATCTCTAACAATTATTCTTCCACATCTTTCCCTCCTATGCTTCACCCAGATGGCTCCACAGCTGTCTCATCTACTTCTAAAGGTGAATTCTTCGCTCAAACATTTGCTAAAAATTCCACTCTGGCTGATGAAGGGCTTGTTCCTCCTTCTCCTCCACCCTCTGACTATATTATGCCTGTCATTAAGATCCTTCGGAATGATGTTTTCTTTGCCCTTTCTGACCTAGATCCTCGGAAGGCTTACGGTCCTGACGGAGTCCCTCCTATTGTTCTCAAAAACTGTGCTTCTGTGCTTGCACCTTGCCTGGTCAAACTTTTCCGTCTTTTTCTATCTACTTCCACCTTTCCTTCTTGCTGGAAGTTTGCTCACATCCAACCTGTTCCTAAGAAGGGTGACCTTTCTAATCCTTCAAACTACCGTCCTATAGCGTTGACTTCCTGCCTTACTAAAGTTTTTTAATCTTTACTTAATAAGAAGATTCTTAAGCATCTATCTGCTCACAATCTTCTATCTGATCGTCAGTACGGTTTCCGTAAAAGGCGATCTACTGGCGATCTTCTAGCTTTCCTAACTGAATCTTGGTCATCCTCCTTTAGGGGTTTCGGTGAAACTTTTGCTATTGCCCTTGACATATCAAAAGCTTTTGATAGAGTCTGGCACAAATCTTTAATTTCCAAACTACCCTCATTCGGTTTCTATCCTTCTCTCTGTACCTTCATTTTAAGTTTCCTTTCAAACCGTTCTATTGCAGCTACTGTAGACGGACATTGTTCTTCTCCTAAATCTATCAATAGTGGTGTTCCCAAGGGTTTTGTCCTATCACCCACTCTCTTTCTATTATTCATTAATGATCTAAGTCTAACTCAAAGCCCTATCCACTCCTACGCTAATGATTCTACCCTGCATTTTTCAACGTCGTTTATTAGACGTCCAACTCAACAGGAACTAAGTGATTCACGGAGAGATGCCACCGAGCGCCTAACTTCTGATCTTTCTATACTTTCTGATTGGGGCAAAGCAAACCTTGTTTTGTTCAATGCCTCATAAACCCAATTTCTTCAACTTTCTACTCGACAAAACCTACCAGATAACTATCCCCTCTTCTTCAATGACACAAATGTCTCGTTCTTCTACAATGAACATTCTAGGACTATCCTTTACTAAAAAACTGAACTGGAAATCTCACATCTCATCTCCTGCTAAAACAGCTTCTAAGAAGTTAGGTGTGCTGTGACGTCTGCGTCCTTTTTTTTCTCCCTCCTAATTGCTTGCTCTCTACAGGGGCCTTATCCGCCCATGTATGGAGTATGTCTCACATGTTTGGGGAGGATCCACTCATACAGCTCTCCTAAACAGGGTTGAGTCAAAAGCTTTCGTCTCATCAACTCCTCTCCTCTGACTGACTGTCTTCAATCTTTAAATCACCGCCGCAATGTTGCTTCTCTTGCTCTCTTCTACCGTTATTTTCATGCTCACTGCTCTTCTGAACTTGCTAACTGCATGCCTCCCCCACTCCCGCGGCCTCGCTGCACAAGACTTTCTACTCATTCTCATCCCTATTCTCTCCATCTTCCTAATGCAAGAGTTAATCAGTATCTTTACTCTTTCATCCCTTTCACTGGTAAACTCTGGAACTCTCTTCCTGTTTCTATTTTTACCACTTTCCTATGACTTAAATCTTTTCAAAAGAAGAGTAACAAGACACCTCCCGAACTAAATTGGTCTACCCCTCTGTTTTTATTTTATTCTCTTACTGTCTTCTTTATAGGGACTGGCAACTAAGCGGGCTTTGTGTTACCCATTTTTGTTGTGCTCTTGGCCAGATCCTTGTGATGTAAAAAAGAAAAAAAAAAAAAAAAAAGTGTGTGGACAACAGTGTGACCGACATTGGTGGCGTCGTTCACTACACAAGCGAAGGTTGAAAAGTGGTGTAGGGGATGGGTCAGAGTGCTGCTCACATCCTCAACCACTCGGCGTCAGTCGCAGCACGGCTGGGAATAGCTGCAGCATGACGGCAACCGTGGGTTTGCGTCGTGCTGCAACTGCCGGCAAATGTCGCCGCATGACGCCAACTCAAAGTTGACCTTTAAATTTTCAAATACCCCTATAGTTTGCAACTATCGCCGACAATCGCAGACTAGTCGCCGATTAGTCGCCTAACTACGGCAAACCGTCGGCTAACCGCGCCGACAACGGTCAGTGGAAGGGCTTGCTATATCCGGTGTCAGTCGCAGCACGGCTGGGAACAGTCGCTGCATGACGGCAACCGTGGTTGCCGTCATGCGGCGACTGTCGGCGACTGTATTCGCATAACGGCAACCCAATATTGGCGGTTAAATTCGTTTTAGTCAACGATTATGGCCGACAATCGCGGACTATAGTCAATTTGTTTTAACAAGGTGAAAAATACTGACCCCTTGCTGCTTACTGACTGATATTTAATGCCAGGAGAAGGGAATACTACGCTTCTTCTTAATTTCAGTTGTATTTTATCATAGTCTATAATAATATAAGCGAAAGTGTGTGTGTGTGAGTGTGTCCGCGATAGGTGCCGCCCCCCGTGCCCCAATCCCATCATATGGCACAGTTTTGGAACCAGCTCGACCGGGGGCAACTTTTAAGCCCACTTATGAGATGATCCGATCACTTTGTTGTTCTTTTTTTACCAGCCTATTAGCGAGAATTGTGAAAAAAATGTGGGTTGCGAGAATTGAGGAAACCTTGATGTAGGGTGATGGGTAATGGGTGGGGTGATGGGTAATGGGTGTGGGGTGATGGGTGAGTGAATGGGTGGGGGGTGATGGGTGATGGGTGAGGGAATAGGTGGGAGGTGATGGGTAATGGGTGAGGGAATAGGTGGGAGGTGATGGGTAATGGTGAGTGAATGGGTGTGTGGTGATGGGTAATGGGTGAGTGAATGGGTGGGGGGTGATGGGTAATGGGTGAGTGAATGGGTGGGGGGTGATGGGTAAGGCGTTAATACATACATTTCTACATCCATGATTTCAGGAAAGTTAGAAGGGGCTATCTGGAGAGTGTGTTTGGTGGGCCGAAGGCCCACCCACCAAACACACTCTCCAGAAAGCTGTGTTTGGTGGGCCGAAGGCCCACCAATAGCCCTCCGCAGGAGCTAGCCAAGAAGTCCGCCCGGAGGGCGGCTTTGCGGCTAGTTAACCATATTATCAGGTAAACATAGGCAAAATTCTAAGCATGAGACCTTAAAATAGAATGGATTTTTTGCCTCGTTAAAAAAATAGACTAAAGTCGCCTAACTACGGAAACCCGAGCCAACCACGCCGATTTGAAGCTTAACCCCCCTCATAATCGAATCATCCAGTCGGCACCGACTGGATGACTCTGCAAATTGTGACCGGTCGCTTACGCGAGTCGTGGAGATGTGAACGGGCATTTATGCTATGTTAATACATTACATGGTACGTAGTTATAACCATCCTCTACTTGTAGGTCTGAAATTATTTGCAGTATTTCCAGTCCCGACATCAGCCGTCGCAAATGAATAGTAACATAAGGAGAATTTTAGTGACAAGCTGCCATAAGACTTGACTTAATTCTCGCTTGCGTGACTCACCAGAACGCCCCGGCTGGTCGGGTCTCTCCCGCTCACAGCTGATCACTTGTAAACAAAACAACCACAATGGCGAAACTGTACCGTTGAATGAAAGTCCAATAAATTACGATAACTGACGATATTGTGAATAGATCACAACATATGGGGAGGCGGTAGCGGAGTGGTTAGCGTCTCCGACTTGCGTTCTCGGTGACCCGAGCTCAATCCCCGAAGAAACCAAAACCTTTCTGCACCGTCGAGGGGCCTAAAGAACACCCACATGCCCTGCCCATCATCTCTACCTACGATTGCGAGTGCATCGGAGGACATATGGGGGCGGCATGAGCCTCTAATCACAGGCGTCACTATAAGAATCCTGCCTGCGCCACCACGGGTGAGGGCCAACCATCACAGCAGCCCTCAAGTGAACCTCCAGAGTCTACCATCCGAGCCCTGGATCACCACTGCCTACAGGCGCTATAGGCACAACATGTATAAACAAATATATATTTTTTAAATATATCCTTCATATTAATGTTTTTTTTAGTTTAATGGACGAGAACTGCGCGGGCGCTACCGCCGTTACCACTTACGTTTTCTATATTAATTTTTGCTCAGTATATGGTTTAGTATTAATCCACTTCTGCGTAACCTTCAAAACATCGATACATATTGAAGAAATTAAATAGTTGTCTAAAGGCCGGTTCCCATCAGCCCGCTTGTACGGCCGTCTTACAACAACACCGCTCAACAATGACGTCACCATCATCACCGCTTGAGTGGTATTTGTGGTAACTAGGCACAGTTGGCAACTCCGCTCGAGCGGACACCGCCGAGCGGGAGAGATGACTTGAATTTAACTTTGTACGGCGGCCGTACAGCGGTACGGTGGTGCGGTAGACTTTGTTTTGACGTCTTTGTGACGTCTTTGTTGTTGTACGGCGGCCGTAAAAGCGGGATGATGGGAACCGGGCTTAATAGCGCATACAGAACACCCTCCCCGTCTGGAGCACCCTCCCCCCTTGAATCCTTATGGAGGTTAGGTTAAGGTTCGTTTGGGTTAAAATCTCGCCGGGGTGTCGTTAGGATGTTTGGTTAAGATTATTATCCTCCCGGCAGGGCGAGGCAGGCGGACAACTCGGCGGCTGGTCGGTGAATACTTAGCGGGGCGAGGAACACTTGTATCTGGTTTCAGTATTAATCACTTCCGCGTAACCTTCAAAACTTTTATATTATATATTATATATATATATAATATATAATATATATATTATATATATAATATATAATATATATATTATATATATATATATATATATATATATATATATATATATTATTATATAATATATATATATATATATATATATATATATATATTGTAGAAGTAGTATATTGTAGAAGTAGTCATAGTTGACTAATAGTGCATACAGACACACCCTCCCCTTCCAGAGGCCCCCCAACCCTATAGGTCCGTATAGGAGGTTAGGTTAAGGTTCGGGTAGGTTAATAATCTCGCCGGGGCGTCGAGTGGGGCAGAAGCCCCTAACCCTCCGTTAGGAGGTTATGTTAGGGTCAGTTAGGCCCTTAGGGTAATGATCCTCCCGACAGGTGATTACCTGCTTGTCTCTTCAAAGTCTGAGGTGCCTGAAATATCCAACTCAAGCCAAAGGCAAGCGGTTTTTTTTTTTTATAGTAGGAGGTTAATACGCCTGGTTAGGGTAGGTTAGGTTTAGTTCAGATTTTTCACTACCCCTGTTATCTAATATACTATATGAGTAGCCGTGTGTGTGTGTGTCTGTCTGTCTGTCTGTTTTGGGTAGCCGAAACTGTAAATTCAATTTTGATGAGAGTAGACTCAAAAAATCGCAAATAAATCGAAAGTGGTAAGCGGCTAGGTCCCATGTCAATTGAATAATTTTGAAGGGGGGTTTTGGGCTAAACACACTTTAGGAGTATTATATTACAGAAAAAACTGCGGTAACGTCGTGCTGCACTCCACAAACTCAGTAGACTCATCGACGTTTGTGTGCGTGTGTGAGTGTGTGTGTGTTAGAATCACACGGAACACAAAGGGTTGGAATCACATGGAACGTGGTCTACCCCGAGGCACTTTGACCAGTGACCAACGCCAGCAACAATATACGTATACTACTACAAACATCAATACCTGGGTCCTAAGGGCACACAAGCACTTGTCTAATATACTATAGGAGTAGCCGTGTGTCTGTGTATGTGTGTGTCTGTTTTGGGTAGCCGAAACTGTAAATTCAATATTGATGCGAGTGGGCTCAAAAAATCGCAAATAATTGTAAGTGGTAAGCGGCTTGGTCCCATGTCGATTGAATAATTTTGAAGGGGGGTTTTGGGCTAAAAAACACTTTTAGGAGTATAAGCTTACAGGAAAACCTCTGCGGTAACGTCTTGCCGCATTTCACAAACTCAGTAGACTCATGGACGTGCGTGTGTGAGTGTGTGTGAGCACTCTTTCGTGTGCGTGTGTGAGTGTGTGTGTTGGAATCACTCGGAACACAAAGGGTTGGAATCACACGGAACGTGGTCTACCCCGAGGCACTTTGACCAGTGACCAACGACAGCAACAACACGATTGGAGCTTGCAATCACATGTTGTCTAATATATACTACTACTACAAACATCAATACATGGGTCCGAAGGGCCCACAAGCACTTGTCCTCTCTATGAACTTTTCTTCATAGAGATCTTTATCTCTATGATCTTTTGTTTTGTGCCTTTGGACAAAACATTTTTCAGACACCTCAGACTTTGTCGAGGAAATAGTGGAAATATTCGGCAACAGTTCCACTAGTGATAGATGAAAAGGAAGAATAGAAGCTATTTCGTTTTTATACGTAATCCAGTAATTTTTCGCTAGTCCCAAAACACTAAACTTGCATTTTAGGTCCCCTTAGAGCTAGTGCACTAAGCTATTAGGATAGGAAAGATCGCCACCCAGGGCAAACCCTGGGTGGCGGTGGGTCACAGGCAACCTATACCCACATCTGGTTAGGTAACCAGGCTACACTCAGATCTGAAAGAAAAAGAAACACACGTCTGGCAACGCCGTACCAACCCTGCTGAGGCCAGTGGTACGCCAGCCGGCCCGGAGCTATCATTCTTCTTTTTGCCTTCATCGAGTCAACCCCTGCTGTCGTCTCCTGTAACACGTGTTGTTTCTCTTCAGGCTGGTATGGTGAGCACCTGCTGTTTTTTCGTGTTTACGTGGTGTGAGTGAAGTTTTTACCCATTCATGCTTCGTAATCCTTCTGTAGGGTTCACGGGCATGAGTGTAGTTTATTCTTCATCCCTGGTTTGGGCCCAGCTGTGTCTCAAAATTTTTTCGGCTGGTGTCTGTGTCTGTGGTGTTACGCTTACGCCCCAGGGGCGCGGCTTTCACCTTTTTTCCCCTGGGCCTTGTTTCCCCGCCAGGGCGTCCCTGGCCTGACACCTGTACGGTTTCGTCGTTCACCCAGCCACGCCCCATCCTCGCCCGGACCCTCCCAAGAGCTGGTGCGGGGGTTGGTGGTTCCTGGTCTGCCATGTGTGAGCTGAGATGGGCGGATGGTTACGTCGTTCACCCAGCCACGCCCCACCCCCGCCCGGACCCTCCCAAGGGCTGGTGCGGGGGTTGGTGGTTCCTGGACTGCCACGTGGAAGCAGCGACGGCCGCACCCCACCCCCGCCCGGACCCTCCCAGGGGCCGGTACGGGTGGTGTTGGTAGTTCCCCTGGCCTGCCACGTGTGTCCTGAGATGGGCGGATGGTTACGTCGCTCTTGCTGGTGCCCAACTCACCCCGCACCCCCGCCCGGACCCTCCCATGGGCCGGGAAGGGGAGTTGAGCGGTCCCTGGCTGCCATGTCGACCCCCCCCCTTTCCCCACCATCCACTTTCCTGGGGGTCGGGGCAGTGCGTGTGGCGATGCAGGTGGGGGTTTGGGGGCGTTTCGTGTTGCGTCTAGTCCCTTTCCCTCTCACTGCTTTACCCTTCTTTTCTAGCGGATCAATTGCGAGGCCTAGGGCTGGTCGGTGTCCTTTAGGTCACGAGGCCACAAGCTCTGCTCCTCGCACGCCCCGTGCCTTCTGTCGGACCTCTTTCGTCCCGCCGATTGCCCGGAATGCTGTGGATGGCTGCGGCTCATCCTCTCGGAGGTAGGTGTGCCCTGCCTTACCGGCGAGGCCTATGCTGACCTCAAGGAGTGTTGGTCGAAGGCTTTGAAGTCTCGCCAACGCAGCCACTTCCGTCTGTCCTGGGCGGACCGGTCTCTTGGTTCTCGGCTGGGCCTAGCCAAGTCGTCCATCTCCTCCTCGTCTCGCACCTCCCGACCCCCTGCCTCTACTTCCATGAGCTCGGCGTCGATCGTGCTGACCGTGGAGCATGATCTGGCGGTCTTCTCAGTCCCTCACCATGACCGCGACTCCCAGGTCGAGGACTTGCCGGGTGGGTCTATGGCTCCTACGGCTGGTCAGGCGTCTCCTGGGCCTTCCCCACCCTCACCTCCTGTGCCTCCGAGGTTGTCGGCTTGGATGACTTCAGTGAACTCCTTCATGGCAAGAATGGAGGTCCACTTAACTTCTGGGTCCCGTTCTCCGACGCCGAGGCGTCGCAGGTCCCCATCGCCTGCTTCCCTCTCACCGGTGCCTCCTTCTGAATCTGTGGTAGTCGAGGATGACTACCTGGTGTGCTCCGACGGGGAAGAGGATGCCGCCCTACCCGTACCCAAGAGACAACGGTTCGGGGACTTCCTGTCCGCCGGGCCCTTCCTCCGCCGTTTCTTCTGAGGTGCCTTCTATGTGCACTTCCCCTCGTCCCGCTGAGGAGGATGCCTTGGGACTCCCTACGTCCTGTTTACCTGGGCACCGATGCCGCCGCCGATTGCTTGTGAGACGGTTGACGGGCGGCTTGTTGCCATCGGTCGTCTGGAGGACGGCTCGTGGGGCCCAGTTCCAGACTTGAAGGTGCGTCGCTTCCGGAAGGGTGGGGGACAGGAGTCCTACCTCTACCGCCGGATTCCTTTCTCTCGCCTGGACGCTCCCTCGAAGCAGCCTGCGGTTTCTTCGGCGGCCGCTTTGGATGCTCTGGCCTCCTTACTGGCTGAGCCTAGTTTGGTCAGGGACGGCTTCCCGTGTGTGGAGGGAAGCCAGGATGCCAGGTGGCTTTCTCTCGGGGGCCAGAAACGGTTATTCTGGATGAAGGCCGGCCTGGACCCTGCCGAAGTGTGGAGAGCGGGTACCACCAGTGTGACCCGGGGTCCTTCTCCGTCCTGGGCCCCGATCCCGGTTCTCCCGGCCTCTGGTGGCTTCCCACGTGTGATGGCTGATTTCCTCCGGGTGTCCCGGCTTTCTGCCAAGGACCTCCCGTGGCGGGCGCAACCGGTGAAGGAGGAGCTTTTTCGCCGGGACTTTCAGGAGCGGCAACACGCCTCCCTGTTGGCCTCTTCTGTTGCCTTCTTCAGTCAGCTGGCGAACTGGCTCTCCTCCCTCGCCGTGGATCACACTTCCCTCTCCCCGGCCTCCCGGTCGGATGTCTGTCGGGCTTTGTCGACCGCCTGTGATGCGTTCGGCGCTTCCCTCCTCCCGACGGTCCGCCCTGCCATTGACAGGGCCGTCACTGCCCGCTTGGCTCTTCGACGCGAGGCCTTTCGGGGCCTGCCGGAGCTGACTCGACAGCAGATTCTCCAGATTAGTCCCTTCGATTCGGAGGTCTTGTCGGAACCCTTCTTGCAGCAGTGTCTCGCCTCAATTCCCCCCACCGTCACTCTGGGGTCTACTCCGGCCCCCAGACCGTCTCGGCCGGGGGGTTCCGGGAGGGGGTCCAGCAGTGTTCGTCGGGGCTCTTTTCGTCGGGAAGGGCAGTCCAGGAGCGCTCACCCCCGTGTGGATGGCCCCCAGGATCCTCGTCGTCCCAGTCGGGGTGGGCCTTCCGGGTTCAGGGGCTCTGGGTCTCGGGCCTTTCGCTCGGGGCCCGCTACTGTCCACAAGCCTTCCTCCAAGGGTCGCTCTCGCTTCTGAGCCTCCCTTCCAGGGCCTCCTGTCCGGGTTTCGGGCAGCCTGGCCGCAGAGAGGTTGGCCCGCCAGGGTGGTCCGAAATGGTCTTTCTTGGCCCTGGATTGCCCTACCGCCCCTTCGGCGACCTCCTTCTTGGACGCCGGTCTCCACAGTGCTCGCCGCCCACGTGTCGGAAATGCACTCCTCCGGGGTAGTGGAGAAGGCGCGGGGAAAGGTCTTTCTTTCCCGCATGTTCATCGTACCCAAGAAGGACTCTTCGAAGGGGAGGCTTATCTTGGACCTCAGCCGCCTAAACGGATTTGTGCGCAACCACCGGTTCCGTATGCTGACCTTGGCCCAGGTCCGCCTTCGGCTGAGGCAAGGGGACTGGATGGCGTCCCTCGATCTCAAGGACGCCTATTGGCATGTCCCCATTCATCCTCGGTTCCGGCGCTTCCTGGCCTTCCAGGTGGAATCGGACACGTGGCAGTTCACCAGACTACCCTTCGGCCTCTCCATCGCTCCGAGGGTTTTTACGCGGCTCACCAATGTGGTGGATCAGCGGATGGTGTCTGCAGGGGTGAATTGCCTCATGTATTTGGACGATTGGCTGGTGTCCGCCCCGTCTCAGGAGGAAGCGGTTCGCATGCTGGACCCAGCTCTGGCGGTGGCGGGGGAGATGGGGTTCCTAGTCAACAAGGGAAACTCCGTCCTTACCCCCTCTCCCCGCATTACTTGGCTGGGCATGCAATGGGACATCCGTTCGGCTGCGGTCCGCATCTCGGGGGTAAATGCGGCCAAGCTTCATCAACGCCTCTTCCGGGCCTCGGTGTCCCGTTTTTTGTCAAGAAGGCATTGGGAGTCCCTTCTCGGCTCGCTCAACTTCGCCGCAGAGGTCACTCCCCTAGGCCGCCTTCGTCTCCGTCGCCTTGTCCGGGTGGTGAACACAGCCGTTCCGGTGCGACCCCGCGACTTGCTCCGGCCCGTCCCTCCCCTGGCCCTCACACTACTTGACAAGTGGTTGGTGGAGGGCGGTTTCTCCGCGTGGACCGGGTGGCTGCCTCCGCCCCCTACGGTCTTCGTGATGTCGGATGCGTCGGACGTCGGGTGGGGCTACCAACCCCAGCTCGTTCACTAACCTAACCTGGACATTGGTTAACTGGCCAACATAACCTAACCACATATCCTAACCTAACTATTCAGGCTATTGCTTGTATTTAATATACTTTCATGCAGAAACAAGGGTAAAAGTAGATTAAATGTATATATTTGGTGCTGTAATATCAAGAGCTGGAACTGTCGCCGAAAATAGGAACACTCGCCGATGTGAAAAATAGGAACACTCGCCGACGTCGGCGATAATTCCTATCGGCGACAATTCCAGATACCTGTGAAGGATGTGGTTTAAACAGGTCTGACCGCATACTGGAACCTTTGCAGATATGAAGTACAGTAAGTGTACTATATGCTGATGTAATATCATTCAGATAAGCTTGGAGCAGTGCTTATGCAGTTTTACCATTAGTACAATTTGAGAGAAACAACGTCATACGGACTGGTGGTAGCGTTACAAGACTCGGGAAAGTTATTTCACCAGACTTGACGTTCTCCTCTCATGTCACACCACTGTAGCTCTATTATTGTGGTCCTAAAGTTAAGCCCGTGCTTATAAATGTACAATTTATGCTAATTTGTGCTCTATTATCAGCAAAATTCTACAGAAACTACTACACGTCACAGAGACTAGCGTCAGGTTGATAAGACATAAAAATTATTTCATCCGTTTAAAAGTTCTCATGTCATTGACATTGTATATTCTTTTTCGTGGTCTTAAGGTAAGTCCGAGCTTATGGATGTACATCTATGTGTTTACTTGTGGCCTGTTATCTGTAATTACTCATTATTTCTACGACGATACTCAACGAAGCGTCTCTGCCATGTTATTGTTTTTCTCTGACGTCACGTTTTAAGCCGTGATAAGCGACCCTAGACCCTCGCTTGCCACGGCTTGCGGTAACTTGCGCTAGCTGGGCAAGCCGGTGTGACGTTACAGAAGATCCGCCGTGCCGGTTGGTCCAGCGCATGCGCAGAACTTTGTTTTGTAAACAAACAGACGACGCGATATATTTGGTCATGACAGCTCTGCATGCAAGATGGATTCTTACAATATAACGCCGACATTCGATCAAGAATGGCTGAATTCAAAGTTAAGATGGACTTTATTCACTACACATTAGTCACTGGGAAGCCTTACCTAGGTTTGACAGCAAATGATGTATGTACTACTACGTGTAGTAATTAAGGAATTTACGTGTAGGAATTACGTGTAGTAAGGAATAAGGTACGTGTAGTAAGGAAGGATTGCTCAGAACATTTATATTATTGGGTATATGTATAGCCTACTGTATACAGCAAAAGGTTGAAAAGTAACCCAACATCTGGCTTCAAATTCGTGGAAATTAAGGTAGATTGTCATCTGTCACTCCAGGATAATTTGAAATCTATCTATAATAATTCACTGGGGAATACATTTTTGTTGAGTTAGGTCTGACACTTGTTATTAAGTAAGTTTTGGGTGCTGAATCCAAAACTGATCTCAGTTTTTCTCTATCACGTCAAGTTTTTGAACTGTAGGATTTTCGTTTTCTTAAAAAATATGAAAAATACTGTACATAACAGTAACAGTGCTTATTTTATAAAAGTTGCAAATGTTAACATACAATGAAAAATGAAAGAAATAGGCATGAATAGAATGTTTATTTAACATTATCATGTTTTTAGAAAGGATAAGGCTATAATTGTGTGCAGTTAAGGTAAAAATTTACGTTTGTTGCTTTGTCTGGAGTGCTCAACTTGAGGACTATCGCGTTTGATGCTCCAACAATAGTCAGCCATCATATGCACATCCCATCTACCCTGGTAACGTTCTTCCATAACCTTCAAATCTTGGTGAAATCGTTCACCTTGCTCGTCGCTAGCAGCACCAAGATTTTCCGGAAAGTTGGCAAGATGGCTATGCAAAAAATGTACTTTAATACTCATGTTGCAACCAAGCGCTTTGTAGCTCTCCAATAGTTTCTGAACAATTTCTGTGTAATTACTTGCACGTGTATTTCCAAGAAAGTTCTTGACGACGTCTTTGAATGATAGCCAAGCATTCTTTTCAAGGTCTGACATAGTACCGTTGAAATGTTCATCTTTGATGAGCTGTCGAATTTGTGGACCATCAAACACACCGGCCTTGATTTTTTCAATTGACAGTCCAGGAAATGCCATGATGATGTACTTCAAACAGTCGCCATCAGTTGACAATGCTTTTACAATTGTTTCATGAGACCTAGTTTTATGTGCAGAGGTGGGAATATTATTTTCTTCCTGTCAACAAGTGGCTCATGTACAATGTTAGGATCTCCAGGTTTAAGATCAGATCTCGGAGGCCAATTCGTCTGAACCCAATGCTTCTCTCGAGCTCTGCTAACCCACATACAGAGAAAGCAGGGATACTTTGTGTATCCACGTTGTTGACCAAGAAGGAAGGACACCATTTTAAGGTCAACACAGATGATCCAATTGTGTTTGTCATATTGCAATAACTCAATGACTCTTTACATCTCCATATTCTTCACGAAGACAGACCGAATGCCCAATAGGGACTGCGCCAAACAAATTGCCATTGTGTAGAAGGACACACTTCAAGCTCCGCTTTGAGCTATCAATAAACAATCGCCATTCATTTGGATTGTAGATTGAAAGCCCTAATTCCTTCAGTAAACCAGGAATGTTATGGCAAAACACAAAACCGCTGGCACTTCGAAAGTACTGCAGAAATGTACTTTCTCTGGTTCGAAAGTATGATACCTTCACTCCTTGTTCAAATATGTTTTTCTCGTTCAGTCTTGATGCTAGTATTTCTGAAGCTTTTTTGGATAGGCCCAATCACGTGCTAAATCATTCAACTCGTGCTGATCAAATCCCCTACGAACTGAATCCTCGTGAATGTCAAAATCTGCATCATTGCTGTCACTGCGTTCTTCAACATCACTCAGATCTTCTGGAATCTCAGCTGAATGAGGCATTGGTCTTATAGCTGACGGTAGATTAGGATATTCTATTTTACTTTTGTTTTTCTTGTTAAATCCTGATGTTTTCACTAAACAAAAGTAACAGTCTGTAGAATGATCTTTTTGCTCTCGCCAAACCATGGGGATACCAAATGCCAACTTTTCACGTGTTCCTTTGGTCCACATCCGTAATCTCTCGACACACTGCTTGCACACTTTGTGAGGGGCCCATAACTTGTCTTGATCACCGAGTTTCACTTTAAAATATGCGAAATATGCTTGTTTGACAAATACGCTGATGCTTGCCCTCTGACTTGGAATGGTGAAACTACCACATATATAGCAGAAGGAGTCAGGGTTGTTTAGGCATTTACGACGAGACGTAGCAGGAGCAGACATGATCTGAAACAAAAGAAATATATACCTATCTAAATAAAACACTAAGCTGGAATAGTTACAAGCTTTGAAAACAAAAAAAAACAGCATAAAACGAAATATAAATTACAATGGTATGTTGTTACAAGGTTAAGAGAAAAGCAATAACAAATCCTCCTAGTTCCTACTATCCTAGCTTTCTGTTTGCAGATATTGATAGTACTGACCTATTGGGAGCTGCACACACCTCTCACCGCACTGTATTAATTGTAACTGCACAAACAAGTTGCCACATAGCTCTCGACGAGTCAAATCGTAATCAGCTGGCAAGTTTTACTACAGCTCACAAGTGGAATTTTGCTTATCTGGAGGGTAAGCTGTGGAGAAAAAACTTGGCGTGCTAGAAAAAAACTGACTACAGATTTGGAATCAGCATGCCAATTTTAGTCTAAATAAGCTCAAAAATCTAACTCAACAATTTTTTTTTTTCAATTTGTTCCCCAGTATAATATAAGCGAAAGTCTGTGTCTGGCTGTCCGCGATAGGTGCCGCCCCCCGTTGCGGAATTCCATCATATGTCACAGTTTTGGAACCAGCTCGACCAGGGGAAGGTTTTAAGCCCACTTATGAGATGATCCGATCACTTTTTTTTTTCTTTTTTTTAGCAGCCTATTAGCGAGAATTGTGAAGAAAAAATGTAGGATGCGAGAATTGAGGAAACCTTGATGTAGGGTAATGGGTAATGGGTGAGTGAATGGGTGGGGTGATTGGTAATGGGTGTGGGGTGATGGGTGAGTGAATGGGTGGGGGATGATGGGTTGGGGGTGCAGGGTGATGGGTGAGGGAATAGGTGGGGGGGTGATGGGTAATGGGTGAGTGAATGGGTGTGTGGTAATGGGTGAGTGAATGGGTGGGGGGTGATGGGTAATGGGTGAGTGAATGGGTGGGGGGAATACATACATTTCTACATCCATGATTTCAGGAAAGTTAGAAGGGGCTATCTGGAAAGTCTGTGTTTGGTGGGCCTTCGGCCCACCAACCACAGGTGGTGGGCCGAAGTCCCACCAATAGCCCTAATGGGTGAGTGAATGGGTGGGAGGTGATGGGTAATGGGTGAGTGAATGGGTTGGGGGTGATGTGAATGGGTTGGCGTTGGCATTCCTACATCCATGATTTCAGGAAAGCTAGAAGGGGCTATCTGGAGAGTCTGTGTTTGGTGGGCCTTCGGCCCACCAAAGACAGGTGGTGGGCCAAAGGCCCACCAATAGCCCTCCGCAGGAGCTAGCCAAAAAGGCCGCCCGGAGGTTGGCTTTGCGGCTAGTACGCCATAAAATGCATAATACTTCAAAATGTTGAATTATAAATGGTGAACAGCTTCGTCTTGTACCTACGTATATTGCGCCCTATTTTAATATGACTCAAATTTACTCCATAATATGCAAAACCTGTGCTACGGATCTTCCATAACGGTCGGACCATCCATACCGCCCTAGAGTGTGATATTTGGTCCGAGTGACAGCCCGCATCGTCTGTTTGTTTACATGCACCGAGTTCTGCGCATGCGCTGGACCAACCGGCACAGCGGATCTTCTGTAACGTCACACCGGCTTACGAAAAGTGCCTCCTCATTAACCAGAAACTGAAAGTGCTGCAAGCTACTTATGGGGGCCTCCCTCCCCAAAAATTTCCCCTATAAGGGATTTTCCTCTCAATCGGGTTTGGGTTAAAAACCCAAATGTCCAATTAGGTTAGTAAACTACGTTTTGTCGGTCCTGTGCGGACGGATCGGGAAAAGTAGGGTGTGTGTGGGGGTGCTGCGTGTGTGGTGGCTGTTGGGGTGCAGGGTTTTCGTGTATATAATATTTATAGTCCATTTTTTGTGGGACAGGCGTATGTGTGTGCGTGCTGGGCGGCACAGGGGGCTCGTGATGATCTGCTACGGGGTGTGCGCGCCCTGTGCTCCTCCCCGCAGTCCCGGGCCAAAGTGGGGGGCCGCCCCCCTTTTTACCAGGGGCCCGTCACAATTAGGCGTCATCATCATTGATCTGGTGGGGGCCCTCACCACGACGCCCGGCACCTTTTTCCCTGCTGGCCGGCCTTTTGGGGCGTGGCTGACGTCGTATGGATGACAAAAAGAAAAGGGTTAACCCAAACTATCACCGTGTTACTTCGTGAAACCACTTTTTTTTTAGGAAAAAAAAAACCAAACAGACTGAATTATAACAGCCAGAGTAACTAAAACTAACCATCACACGTCATGCCTATAGACACCAAACTGTAAAAATAAACATTTTTTCTACCCACGGATAACTCATGTACGGGATATTTTACTGAAAAACCTTTTTAATTAGGAAAGAAAACAAAAAACATATTTAATTCTAACAACGACAGAGTGACAAAACTAACCAGTAACCCTCGAAAAACCGAATTTCGTTAAACCAAAACGCGTGTTCCCTTCGACAACCTCTGAATTTTAAAATTTCCCGGCATAGGGGCGATTGGTCAGTTTACCGAAGGGTTTTGGCCGCATAACAGTGCTTTTTTCATTCAGTCAGTCCTCATTGTGTGTGGACTTCTCCATTGGACACCTTGTCCCAGTTTATTTTACTCTACAGTCGGTAATACAGTTTATTTGTTTAACACGTATGACCGACGACGCCTCTCATAAACCGAACTATGTTCGCTTCATGAGGGGGGAAACCGATCATCCTAAAAACCAAACAAATCGGTTATTGCATAAACCCTTCCCTCCATTGGGTACGGTTTATTGGGGGTTTACTATTCAAGTCACTCCCTCTTTTTCGACACCCAACAGTTACATTAACCATTTCTACAGACTAACCTCATGTATCTTTTCCGCACATTCCACGGGTAATCTTCCGGGCGGACCGGGCTGCCTTCAAAACCTCCCCTGGGGAAGTCGCTAGGGTACACATCTCCTCCTCCACCATACCCTGCTGGGGTGACCCAAATCATCCTCCTGCGGGTGTTCATCGTCATGGGCATGGCGGGATACCCCCTCTCGAGATTAGGAGAGGTTGGGGGGGGTCTAAAGAAGGACAGTAGGGAAATGTTGTTCCTATTGACAAGCTTTTATGGTGTTGTTTCCTAATAATGGGTAGAGGGTGATCAGTGGTAGCGGGTTGGGTTCTTTTTAAATTTCCCTAATCATTCGTATAAATTTCGCTTTATTCGTATATATTTTTTGAAAAAAAAGTGTAGTTTAAATATGGAAAAATTTATTAATAAATACATAATGATTGTTGGTAATGGGGCTCGGGTTTTTTAGCGGCTGGGGTTCGTATTTTTCGTATTGGCCCGTTTTACTCTATTTAAAGGTAACGGTAGAATGGAAATCTTCAAGCCTCATTAATGGCAGTGATACTATTTTTCTTTTGGGAACAGTATTTTTGATGATCAGTTTAATTTTAAAGACGGGAAGATTTATGCGCTCAAAACGACTGGGCCCCATGTTGTGCGTCCCCGCTCGTCTGCTACGCCCACTGTAAACCCGCCGCCCCACTTGCTTTCCCTACCCCTACTACACCAATTTTTCCCCCCTACTACCGCAAGATGACCTAATCCTCCTTCAATTGATTGGTAGGCTTTCCTGTGCGGGAAATAAAAAATTGTATTTATAAGGATTTTTGGAAGATGGGGATGGGGACCATGGCCCCAGGCAGTGATGTTTTGGCATCGCAACTCCTTTAAGGGAGCTAAAATGAACCTGAAATGACATGTACAGTGACAATAGACAAACTCATAGAAAAACAGTAGATGAGATTTTGGCTTTTTTTCTCCCCATAAGCATGCAATGATACCCAGAACCACACCACGGGCCAAAGTACTTATAAGGGGGGCCCGCCAGGGAAAATTTTTTCCCCAACACCTCCGAAGGCCCGCTGGTGTTTTTTCAGACGGGAAAATTTACTATTTGAAAAAAAAAGTACGAATTAAAAAATTTTTAATTTTCAATGTGTAAACTTTTAAAAAAAACGTTATAAAATATTTTGATGTAATTTTAATCAGGGGGTGCTAAGCAGCGGCAATTTTACGTAAAACCCCCCCGGGCCCCGTGGTGGTTTTGGGAATGGGGTAAATTTTAAATTTCATATTATATATATTAACAAAATAATATAAATATATCTCAATATTTTACCTCAATTATTAGGCTGTTGAAATATTAAAAATTTTTTTATAGAAATTTTATATAGTTTATAGAATGATCATTTGCAGGTTTTTTAAAATTTTTTTCCAGCATAATACAACACCCAGAGTTAATAGAAATAAAGATGAGACCATGGGAAGGGATTTACATGGAGAACTTCATAGTTAGAGACATGTGTCGTGCATATAAAAAAAACATTTGTTTAAACCCGAGCAAAGAGCGGGATAAAAACAGATCGCAGGCCTATTTCCTTTTTTTAAAAAATTTTCCAACATATTAAAAACATGTATAATACCCAATGGTCACCTAAAAAAGAATATGTAGATGAGGGAGTTAACATGGATATATCTCAATTAAAATGAATTTATTTGAAATTTTTTTTGCAGCCATCATGCACTACCTCCCAACTTAGATAGCCAATAAATGGTTATAATCCCAAAAGACCTAAAACGGCCCCCTTTAAAACCACTCTAAAACATAAAAAAAACTAGTTAACATGCAAAAAATTAATTTTCATTATGTAACAAAACGTTGAAAAAAAAAAATTGCACTACCCCGTTATTTTGGGGAATTCCCTTGCAGCGTTGAAGAAAGAGAAGGAGAGAGAGAGAGAAAAGAGAGAGAGAAAAGGAGAGAGAAAAAGAAGAGAGAGGAGAAAGGGGGAGGGAGAGAGGGAGAAGAAGAGAGAGAGAGAGAGAGAGGGAGGGGAGAGAAAAAAAAAATCAGTAAAAAAAAACAAATAAAAAAAACTTTAAAAAACCCCTTAGTAAAAAAAAAACAAAAAAATGGTACTATATGGATGGCGAAAGTAAAAGCGAGTTGTCATTCCTTTTCCCTTTTGTGCAAGGGACCCGTTTTTTCCCGAGCGGCCAGACGTGATCAATCTCCTGGATGCCCACCCTTGCCTCCCCCCGCCATTTCCCAACAGACCTTCCTTGGCCAGTCCTTTTGTGAAAAAAAAAAAAGACGGTTTGACCCCGGGTAAAGAAACCCCTCACCCAAAGGTCCTTCCCTTTTTCCCTTAAATTAAACCTGAAAAAACCTGAAAAAAACTACAAAAATTCGTCGTATCTGAGAATCTTCGGTAAAATCTTCGGCAAATCTTGGGAAATTAAAGGGTTTTTTTTTCTCCTTATTTCCTGTTTTTTTTTTTTTCTACAAATTTTTATTTTTGTTGCCAAATTGTTGTCCTTGCCTTTTTCCTCATTTTTTAAGGGTAAATTTTTTTCCCCTTGTGGATTTGGTGTGAATATTGATGTTTTTGTGTGGTTTCCTGGGACCCCAATTAGTAGGGGTAAAATAAAAAAAGGGACGGGAAGACAAGGAGGAGGAGGGGGAGGGGGATTTACACACTAAAATATCACTAGAATCGAGTAAAATTTAAAGGGACGAAAAAGGTTTAAAAATTTAAACAATCATAGACGCTTGATATGTTTTCTTGTTTAGTGACAGCCCCCATTCAAAATTGTAAAAAAGAAAACCATTAAAAGATTAACCAAAGAGAACCATTCAAAAAATTTTAAACCAAAAAGAATTAACCTTAAAAAAATATTGATTGTTCATAAAGAAACTTGGGGGGAATTGTATTACCAAAATACTGGAATTTTTGTAAAAGTGTTGTTCCGGACCGTGTGTGACACTACACCTGGGCCTCTACTGATACCCCAGCGCAGGATTGCGTACTTCAGGTACCCTTGTGCAGGGAGGGTTTTACCCGCCGTTTCACTTAATGACATGTTGGAGTATATGCCCATTTATGGGAGCGAATATAAAAATTTTGCAAATTATGACTAAAGCAGAAATTTTTTCCATTTTAGTACATACCATAAGGTTTATTTTTTTAGATCGGGAGGTAAGTCAGATTGACCTCTGAGGATAGTGTGATCAATGACCTCAATTACATTGAAATTGTCATTTTTTCACGATTCTGGTGCAGTTTGTCTGTTTTGGGAAACATTAAAAAGGTATGTTCCATGTTTTGGTCCCCTTTTTCTTTGGGGGCCCATTTTACATAATCACGGATGCAACCCCGACTGAAAAAGGTTTTTAAAAGAGGTCATGACTTCAAAAACAAATTTTTTGAAATACCTTTAGGTTATTGGGGTGTCCGAACAGCTTGCATGAAATCGTGTTGTAAGATAAACTTGAACTTAATGTTCAATGTGCACTGAACATAGTCTATAAGGTTAAAGTACAGTGAGGGCGTTACCCCGACACATGTTAGTTTAATACCCGGACATTAAAACCACACTTTTCCTATAGACGCATAAAATAAAGTGTTGATTTCACCAACTCTCCCGAAAATGCCAAAAGCGTGCATTGATGCAGCCTTGGTCCTTGCAGCGGGCCGGGACATCCATTCTTTCAGCCGCAGTGGATCAGTTGTGGCAAATTTTTAGCTCTGGGATGTCGTCCAAAGAGGCGCCACCCGAAGCCTCCCTTTTTCCAGCCCCACAAAGGGGTTGGTAACTCTGGATTCAGGACCAGAGTTTGGTTCCAGCATACCCTGGGGAGAGCACGTTGATGTGCTGCTGGAGTGCTGCCTGCTTTTGGGGGGGGTTTTTTAGAGCCCTAACTTTTTGGCGAAGAGCTGTTCCTAGCAGTTCACTTCCCTGGGGTCCTGGGGCGGTCAACATCAGCACTACGAAACGCTCCACGTGACATTGACTCTTCACTACATATTTTGGGATGCTAAGAGTTTTTCAAAGGCATCAGTCACCTTTAGAACATTTTTCCCAAATATCCCAGGCGTCTTTTGGAAAGGGATCCCCAGGGATCCCTAGGTGAACCCGTGTGTCAATCAGACCCCTGCTCCCGGGCACGCGTGAATCTTTAGGGGCAAGTGAGTGGATAGGATTTCTCTCTCGCGGTGTGGCGCACTGAGGGGGGGCTCCAACCGCTGCTGCTTTACATGTTGAACACCAGTAGCTCATACGTAAACACCCGTTTGGTGTTGTGTTGGGGCCAAATTTGTCTGGGCTTTATGTTCGCCCCATCGAGGGTCTGTTCACCAGAGCAAAGGGGGCGGGTGTCCAGAATCTTTCTGGCTCAGCGGGAACGCACCCCAAAGGGGAACCCGGTCTGAAACATTTCTCTACGATCCGTGCTGCTCTTACTGGTGCTGGATCACGTCTGATCATAGGCCCTTTTTCAGGGGGGGACCTATTTTTTCTCAAAAAAAGAAGGTGTCTCGGCCCCGAGAAGGGTCTCGATCAGGAACACAGAAAATCTGTCCTTCAGTCGGTTGTGTGTATTCTGTTGGACCGTGGCCCCCGCTGCCCATCTCGTCTTTTAGAGGGTTTGCCACGTCAGAGAGTTTAAATACAGGGGGATTGTCCTCATCTCATGCATGTCCTCCTGAATACCCCACTCACAAAGGCTATGCCAGCAACGATCCGCATCCCGTCTTGGGTGCGGTGGTCTTATTTTATTGATAATGCACGGAGACGTTGCGATGGTATTTTTCTTCGATGGCAATCATGTCTCCTGCAGACGCTTTCCCGCATTCTGTCCCCCCCAAATTTATGGCACTTCCGAACTTTTGAATTTTTTTTGACTGCTTCGGCAAGTTGCAGTGCCAGCTGGGTTTTTGCAGAAGAAACAGTAGGTCGGTTGACTTGGAAACCTGTGGGAGCTGTGATCGTGTTTGGCACATTGGAGTACCGGGGCTAGATTCTGTCCTGGAGCGTTTTGCCTGCTCTGCTGGCAAATTTTTTTGTTTAAATTTTTAAAGCATTTTTTGTCCTTTCCGTGTGTCCTCAAGGTAGCTTTACGCCCTCGCCATCTCCAGTTGTTCAGTTAGTTCCTTGGCATGTGCCGAAGTCCCCTTTAACGGGAGGGGTCTTCTGTCAGATGCATAGCCCTACCACTCGGTTTTTTATGGTTGATCTTGTGGGGACTGCAAAGGGTTATCTGTCTCTCTTGGCAAAAAATCAAAACTCCCCGTTTGTTCTTGGGGTTTCTGATTTTCTTGGGCGTAGAGGGCGGGGGTGGGTCTAAGGATATGACCTTTCCATAGTGACGACAGGTTGGGGGGCTTGTATCTTGGCTTTTTATAATCAGGAGGGAAACCCCAACACACAAGTTCAACAAATTTTGGTTTGTACCAGCCACCACGTTTACTTCATGGCATCAATATTTGATATGTTTAGGTAATTTACTCTTACTGTCCCGAGGCAAGCTAGACACCGTAATATTACCAACGCTTGTGGAATGAACTTTTTTTGGAACACAAAAGATGGTTTGTACTCATAAAATGTTTACCATTCCAATGACGCCAAAAACAATATTTTGTACTTTGGGTCATTGACCTTCACGGGGCCCTCAGGGTCAAAACTCCCTTTCCTCCCATCTGAAAAAGAAGCTTATGGGATGTACTAACCTGGTAAAATTTTTAGCTTTGTCATAATTTCCAAAATTTTTAAGGTGCGGTCCACGGACTTTTTCTGGCAATATTACAGCCGGCAACACAACGTGGCCCCAAAATCGGATAAATTGCGGTTTTAATGAACACCCGCATGTTCTCTTTGTTCTTCAGAATATTTTCACCAAATTCCCACCACAAACGCATATTTTTGCATTTTTTTTTAATGCACGCCTAATTCAAAAACAGAAAATGAAATACATGTTAATAGTGGCAAAACCGATTACAAAACAAATTTTAAGCCCTGTCACTCTTTCGTTTTTTTAACATTTGAAGGGTACAAAAAAACCAAAAAAAAAAATTTTAAAAGAGTTAAGGCTGGTATACATTTTCTCTCTTCGGCTATTATTAAAATAAAATTTAGGGAATACCCAAATTTTATTGATCACTTTTATGTTGAAAGTTATTTTCCCGACGCACCCCAACCAAAAATCCCTTTCTCTTCCCTCTATTTGGAACCCTTTTCTCCCTATTTCTCCCCATTTTCCAAAAAAACCCTTTTTCAGATCATCTGAGAAGCCAAAATTTCCATCCAAAATCTTGCTACCTCTAAAGTCCGTGTGCCAAAAAAACCCCCAGGTGTTGCTTTTTTGAATAATTTGGGCCCCGAAATTTACGGAAAAACTGCTCATGTACCGAGGCCTTATTTAAAGGGAAATTTTCAGCTGTACTAATTTAACTCAGACAGTTTGGGGTGGTACTTTCCCCATGCACCTCAGAAACCGGACTTCACCCCAGAAGGGGTCAAACCCCCGGCAACACCCGGGACCCATTCACTGCAGGGTGGAAGGGGGGCGGGGTTTTGGGGACCCCCCATCTGTCCGTCCCGGCCGGGGGTTTGAACCCAGACTCCCCAATTTTGAATGAGGGGGCTACAAAGCGCCAAGGCTACCCCGGTATTTCGAGGATAAGTACATGTTGTTGTACACGCAGGTTTGAGGTGGGCTCTGCTTTTTTATGTTTTTCTGATGATTTGTTACGAATGAGGGGATTTATGGGGGGGAAGGATGGTGGAAGATGAAAATAAAAATTTAAACTAGTATGCTTACCTAAATTTCCTTTTCAGTGACCATTTTCTAAAACCCCACAGCATTTTCTCCAATAAACCAACTTTAAATTTTATTCGCCGTCATTTTACGACCACGATTATATTTTTACCATTACAAAACTTGCTTTGGAAAAACTTTTCCCAAAAAAAAAAAAAAGCTTTTCAGTACCGTAGATAACACTATAGTCGCCACCTGCATTAATGTCGCAGGCACCATATATTACAGAATTAAGGCCTCTTCCATTTGTGACATTTCAAGGAACTAGTTCACGGAACCCACGAATTCAGGCGTTTCACATTTGCGCACGAAAACCTGGTCCGAGCAAAGCGCGTAAGTGAGCTACCAAACCCGTGAACTTTCCTCTACTCACATAGGCGTTGGGTAGCTTGGGTAGAAGTTTTCAGGTTCATAACAAACACTTGTCTCCTTGAGCCTATTTCTCTTACTTATCGGGAAAGGGTTTTCGCGGGCAATGCACGAAGTCGGAGAGGATGTCAGACGGCATAAAAGAAGGCATAATTGCTGGGTGGTGAGGCCATAGCGTTCCCGCGATTTTAAACTTGAGATGATTCCCTTCACATAACAGTAGCTTATTTAATATCTCTCGTTGATCTCTCTCTCTCTCTCTCTCGTTTATCTTTCTCTCTACGTTAGGCTCTCGTTATCTCTCTTAATCTCTCTCTCGTTATCTCTCTCCTCCCGTTATGCTTCTCTCGTTATCTCTCGTTATCTCTCTCGTTATCTCTCTCGGTCGTCGTTATCTTCTCTCGTATCTCATCTTTATCTCTCTCTGTTATCTCTCTCGTTATCTCTCTCTCTCTCATCTCGTTAATCTCTCTCTGTTGATTTCTCTCTTTCTATCTCTCTGGTATCTCATCTACTTTCTCTCGTTATCCTCTCTCTCTCTCGTTATCTCTCTCTAGTTATCTTTCTCTCTCTCTCCTCTCTCTCATCTCTCTCTCTCTCTCTCTCCTCTCTCTCTCTCATCTCTCCTCTCATCTCTCTTCTCATCCATTCTCTCTCTCATCGTCTCTCCTCTCTCACTCCCTCTACCTCTCATCTCAAAACTCCTCTCTCTCGTCTCATATCTCTGCTCTCTATCTCCATCATTCTCTCTCTTCTCTCTGCTCTCTTAATTGCCATCGCAGGCTGAGTATGTTTTGTAAACAAAAAAAAACACGGGTTTTGCGTTCCATTTGGGACACGCTAACCCTCCCTGAACCATACCCTACCCTGAACTTGAAAGAACTTGGTTCATTCACCTTGGGCACAAATGAAGAGGCCTTTATAGCATCACTACTGATTTTGTAGTGCCACGAAGATGATACACAGTAGTTTAATATCAGGACTGGTTAAATCTAGGACCCTGTTTCAGTGTTGTTTTATGCTTTGTATCTTGCAAGTATATACGGTTTCAAATCTGCGGCTACTCGTTTTTTTTTCTTCGGCGACGACGACGGCGGGAGGACACTCCGGAACATATACACACTAGCTGTGATCTTAGTGTAAGGTCCGCCAACTAATCGGTTGATTTTTTGTTTATTTTGTTCAAAAAAAAACTTTATAAGCCCTAATATGAACAGATGAAGACATCAATGAAAAAGAACCTCTCCAGATAGCCCCTTCTAACTTTCCTGAATAGGGATCCCCATGCCAATATGTAAGTATTATAACGCCACCAAACGTCCTGTACATCGAAAAAAACGTTGTCCTGGTGACATTGTGTTATCTACGTGTGTTTTTTTATACGTTATAGGAATATTTTTATCGTCTTACTCAAATCAAGCGAAGGGTGATGAGGCATGTAATTCCACGGAGAAAGACTAAGGCAAGAAGAGCCACAGTATTCTACGTGTGGAGTATGAGCATATTCCGGTCGCCTGTGTCGCAGTGGTAGCGCGCTCAGTCACAACTGAGAGAGCTGGTTCCGAACCCGGCCAGGGACGAGGCAGATGGGCGGTCTCCTTACCCCGGACCCCTATCCCCCCAGTCATTGAATGGGTACCAGTGTTAGCCGTTGTTTGTGACTCCGCTTCCTGGGGGAAGTACCGGTGTTCTGCCCTGCCAAGTGCTTGTTTTTGGCCGACCAGGGCACCATTCCTTAAGATATAAGGCCACTGTTAGTATACTCTCAACAACATCCCTCTATTTCTACACCCGAGCTAGTGGGTATAGTCCGGTACGAGACATGGCAGTGCGGCACATGGTTGCTATGGCACCGATAGCTGATTGCTGAGGCGGACTACAATGACTCACAGCCTCGCCGGCGAAGCACAATTGTGTAAAAACAAACGTCCAGCCAATCAGATTGTGTCTCAACCGGTTCACCCAATCACAAAGTCAAGCACCCGGCGGCTGGCATTTTTCAAGGTCGTTGTATTTTTATTTCTTTTTCTAGCTTATTCCTCATTTCTTCATCCCTGTGTCACCTCCGTCTCTTCAACACTTGTTTCTAAACCGTCCACATACAACGCGGGTAGAACACGCCGGTGGCATTGTTACTTCCTTGGTATTCAGAGAGAAGCTATTCAATTTAATCTGCCGAGGTAAAATGGGCGGCTCTTCTTCTCTGTGTTGTGGTCCCAAGTTGTATGATCTGTTTTAGCTCCGGGCGTATGATAATCTATCTGTTGTGCGCTTAGCCGTCGGGCCGTGCCTTTAGTGTTGGGGGAGTGACTGCCACCACCCCGGGAGAGCGGGTTCTCTGACAAACCCGGACTAACACTTCCAGGTTATTCAACCATCTCAGCTCGAGCTGAGGGAGCTCTCTCTCGCCAGTGTGGGCTTCGGGGCTTTTAACCACAAGAAAAGTGGCAAGAACACATACCTTCGCTCTGCTTACGGAGCACGTGGCTGTGGTAGTTCATGGCATCGGGGGGGGGGGGGGGGGGGGGGGATAGTCGCTACCCGCAGCGGTTTATTCTGAGAGGCCGCAGCTCCACGCACATATCTTGTCCCATCACGCCCAAAACATATCACCACAAGGGGGGGTTCTAGTGCGGGCTGTGGTCTTGTTATATGAGCCTATTTTGTTTGTATAGCCTGCCTGTCGATTCTTGAGTCAAAGAGCCAATATATACGTCAATTTATAGTATTATTGTATGGAATGTTGCGAATGCCTTACCACACACCCTAGGTAGGGCTTGCCTTGTGGGGGTGAAACATTACACGTACCTTTGAGAGTACAGTCATCAATCTCCCCGCGTAATACATAAAACAGCTGATGAAGTTGCTAGATTGTTAAGCAGTCCCGGACGTTTTAGTCGTCTCGGAATATGCCCCTTGGGATACTCATCAGTAGAAGCAAAAAGTTAAAGGGCGCACGGATATGTTCGCCACTCAACAATCGCTATCGGCCTCTGTGATTTCTCTATCCCACCCCGGCGTTAGTGGTTATAACAGTAGCGCGACAGTGGCAGTTGCGTACATGGTTGTTGATACTGAGTGGCTGAGCGTCCTACAAATGACGTACCACACAGCCTTTTTGCCAGCGAATGCTGCGACAATTGGTAACAAACAACATGTGCCTAGCCAATGCAGATTGTGTTCTCAAACGTTGTCGCTAATTCACAAGGCAGCAGCCGCGGCTGCATTTTCAAGGTCGTTTTGTACTTATTTTCTATTCCTCATAGCTTATTCCATCATTCCTTCATCGCCCTGTGTCACCTGCGTCGCTTCAACACTTGTTTTCTACCTCCACATACACGCGGGGAAACCCCGGTGGCTAGTCTATCCTTGTATTCTAGCTATTCATCTACTTCCTAGTCCGAGTAAGAGACCGTCTTTCTTCTTCCTCTTTAGTGACCTCTTCGGTAATACATCGCTTCGTAAATACTTTCTCTCTAGTGTTGGGGGAAGCCACCACCCCGGGAGGCATGGTCACAAACCCCTGGCTAACACCCGGTAGCCCATTCACTTGCTGGGTGACCAGGGCTCGGGTTTTAAACAAGGAAAGTGGCAAGACACATACCTTCAGTCGTGCCGCTGACCCGTGCGTGGTGGTGTCTGGCATCGCTTGGAGTTCGCTACGGCCGGTGTAGTGAGATGTCCGGGCCGCTCACCGCTCATGCCCATGCACCAGGCCAAAACAACTCCACGAGCGCCCTGGGTTTGTTATATGGCCTAATTTCGTGTGTATAACTTGCCCTGTTCAGTTCTTGGATCAGAAAAACACATATATACTCAAACCTTTTGAGTATTTTTTCTGTACGTTAACTTTCTTAAACACCACCCTATAGGTGGTTGCCTTGTTTTTAAGTGTGTGTATACGTCACTCTGGTCCATCAATCGTCCCGGCGCAGACACCCAAAACAGCTTGTTGACAGTTGTTAAGTTGTTCAGCATGTGACCGTTAGCCTCACTGAATGTCGAATCGTGCGCTACCATCATGTGGAGTACATATCATGTATAGGGGGAAAACAAAAAAAAAAACGCGCTTGCCGGTATCAGTAGAGGCCCCAGCCGTTGAAGTGCACACACAGCGGTGCCGAACTAACACTACAAAAACTTTACACGAACACACTTGATACAAATTTTCCTTCTTCAGCTTTCCCCTGATCCAATATAATATACCTGCGTGTACAGAACATAAATACGATATACAGAGTTCATTTCAGCACATTTCTCTGCAATATTTATTATGACAGTTTCTTATTTATTCTATGAAGCTTACATTTATTGATGCACTATAACAATTAATGACCGTAACACAATAGAGGAAATATGGGCTGATTCTAATCACTAATATTTGGTTACAATCTTTGAATATGTTTGGTTGTACTTTTCTCCGTAGAAAAATATAAGACTATCGATCAAATTTGCGCTTTGATACTGTGTACGTCTAATTCTGAAAACCAAAAAACACACAAAAAAAAAAAAAAAAAATGTGACTATTGGCATCTCTTTCAACATGATGTTGGAATGCGGTATAAAATAGATTGCTCAAGATTTCGACGTGAATTTTTTTTTATTTAACATTGTATGCCTAGCAGCAACCATGTACGTAGTAAGCTTAGTGATGACCTCCTAGTGGTTGGGGGATTGGTGGGTCCGCTGGCGTTCACTCCCTAGCTTGAGGGCTATGAATGGTTGGACCCTCCGACTTGGAAAGAGTAGCGCAGAAGCAGATACTGTTATTGTGGGCGGCCAGTTCGAGCAGTCTAAGACAACACTCTTATGTTGAGGCACACAATGGCGAAACAGGGGAAGATAAAGGGACTCGAGCATGCAATTACAAGAAGCGCGGACAGGCATCACAAAGCGTCGACAGCGGCATCACAAAGCTTTGACAAAGGCATCATCAAAGCGTCGAACAATGCTTTCCAAAAGCGCTCGACAATGCTCACAAAGCGTGTCGACATGCATCACAACGCGTCGACAATGGCTATCACAAACAAAGAATCACTAAAAAGCGTCCGACTACTAGAAATAAAGATCAATAGGCTATTCACAAATGCGTCGACAAATAGGCATCAAACAGAATGCGTCGTACTAAGTCCATATACTCACAAAGCCTGGGTCTGATGGGCCGCGTAGTTCTGTATCGAAATGGCTTCTAGGCATCACAAAGCGTCGGACTATGCATCACAAGGCGTCGACATGCATCCCAAGGCGTGCGACATCACACAAAGCGTCGACAAATGCTCCCAAGCGTCGACGAGGCATCACAAAGCGTCGTTTTCAAATCCCTGAAAACCTACTGCAGATAATTATTTCTTGGCACCCTCTTACTCTTCCCATGCCGTCAATCTCCATATCTGCCCCTCCGCCACATACACCTGTTATATTCATCATTGTACAATCACGCTTCCAGGAAACACGTATTTAACAGTATTATAATGTCGAGTTTTAAGTTTATTTCCCTCATGTCTCCACCGCAACAGTCCATGAGTCAGAAAGAGTAAGTAGCCGAAGTGCTTTCTGAAATACATCAACACATACTGTTTTCTCACGCGAACATTCATGCAACAGTCTTATTGTTTAATGTCAGTAAACAAAAACTTACAGTGATACAGAACTTTCTTGTATACATATTATCACACTGCAGCCAGAGTCCGATGTAGCAAAGTGTATATGACAACTATTATTGGACGAATATGTTTTTGTGTTTTGTAATATCCTAAACTAATAGCCTTTTGATAATGCAAATCGTTCTTTTTTCTCTGCTAAGTAATTCAAAATATTGTGTTCTGTCGTGTTGTCAATGGTGACTGGTCGGGCGGAAAATGGCCAGCAGGCAGCTGCATCTTGTTGAGTTTTCCAGGCGCTCTATCCATAAGGTATTTGTTGGGCTGACGATGGTGGATGGAATCATCATAAGGGTATAAGTACATGTTATAAACATTATAAATATGATGACATAGAATAACATTTATAATAAAATGGTACGTTTATTTCGACAGTTATTGACATACGTAGTAACACAAGGTCAAGGTTGATCGATCAGACAGTATTCAGAAATAATAAATTCCATACATTACATTATTAAGAAGAGATCAATTTATATTCAGATTATTATATGTATTTTTGCGTGTGCTTGTGCGTGTGCGTGTGCGTTCGTGTGCTGTGC
>JACEEZ010019588.1:0-5000 GCA_016584305.1 Chionoecetes opilio | reverse complement strand
GGTTTCGTCACCACGGGTGGGACAGAGCTGTCTTGGCGGACGTCTAACAACTGCTCCCACACTCCAGACTGAGCTGGTTGGCCATCCAGCACGCCCTCGAAAAATGCCGTGCCACCGGGCCGGGAGGCAACTGTGGTAATTCACACCGACTCCTGGACGGGGCTGCAGGCCCTCCAACAGCCGCATCCCAATGACACGTGAAAACTCATCACCACCATCCTAGGCAGCCTACAGAGCCTTGTCGCGCAGGGAAGGCGTGGTCAGGCTCAACTGGATCCCCAGCCACGTAGGGGTCCGAGGTAACGAGGCGGCGGACGCGGCCGCCAAGCGAGCCGCCAGCGGCCCCAGCGTCACCATGCACGTGCCTCCCACCCTACAGCAGCTCAAGGCGCAGGCGAGACGGGCCGCAGCACACTGCGCTCACCAGACACACGAGAGCTGGGGGCCAGGAAGAGGCAGGCGGCTGGTACGCTGCAGCCACCGACTACCACCCACTGGACGACACCCAGCAACAACCCAGGGCAGATGGCGCACTACTGCAGCGTTGCGTCTGGGTACTGGCACCAGAGAGGAGCTACAGGAGGACTTCGAGGGGCAAGTGTTTCGACCACTGCGAGATGTACACCCCTCGCCCAGGTGCACTACCTCCTGTCCTGCCCGCCACCGCCCCCCTGAGGCCCGGCCCGGCCCCCCCCGCCCAGCCTGCGGGTGGGGGCTGCTGAGTGGGCGGTGAAGGCCGGGCCCCCCTCATGGTCCGCCCCACCCCGAGAGACGTGATGTTGGGGGTGCTGCGAGCAGCGCCCCCTCCCCGCTGACACATCACCTACCCACACCCTGTCGCGCCCCGGGAGGGTTTACCAGTGACGCAGGTGACTCACCGTCACCACGTCTCCACGCGACCCTCCCGTAGCCTGACGGGATACCCTCCTCACTGGCGGGCTGATGCCCGCTTTGTACTTCTTTGCTCCTGCATATGCATTTTTGTACATCCTTGTATTGTGTGTGTGTGTCCTGTATGCTTAGTTGTACAATAAACCTTTACAATCAATATATGTCGTCCCCCGGGAGAGGTAGAAGTTAGTATTTACTGCCAATATTCCACACAGTTGGGTAGTGCTGGCAGGTTGAGAGGTCAGGCCGTACTGTTAATATAGCTTCAGAAGTTATGGAGTCCTTAAATCTGGATTCATGGGTTGAAAGTAGTCAGCTGTCAGTAGAGATTTAAACTGATTCTAGATTTTCAGTATGATATCACCTTGTTGACTCCACAAGAGCGTCGTATCGTTTCATCTCTTGATTTTAAGCCAGGGGATAACCTTCTAGAATTCGCTATTAAAATCACTAAGCGGCTACGTGAGATGCCTAAAAGTTCATTTTCGCAACCTGAGTCAGTGGCGACGGTGTCAAGAGAGACTCAAATTCATTCATCCTTATAAGCTGTGATGAAAGCGTGAGTCCTAAGCTTTGATGAAAGCGTGAGTCCTAAGCTTTGATGAAAGCGCGAGTCCTAAGCTGTGATAAAAGCGTGAGTCATAAGCTGTGATAAAAGCGTGAGTCATAAGCTGGGATAAAAGCGTGAGTCATAAGCTGGGATAAAAGCGTGAGTCATAAGCTGGGATAAAAGCGTGAGTCATAAGCTGTGATAAAAGCGAAAAATGGATATGGATATCGGCAGTCGGGGGAAGATTCGCGCAGGGTTCAAAGAAACCCAGATTACTTTCAGACACAAAGTCACAGACACAGTCTTGCATAGTCCCATCTATTATAGCGGCGTGTCTTTCTCTGATGACAATTCAGTGTTTCACTCGAGACAGTTCTATTGCTCTTGTAGTGGACACAGGTGCTTCATGTAATATTCTTAGTGAGTGTGCTTATGTAAACTTAAACAAGTCATATCATTTTCCCTTGTTACCTTCTACAGCCACTCTACAAAGTGTTCAAGGTCTCACACTAGAGGTGATGGGCACTGTGACCCTTCCTCTATGCCTTGCTCCTAAGTCTAAAGTCTTAAACATACAGTTTATAGTAACACCAAGTTTTGTTTTAAAATGTGATGGTCTTTTGGGTTTAGAATCACTTGCTACCCATCACAATGATGTAATTCCACAGCACCAAGCAATCTCATTAGATGGCGTTCTCTTCCCCGCAATGACAAGTCCAGCTCCATTGCTTAATAACCCTCAGATTTTTCCAAACAGTGACCAGCAAGCCGTTTCTGCTAGTATAGGCCATGACTGCTTTACTAGTGGGGAAACGAAACGTTCAGTTTCCCCTAAAGGTTCGTTGGTGTCCGCTGTTGTCATAGGAGACCAATATATTGGCTCCTCGAGTTCTGTTCGACTCGTTAGGAGAGTACAAGATACTCTTGTCGACAGTTATTTAGTGTTTTTGTCCGACACTCCATTTGTTTGTTCGACTCGTTAGGAGAGTACAAGATGCTCTCGTCGACAGTTAGTTAGTGTTTTTGTCCGACACTCCATTTGTTTGTTCGACTCGTTTGGAGAGTACAAGATACTCTTGTCGACAGTTAGTTTCGTGTCTTTGTCCGAAAACTATTAATTTCGTGTCTTCGTCCGACACTATTATATTTCGTGTCTTCGTCCGACACTATTAATTTCGTGTCTTCGTCCTACACTATTATAATTCGTGTCTTTGTCCGACACTATTATAAGCGACGCAGTTGTCACAAATGTTACAGGGTTCACAACCCTTAAGAGTAACAGAGAAAATCATGCATAACATTGTGCTCACGACACGATGCACAGCCTTCGTATGTACCTTCTTATCGTATGCTTCATAGCCAAAGGGCATGATAACGGACATGTTGGATGAAGGAATAATACAGGATCTTTATTCCCCTTAGAACTCACCCTTGTTATTGGTGATTATTTTTGCTAGCATTTTATTTTTAAGTTTACATTTCATATCTGTGGTATATGTATTTGGATGATGAACCTTGGTTCCTTTGGGGCCAAGCAAATTATGTCTGTGAGATAGGGGCCGACGATTTGCTGGTGTATTTAGCCATATTGTATTTTAGACATATTGTGTAGACATGGGGTGTAGACATGATGTGCAGATTTATCTTAGGGACCTTCTTAAAATGGACACATGTTAAAACCTAATTGGAAACTGAGGGCGTAATGGCGTGTGTTCCCGCCAAACGCCCCAGGGGGGTTTTTCCCGCGGGCCTCGCGGTTATCCAGGCAGTGACTGGGACCCTTGGTCCAGGACAGACGTTGAGTGTACGACTCGGTGAATATATCAACCTAAACACCCACAGTGTCTCAATCCACCTTATTGCAACTGCATATAGGGAGGGCCAAGTGGCCCCAGTAACACTCCTCCTCTCTCCCCTTTCTCTCTCTCTCTCTCTCTCCTCTCTCTTTTCTCTCTCTCTCTCTCTCTCTCTCTTCCCCTCCTCTTCTCTCTCTCTTCTTTTTCTCTCTCTCTCTCTCCCCTCTTTTCTCTCTCTCTCTCTCTCTCTCTCTCTCTCTCTCTCTCTCTCTCTTTAAGTAAAAAAAAAATGCTGTATATTTCAAACAATTTAAACATTGGGGGCATACGCCGGGGGGGGCGTCGCCCCCGCCCACCCTACGAACGCCACTCCCGGGGGTCACCACGCGCGAGTTCCCATGCAGGCTCTTTTCCATACCAAACCAGCTCTCGACAAAAACATCAACTTGCCCCAGCCACGAGCCTTGTGGGCGCCCCCTTGGCCTCCCTCCACCCGGGTTGTCTCTTACAGATACAACCCGATGGGAAAGGGTCGGTTTTTAGGGTAGCGTGCCACAGCCCATATGCCGAAGTTGGGGGCTGACGGACTATGCAGTTTAAAAGGCCTCGATTCAGTCTCACGGTGCAATCGCTGATTTGACATGTAATCATCCCAGCCCCAACCCCATGATTCTGCGAAGCACTTTTTACCAAAGGCATTGATTCGTCTCTTCAAGTCACTATTTAGTGTCCATGTCTCACAACCATAGAGTAAGACAGGATCCAAGCGACTTGAAGATCCGGGTCTTTGTCCTCCTGCACAGGTACCCACAACGCCAAATACTCCCGCTGAGCGAGTCCATAACACCGTGGGCTTGCCAAACCGCCGTAAGACTTCTTGACGTGACCCGCCGACATTATGGACTGCGCTACCAAGGTATGTAAAACTTTCCAAGATCTCAATGTCCCTCGCCACACGCATGAACAAACTGTACTGCTTCATCTAGTAAATCTCCAAAAACCTGGACCTTGGTCTTGAGCCAGGAGACCTCAAGACCCAAAGGCTTTGCCTCCTCGTACAGCGCCTCGAGAGCCTCACCAGGACCTCCAGCGACTCAGCAAAGATTACTGCTCATCGGCAAAAACAAGATCAGTGATCTTGGGGTTGCCGACGGGTGCTCCACAATCACTTTGATCTACAACCTTGTCCAATACCCAGTCCATACAAGCGTTGAAAGTGATGGGGCAAGGACGCACCCTTGCCTCCTCCTGTATTCACAGGAAAGAAGCTGGATACACCTGCCCCACACTTCACAGCACTCTCAGTCCAGAATACAGACCAGTTATCAACCAATAGTCCTTGCAGGAATCCCTCGAAGTCGCAGAAGATCCCAGAGTGACTCACGATGCACTGAGTCAAACGCTTCTTTAGATCAACATAGGCTGCAACATCCCCCGTCGAAACTCACGTCGGGGTTCCACCAGGACACGAAGCGCTAAATACGGTATATTTATATTTTTTTTTTATTTCGCTATAGAGATATTTTATGTATCAAATTCATAATTGTTTCACTGTAATTTCAGATGGTTTTGCACAAATTCATAATTAATTTCCAGTCTTGACTCATAGAATACATGTAAGGCTCACTATTATTTTATTTACATCATAAGGGAGAGACTGGGTAAAGGCCTAATAAAAATAAGGAAAACAAAAAAAAAAAGCCCGCTAGCTTCACACCTATAAGCGAGAGAAAGACTTAAAAAAAAGGGAGGAGAGACATTTT
>JACEEZ010019587.1:227500-240000 GCA_016584305.1 Chionoecetes opilio | reverse complement strand
AACCTGGGCAAGGACAGTGGAATGAGAGATGTCATGTTGAGGGATGTGGAATACGAAGGAATGGTGAGGAGGGACAGTGGAATGAGAGAGAACACCATGAGTGGGGATGTGGGTGAGTGGGGGAGTGGGTGAAGGCCGCAGCGGGCGGTTGTGGTGGAGTGGGTGGTCCAGTTTTTGTGGTGCTTAGTGGTCAAGGACGGACGGGACAGCGGGTCAGCCTCACCACGCCCCAGGACCCCACCCACACCCCTTCCACCCACATCCATACAACCCACACCCCTTCCACCCACACCCCTTCCACCCACACCCCTTCCACCCACATCCCTTCCACCCACACCCCTTCCACCCACACTCATTCCGCCCACACGTCCTGCCCTCATAGGACAAGTTATTTTACTGTAACGCGCTGATATCATCTTACTGGGTGAGGATTAATGGACGTAGTTGGTTATTGGATGTTATTGCGTGCTGCTGTTTGTATTCCAGAACTGTTGGTTTGAAGGCCACTTGTACTGAGCGATGTGTATGTATCAAGGCAAGGATCAAAATGTTGACCTAGGCTGGAAAATTATGGCTTGACTAAAACTATATACTGATGGAATGTTCCGCTCTCTCTCTCTCTCTCTCTCTCTCTCTCTCTCTCTCTCTCTCTCTCTCTCTTTTCTCATCTCTTCTCTCTCTCCTCTCTCTCTCTCTCTCTCATCTCCTCTCTCTCTCTCTCTCTCTCTCTCTCTCCTCTCTCTCTCTTCTCTCCTCTCTCTGCTCTCTCTCTCTCTCTCTCTCTCTTTTCTCTCTCTCTCTCTCTCTCTCTCTCTCTCGCAGTCTAAATATATTTTCATTGTGAATTACGAAGTATTTGGCGACTGACCAAGTAACTAAAATGAAGTTGAGTTCGAGAGGAACTAAGGTGAGCTCATCAGTTTTTATCTTCACATGTACACCTTTCTAGAGAACACCTACAAAATCTAATCCTCAATGCATTAGTTGAATAATGAAAAAAATTCTACAATTTATATTATTCCTTGAAACTGTAGAAGATGAGTACCTTCGATGGCAATATGATCATTATGTATAGTTTCCATACAGCCAGGCATTGATATAGTTATATAAGAGCAAGTGAAGTCGCAACAAATATTTTCTTATTCATGCATCCGGATATTGTGTTTCTCGTGAATATTAATGAAAATGTGCCTAAATTTGGATAGATATCATGGTAGTTGTGGTGGCTTTTGTGATGGAGGTCCTGTCGCTCCCTGGTCTACTTGTTTCTGGAATGAGAGAGAGAAAGAGAATACCAACCAGCCTATTGCTCATATATAGGTGCGGAAGGTGTATTAAGCCAGTCGTTAGGATTACCTTAGGATTGGACGCCACATATACGAGATTCATGACTAATCCAAAACCAGGCTCTAGAAAACATCTCCACTAACTTGTGTGTGATAAGTGGCATTTAAGATTCCTATTGGGGAGTCCAACGTTAAGGAAAAAAAACAAATATGAAAAGAATGTTACCACTAAACCGTCGCTCCCCTTTCGTCGCCCTGTCCCGTTGTTCCCGAAACCAAGGATTCTTTGTCCCTTTCTTTTGTCTCTTATGAAAGATGTTTTGCGGTTGCAGTGGTTCTAGGACCGATCTGACCCCCTATCTTGCCCCGCCTATCTTGCCCCGCTCTCCTTTGTGTCAGGGAAAGGGAGTGTAAGTGGTATGGGGGACACGGGCACAGGAGGACAGGGGGACAGGGAGAACATTGCGTGGGCGCGTGTGGCGGGCATACTGAGCAGGCCAGGCGCCAGGGAGAGGGTATAGCGGCGGGCATGTTAGTATGAGTTAGGCTTCATTTTGTAACTCAAGCAAGCCCACAACAGACCACGGAGGGCTTCTTGACGCTATAATGTTATCTCGTCGTCGCTCGGTTTCTTATCGTATTATTCCATCGCCAGTGACCGCGTTCTTGTTTGTATTGTGAACACGTAGTACCTTTACCCTCTAGATGTTTTCTTATTCTCTTTTTTTCCATTCTTCTTTCTTTTTTACTTAATCGCAACGACTAAGTGTTATATATGTGGTCTTTCATCAGGCCATCGCGTGGTTATCTTATTGTCGTGTGTGCGTTGGCCTTGCTGTGAATGTTTGAGTATTTTTAGCCTCCATTTGTTTGTCCCAGCACGCCGCTCTTGGTCAATGGGTTCTTCACTAGCAAAAAATATCTCGCCACATGAGACCAACGCTGAATTTCAATATCCTCGGGTCGACCATGATATCCTTAGGCAAGATATCTTTACCCTAGCCTGTTCGTACCTAAAACTAAAATAAGTTTTTTTTTTTTTTTTTACATTTGTGCCTATAGCGCCTGTAGGCAGTGGTGACCCAGGGCTTCGGATGGTAGGCTCTGGAGGTTCACTTGAGGATCTGATGGATGGTCCTCGCCCGTGGTGATGCAGGCAGGATTCTTATAGTGACGCCTGTGATTAGAGGCTCATGCCGCCCCCCTGTGTCCTCCGATGCACTCGCAATCGAAGGTAGAGTTGCTGGGCAGGGCATGTGGGTGTTCTTAGGCCACTCGACGGTGCAGAAAGGTTTTGGTTTTCTTCGGGGATCGAACTCGGGTCACCGAGAACGCCAGTCGGAGACGCCAACCACTCCGCTACCGCCTCCCCAATACTCAGATATAAGCTCCGGCTTGGTACCCGCGTTCCTGGGTAAGGATATAAGTGGATGAAACGATTGATGTCTGACTTAATAACCCTGGCAGATGATAGCCATAAGGCCCGAAGCCTTTCCTTTTCTTTCAACATCTCGGTACATCGTTTGTTTACATATTTTGTCCATCTTTCAGACTGATTACTCAAGTTTAATGTAAAATGTGATACATCTATTTTTTCTTTTAATCTCTTGAGTATTAATGTGCTTGAGGTTTGTTTTTGGTTCCATCACTGTTATTTCTCCAATTATTTTCTTCTTTCATATCTCCCTTTCCTCTTCTTCTTCTTTTTATTTCATTGCTCCTCTACTACTACCAGTACTACTACTAATAATGATATTTATAGTAATGAACATAATAATAATAAGAAGAATAAGAATAATAAATAAATATTATTATTGGTATTAATTACAATAATAATAGTAATAATGATAATAATATTGACAATATAAATGGTGACTGAAGCTTTCTTTATGCAACTCGGCCATTGCCTCATATAACAAGAAAAATTACAATTATTATCAAAATATAAATGAATGATGAAGAAAATGTCCTTTATGCTGTTTCTTTGTTTTGTGGCCAGTGTTTCCTTATCTCTTGGGTTAAAAGGAATCCCAGACCTCTGCTTTTTTTTCTTCTTTTTTTCCATTTACGATATGCACGCAACAGTGACACGTACGAGTATTGTAAATTATCACGTTTCGCCTGTGAAATTTTTTTATAGAAAAAATGAAAAGTGTAATGATAATAAATAATAATATAGTAATAATACTGATAATAACGATCATGATATAACAAAAACGGTAGTGAGATAGTAGTAACACATATTTTAAAAGCTACGAGAAAACAAGGAAACCGATTAATAATAGCATAACTGCAGACAGAGAGAGAGAGAGAGAGAGAGAGAGAGAGAGAGAGAGAGAGAGAGAGAGAGAGAGAGAGAGAGAGAGAGAGAGAGAGGGAGATAGACAGAGAGACAGAGACAGACAGAGACAGACAGAGAGAGAGGAGAGACAGAGAGAGACAGAGAGAGAGAGAGAGAGAGAGAGAGAGAGAGAGAGAGAGAGAGAGAGAGAGAGAGAGAGAGAGAGAGAGAGAGAGAGAGAGAAAGCAACACTACAATATAACTTTTCCTCCCACCTGAATTCCGGGCCCTTCCTCAGGTGACATCAGGCAGATGTAAAGCATTCTATTGAGTCACAAGAAAATAAGATATTAAAAAACGTTATGAATCACAATACACTTGACCCTTATTCATCACCCTGTCAGTCAAGTAGTGGGTCAGAAAAGGATAAATGGGCTAGGAAGATTCAATAATATATGGTCGAATAAGTTATAAGAGAACACGGTGGAATGTAGGTTAAGATGGAAAAGATAGAATGGAATGAATGAGAAGCAAAGGAGAATGTAAATATTTGATTAGAGTAAATAAGAAAAAATGGTAAATAATGAGAGTATGGTAGAAGGATAAGGACGATAGGTGCTGTGGGAAGGAAGAGAGATAGTAAAGGTAGTGAGAAGGTAAGCATATGAAACATTACAGAAAGAAACGAAAATGCAGAATGGAAGGTGGAAGGTCAGGTAGGGGGGAAAAGGGCATGGCGGGAATGATGGGAGGGAGTGAGGGAGGGGCTGGTTTGGAGGGAAGGGGAGTGAGGGAGGGGCTGGTTTGGAGGGAAGGGGAGTGAGGGAGGGGCTGGTTTGGAGGAAAGGGGAGTGAGGGAGGGAGGGAGGGAACTGAGGCATCTTCCCTTAAACTCGTTCTGGTCGTTGCGTCGTAAGCCTAATTATGGCGGGTCAGGTAGGCCGGTCGGCAGGTGAACCCTTTATGCCCCATCCTGCTTCCCCGTCACGTCCTGACCCCCACCCCGCTCCCCGCTCCTTCTCCCAGCCCTTCTGCACCCTTCCCCTCCCCCCTCCCACCCGTCCTCCGTTCCTGGCTTCACCTTCATCTTTAAGGACCATCCCTGGGTGTCGTGGGATACCCAGACGCCCACACGTCCTTAACACTCCAGCATACACCTGCCGCCCATGTGTTCCTTGGCCTCACCTCCACACTCCCACACAGCTTACGCCTGCACCCTCCCACATGCCAGCACGCCCACACCCCTCCCCCTCTTCTCCCTCTCCCCCCCCGTCTTTTCAACACCCACCGCCTTCCTCGGCCATATGGTCCCTAACGCCTCACATTCACATTCTGTATTCGAATGAAGCAGAGATGGATGAGCTTCACTCTGTCCTTGACGCCTCAAGAATGGGGTGTGCAAGACGAAGACGGTGCTTGATTGCTTGCCTCCTCCCTTGCCTGGCGATGGCGATGGCGATCAATGCGATGCCTCGTCCCTCCTTCGTTCTCTACACCTACTTTCTCTGGTGTCTGACTTGAGTCTTTTTTTCTTTTTAGAGTTTCTGCAAATTGTCTTAAAAATCAACCCAACATTCAGGTTGAGAGAGGTCCATAGAAGAACACGAAGCGGCTCTTGACACTAACCACAGCAGTTTTGTGTACATTACGACAAGGTGTTTTCCAGAAGCGCCGCGCACCCCGCCGGTTCTCAGCATGGAGGAAGAAACAAGACTTAGCCTACTAGGGAGTTTTGAGCAGATCTTACTCACCGTCTGTCGAGTCACAGCCTTCCAGATGTTGGTGTCGTTTGTCCAAGGAACGTAAGTAATCTTTGATGGTCCAGATAGTGCCAGTTCACCGTATTGTATTCCGAAAGCCTCTGTGATAGTGTCCAGGCAGCAACCAAACATCCAGTTGATGGCAGCCAACATCCTATTCCTCGGGAAGATACCATCGCGCGGGTTGCTATCAGCCTGGAGGGGTGAGAAATATATAACTCCACCACAAATCCTCTCTTGCAATATATTGTGATTATAGACCCTTGGCGACCATCCTCCAATCTATCCCTCCATCCCTGCCACCATCCCTCGGACTCAGCCTCTGCCCCCCCCACTACCGTCACCCGCCATCACAATCTTGTTACCGTCTTGTGCTGCCCCCACACTACTTTCTCCTGCCCAGCCTCGTGTCGTGCCGCTGCCTGATCACCACATGTTGCAATTCATCTCATTTCCAAGGCGCTTTTATATTTCACATTATTTTAAACGATCATTACTCAGCTGCAACCCTTTCTCCTCACGAATTTATTTAGCAACGACCTAAGTCTTCCACCTGCACATCTTCCTCTTCCTTCTGCAAGCCCTTCTCATTCCTCTAGCCGTCTCCGTGTCCCTCGGCCACCGCAGCCCCATTACCACCATTCTTCAGCTACCGCCCTTCTTTAGGTCCTCGCCAATATCCACCCATTTGATCTCCCCCGAAGGCCAGAGCTGCCTGGTTCGTAAAGTGGTACACATGTCCCCGTAATTAGCAGCTCCACGCCCTTCGTAAAGCAGAGTAAATATGACCTTAGGCCTCTTATGGTTAGCCTTCCACCCATCAAGCGAGGAGGACTAGTAGCCATCCCATAAGCTACTCTTCCTTTCTATGTGGTTCCAATGGTTCAACTTCTTCGGGGTCTCACTTCGAACCATTTTGACTTTCTGGCTTCACTCTTGGACTCCCTAACCTTTATCCTCTCTACTCCTTAACAGTATCTTATCTCGTCTTCTTTACATCACTCCCTCTTTTCCCGCAGACTTCTTAACTTCCACTCAACTTCCACTCTATATACACCACCCGCTCCTGCGCATCTAAGGACCTTTTTTCCTGATAACCTCTTCCCCTTAGGGCGTGCAAGGAAGTGGAGGAGGGTAAAGGAGAGGGAAGGGCAGGGAAGAAGGAAGGGTGCATTGAGAATTGTTTTGGGCCTCAAATAGGGCAAGATTACAGGTTCCTTCCCGGTTTTATAGGGAGGGAGGAGCAGCGTGTATAGGGCGGGGCAGGCATAGGACAGGATGTAGGGTAGGAGGAACAAGCAGCGAGCTGGAATGTAGAAGAGGAGGAGGAGGAGGAATTTTTTGACCGAGATTATAATATTATTTTTGGTGGAGGTAAGATGAGGAGGAACAGGTAGCTGGGAAGGAAGGTGATGTAGATCTTGTTTTCGGTGGAATAGAAAGAGAAGAGAAACTGGAATAGTAATGAGAAACAGTTATTTAATAAGAATCACGTGATCATCCATTATTGATTTTCCCCAAAGAAGAATGCAGGTGGATGAGGAAAGGGTTAGAAAAAAAATGAAGTTCAAATTTGAATCAGGTAGAAAAAATAACTGTGGAGAGAAAGGTTACTATTTATAAATCAAGTATCAATAAGAAGAGAAGGAATATTGATAAATAAAAAATGAGAGGAATAGAAAGGAAGTGGTACCGTCAATAACACTATAGTCGCTACACTGCACTAATGTCGCCAGGCGCCATATATTACGAATTTTAGCATCACTACAGCCTTGTTTGCGCCACTGAAGACAGGTACATCATATAAACTACTGTGCATGCCTCTTCCGTGGCACATATAAGTCTGTAGTTATGCTTTAGTGGTGAAATTCGTAATATATGACGCCTGGCGACATTAGTGGTGCAGTGTGGTGACTATAGTGTTATTGATGGTAGAGGAAAATCATATCACAGCAAAATAGCAAAAGGAAAGAATCAGGTTTCATTCATTACTAGATTGATTGATTGATTTAATGCTAAAAGGGGAAAATCTGCCAGACATCAGAGGTCATATGGCACAAGATTGTCACCACTTTAACGAACGACAACAAACCAACAACAACCATCGACACAAAACCAGTAACTATACCCGCCGCACGTTAAGTTGGCGAAAATGGGGCCCCTTCACTCCCCCCATCTGAACGCACGGGATTGGTTGAGGTGTTGGGTTGGGTGATAATGCCTTATTCCAAGTTCCGCCCTAAAGCCTCAACACCCAACACCTCATCTAATCCCGTGCGTTCGGAAGGGGGGAGTGAGGGGACCTCATTTTCGCCAACTTAACGTGCGGGGAGTTATAGTGAACAAAATGCTCCGTTACACCCTTATTAGTTTGACCCACAGGAAGCATTGCGTCACACAGAAGAACAGATTTCGTAACGCTTTCACCAGCTACGTAACTTATCATTTTGCCCATCTCCGTCACAAAGAGCAATTAGGTACCTTGACCACCTGAGTAACTCCTCCATTAATTAGTACGATAAAAGTGGCAGCGGCGGTGGTGGTAGTGGTGGTGGTGGTGGTGGTGGTGGTGCCTGGTCTCCTTGTGCTCTTTTCTCTGTCTGTTTCTTAGTGTGTCGGTTGAGTGATTGGTTTGTCTGTCAGGCTGTTCTCTCATCATGTTCTTTTATCTCTGTGTGTGTGTGGGGGGGGGGGGGGGGGGCCAGGCAGGTATTGTGTGTGGCTGTTTCTCTTCTATCCTGTCCATTTTTTTTTTTCTTTCTCTCTCTCTCCTCTCTCTCTTCTCCTCTCTCTCTCTCTCTCTCTCCTCTCTCTAGCTCTCCTCTCTCTCTCTCCTCTCCTCTCTCTTCTCTCTCTTCTCTCTCTCATCTCTTCCTCTTCTCTCTCTCTCTCTCTCATCTCTTCTCTCTCTCCTCTCTCTCTCTTCTCTCTCTCTCTCTCCTCTCTCTCTCTCTCTCTCTCTCTCTCTCATATTCTTTCTCTCTCACTACTTTAAAAAGGAAATAAAAGTTGAAAAATAATACAGAAACGGATGTCAGGAAAGGAAACATATTATTCAACTTATAATGCAAATGACTCAATTAATTCAGTGCACTGCAGCCAAGCAATTATTTAGACAATTGGAAGCCATCACAATACATCCAATCAAATTAAGGAAGAAAAGGTATATATTGAATCAGTATTAAAATAACTTTTTTAAGAATAAGGAATATTTTGTCGATTGCAAGAAAAGAAAGACACACTCGAAACCGGAAATAATGTTTTTCATTATTTTTAATGTAACTGACGGTCCATCTTCTTTATCATTTTCCGCCGTTTTTTCTCTCGCTGCAGTCTCTTCTTCTGGTCCTTATAGAAATTCTTATATTCATGGACTTGCCTGTCAAAGGATTT
The DNA here is from genome assembly GCA_016584305.1 of Chionoecetes opilio. Classification (NCBI taxonomy): domain Eukaryota; kingdom Metazoa; phylum Arthropoda; class Malacostraca; order Decapoda; family Majidae; genus Chionoecetes; species Chionoecetes opilio. The sequence goes on along the minus strand of JACEEZ010019587.1, from coordinate 231,280 downwards.
CTGGAAGTTCGGGACCTTGAAGGGCATGTCCGGGTAGATGAGGTCATGGTACTGCAAGGGCAACATCTTTCCCTTGTACACGAGGTAGAAGTACATGCTCATCAGGTAGTCTCTCTGCCACCCCCACAGGGTTGTCTTTGGGGGTCGCATCAGGGTCCAGCAGGGACAGGCGTGGGTGGTGCTGAGCATGATGAAGTCTGGTGGACATTCTTGCACGGCTCTGGATGCGAAGGCTGTGGCGGTGGAGTATCTTCGGATCTTGATCATCGTGGACAAAATCACGATAAGCTGCAACATGTCAAAGATAAACGGCCAGAAAAAGGAGCGAATATTCAATAGTTTTTCTGCGCAGCCGTTTTGTCTAAAAGGCATGTCGTCCTCAGAAATATCATATTCAACCTTTCCTACGTTGCCGAGTTTTTCCTTAAAAGGAACCTTAACATTAATTATAGAATAGTCTTCCGGTTCAAACCACGTTTTGTAGTTTGCTAGATAATTGATGACGGTTTTATGATTACAGATGAAACCGCTTTCGCAACAAGTGAAGGGAAACTTTCCACGTCCCCTCACTTTCCTCAGTCTTATCCAGTCGTGATAACTGTGAAAACCGCAACACTTATACTTTTCCTGAATGTCGTCGATGAACCTGCGCACGGGTGTGGAAATATAGTAATCGTCCATGCTATTCATGAAAGTGTTGTACAGCCTTGTTTTGTACACGACGGGGTAGGTGGTGGCGACGGTAATCTGTCCCAGCATCGTCAGGCACCACAAGGGTATTAATAGTATCACGAGGAACAGAGAACGAGTAGCAAGCTTACACTCCACGTCGTTATTAGATGGGCCGCCAGCAGAAGATGTAAAACACAACAGCAATACATACATCACAAAGGTGCACACCAGCGTGATGTAGTACCCATAGGTGAGCCAAAGTTTCTCGAGTTCTTCCATGTTAAGAGGGTCAGGTCCTCGATATGATTTGTAGGCATTGTGAGAAACGACCTGCACCAGAATCACCATCATTCCTACGTAACAATTGACTCTGGCCGCGTGTAGGGCTTGCTGGCGCTGTCCTATGTCCCATGTAGTGAGTCTTTTCTCCTGCAGGAAGCTGATGAAAGAGCGCAGAAATCCTCCACCCTTACTAGCCCCACCCTCACCAGGCTTACCTTCTCCACGCTCACCTTCGTCAGTCTTACCCTTGCCAGGCTTACCTTCTCTACGCACTCTTACGTCAGCCTTACCTTCGCCACGCTCACCCTTTCTTTGCTCTCTTTCGTCAGCCCCACCTTCATCAATCTCACTCTCGTCAGTCTCATTATCGTCAGTATCACTCTCGTCAGTATCACTCTCGTCAGTATCACTCTCGTCAGTCTCACTCTCGTCCGTCTCACTCTCGTCAGTCTCAATTTCATCAGTCTCTCCTTCATCAGCCTCACCTTCGTCTGTCTCAACCTCGCTAGGCTCTCTGGGGTCACCCTCATCAACCTCATCCTTGCCATCCCCAACAACTTCTTTACTGCCATTCATTCTCCACCCGTTGGACTTCTTGGCCTCTGAACACTACGTAGATACACACTTCAGTTCCCTCTCTGAGCACCAGACTTTAGAAACCTTTGTTCAGTGTGGTAATTTTTTTGGGGGGTTATTAAATTATAAAGAAAATGAATGCACATACAAGGTCCCGCACATCTAGATTCTGGTCTCTCCCTTGAGATGGTGGGCATGTTGCGTATGTATACAGATTTTCTTGCTGAAGGGAGGTGATATTAACCGTATAATTATGTCTGTTTGTGTGCGTGTGCGTGTGCGTGTGCGTGTGCGTGTGCGTGTGCGCGTGTGTGTGTGTGTGTGTGTGTGTTGTACTCTTTTCTTCCATCAGTCTGTCTGTGCCACGATTTCTTTTTCTTTTTGTGTCTATTAAATCCTTCACATACTCTTATGAAATATATGAGCCAGAATTATGTGTTGTTGCTACGCGTGTATAGTGTTCATCACCTCTTGAGACAAATCATGTTAAAACAACGCGCTGTGAATCTGTTTCGCGTCAACGCAACATCTAAAATGGAATATTATCTCTGCTTATTGCCAACCATCCTCAGCGTTTACACAGACTAACCTAAAATGTAATTAAAGGACGAAAATATTGTGTAGTACTCATTTCTAAATTATTTGCCACCCCTTCACCTCTATGCACAAAAAGATGTGTAGGTTAAGCTTGACGTTTCTCAAATCCGAATTAAGGAATGCATGGTCCATAAAATAATTGATGGTTGTCTACGTCAGTAAATTTCAGTCTGCACCAATAAGTTTTTTTTTATTGTGATTCAGGAATAAGTTTTTAAATTGGTAGAAAAAATGCGTATGACATGGATTTCATCTTTGTAAATTGGCACATCATCCGTGTTCAATGCATTTGGACAAGCCTTCCCCACTGTCTGTCTACCAGTCATCTCGAAACCTTCTGTTTTGCTCCAGGGCGGCAGACGAGGCCCAGACCGCTTTCCCGTAGAGGGGTTGGTGGCCATCAGTGTAGGGGGTGGGGGAGACGGTGGTCAGCGTCCAGGAGCGCACGCCCATGTGTGCCGCAGCTCAGTTACCCTCACAAAAACTCGTCTACTTTAGGACCTGTTTTGCCACCGTCCTGAAGAAGTGTCCTAGCCGGAGGCGGGAAAGGGTGTTCACTACCGCAAGGATTAAACTTTCTAGAGCAGTACATACGAAAACCTGCCTTATGGTACAGCAGCTATGGGAGTAATGCATTGCCACATTCAGCCGCAGTAACTTCGATATATTAAACCTCTGTGAGAGTTATTTTCTATTTCAGCTAATCGTTTGGGAGGGAGGACCATTAAGCTGTCAAGGTTTCATACGACCAAAACTTGTTCAGCGCCATGTTGTCTGCGCATCGCTAGAGACGCTACATTACATCGACAACCCCTTCATGTACTGCTGGTATTGCTGCTGCTGCGAATCTGGGTTATCCTTGTCGGGGCGGTGCGCGGCGGGACCAGGGAAGGGCGGGGGAGAGGCGGGCACAGGCGGGAGGGAGGCGGGAGGGGCAGAAAAAGGAAAGGGAAGAGCGGATAGGGTTAAGATAGAAACGAGTAGTAGAAGGGAGGGGCATGTAATAGCTACGTTGGTTCTAGATTGAAAACCTTAATAGGAGGTATACCTATACATAAGGTATCTTTTTATACGCATGAACATACAAACACATGCACATTTATACACATGGATGCATAGATACACGCACGTACATACATACATATGTGAATACATAGTACAAACACAAAAAAGAAGGACACACGCATGCAATCTCTCTATTTATCACAAAACTGCCCACCCAAAAATTAAAGATAAGGGAATGAAGAGGCAGAGAGAGGAGGAAAAAGGTGGCATGAAGTAAGATATTGGACATAGATCACCCAAGACTTTCTTTATCATCTTGTGTCCATCAACCTTTTTTTCTTTTGGTATCAAGGTTATCACTGTCCCCGGCACCACTCACTACCACTCTCTCTCTCCTCTCTCTCTTTTTTTTTTTCTCTCTCTCTCTCTCTTTCTCTTCTCTCTCTCTCTTCTCATCTCCTCTCTCTCTCTCTCCCTCTTCCTCTCTCTCTCTCCCCTTCTTCTTCTTCCTCTTCTTCTCTCTCCTTTCTGTCTCTGTCTGTCCTGTCTGTCTGTCTGTCTGTCTCGTCTCTCTCCTCTTCTCTCTCTCTCCCCGTCTCTCTCCTCTCTCTCTCTCTCTCTCTCTCTCTTCTCTCTCTCTCTCTCGTC
>JACEEZ010019587.1:207500-222500 GCA_016584305.1 Chionoecetes opilio | reverse complement strand
CTCTCTCTCTCTCTCTCTCTCTCTCTCTCTCTCTCTCTCTCCTCTCTCTCCTCTCTCTCTCTCCTCTCTCTCTCTCTCTCTCTGATAATGCCTCCTACCACTGTCACTCCTATATTGTTGTCGCCATTGCTGTCACCACCATCACCGCCCCCCACTGGCAGCAGACGTGGGATTGCAGTCTTTTCTTTCTTGACTATTTCTCATTCTTTCTTTATTCTTTCTTTATTTTTATCTATATAAATGTGTATCTTTTCCTTTTTCTCTCACGATTTCTTCCATTTTACGAAATATTAACTTTGCCTGAATATATAACCATCACCACCACCACCAACAACAGCAACAACATTGCCATTACATATATAACCACTCTTGCACGCGTCACCATATACCTACAATAACCACCATTATCATATGGCTACCACCATTCACTACATATCACAACCATTACAACACACACACACACACACACACACACACACACACACACACACACACACACACACACACACACACACAACACACAGGCGCGCACACACACACACACACACACACACACACACACACACACACACACCACACACACACACACACACACACACACACACACACACACACACACACACACACACACACACACACACACACACACACACACACACACACACACACACACACACACACACACACACACACACACACACACACACACACACACACACACACACACACACACACACACCACACACACACAACACACACACACACACACAACACACACACACACACACACACACACACACACACACACACACACAACACACACACACACACACACACACACACACACACACACACACACACACACACACACACACCATTCCTATTATAATAACACAGCACATTGCCCTCACCACTACTCAAGCACAGCGTCATTTTAACCTTGTCGTCATTTGTTCTTGGTTCACCTCAACATGACCGTAAGTATCTTGATCATTAACGTTCCCCCGCAGTGATAATAACGCGGCCATCATCTACATCTTCATCATCTCCAGCACTCAAGCCGCCGTTACTGGCCTTGGGTGTTACTGTCGTTGCCTTACCGATGTTCCTACGTCATTCCCGCCGCTACTTTTATCTTAGACACGTATGTTGTCGCTGTTATTGGTATTACTCCTCATATCAGCTATCAAAACTTCGATACCTGGTACTCTCATCTACCGAAATTATCGTCCTGACACAAAATGAGAACTCTCGCCGACGGTAATGGTTAGGTTAGGTTACCGTTAGGTTAGGTTAGGTTAGGTCAAAGACTACTCTATACTGGACTTGCTACTCGTGCCCCGCGCCAACCCGCCCATGACCAGTGGAGGCCAGTTTTGCGATTCCTGCCATTTTTTAACATCACCCCTATTTCCCTTCCCAAGGTTTATCAGTATATATGATATACCGTTATCTGCGTAATTGTTTGTTCTATAATATTATCAAATAAAAAAACAGTAAAATACACTAAAGAAATGCCATTATGAGAGAGTGAAGAAATATGCATGACCTCAATATATACTTAAACTCTTCGCCATTTAATATTTTGCGAGAAAACATTTTAGATGCTAGCGATAGAAAGAAGCGGATTTTCATTAGCTTTCTATTGATATATTTCGTTTTCTGATAAATGAATTACCACCATGCCTAAATTAGCGTTAACTAAAAAAATAACATCATCAATCGTATCGGCAAGTAAAAAAGTGTTCCATGAATACAGTAGACTATGGCAAATCAGTATAAATGATACACTGTTATCTTCATGAATGTTTGTTCTATAATATTATCAAATAAAAAGCTGTAAAATACACTAAAGAAATTCCATTATGAGACTGAAGAAATATGCATGAACTTATATTCACTTAAACTCATCGCAATTTGATATTTTGCGTGAAGACTTTTTACATGCAACATATCAATAGAAGCGGAATTTAATTAGCTTATCATTGCGATATTTCATTTTCTGATAAATAAATTAAAACCATGCATAAATTAGCGTTAACTAAATAAATAACATCATCCATCGGGTAATTATCCCGATAGATGATGTTATTTTTTTAGTTAACGCTAATTTATGCATGGTTATGATTCATTTATCAGAAAACGAAATATAGCAATGGAAAGCTAATGAAAATCCGCTTCTTTCTATTGCTAGCATCTAAAATGTTTTCTCGCAAAATATTAAATGGCGATGAGTTCAAGTGAATATTAAGTTCATGTATATTTCTTAACTCTCTCATAATGGCATTTCTTTATTGCATTTTACTGTTTTTTATTTGATAATATTATAGAACAAACATTTACGAAGATAACGGTATATCATATATACTGATAAACCATAGGAAGGGAAAAGGGAGCGATGTTCGAAAATGGCAGGAATCGCAAAACTGGCCTCCACTGGAAATAGCCCAAAATGAGTAGCAAGTCCAGTATAGAGTAGTCTTTGGTTAGGTAAAAGGTCACATTCGGTTTGGTTAGGTATACATAAATAAACGTAAAAGCTTATTGTATCTAGATATTGAGTCGTAGAAAATAGGAACACTCGACGAAGTGAAAAGATAGAACTCTCGCCGACGGGGACGAGAGATACGGTAGTCGAGAGTACCAGAAACCAAAACTACCTCCTCCGTTTTCTTCGTGTTATTGTTTTAAGTTCTGCAGTGTCATTTCTTTCGTCATGGTTTTTAATTAATGTATCTCGTCCTTCGCCATCACCATCAACACGACTATCTCGGTTGTTTCCATCATCGTCACTGCCATCATCTTCACCAACTCTGCATCGCAATTTCCTGGGTTTCACCACCGCCCTGGGACCCTTGCAGGACGAGGCCTCGAGGAAGGGTTACCTCTTCTCTTCCTGATAACAAATATTATACCAAACCTTTCCAAGATTCGATTTCGGAACACTTTTCTCGGTAGTAATTATTGATTATTATAAGGAATTCATATATATTCGTTCAGCCTCTTGTAGGTCAGGTTTCTTGGGCCGATTTTCGCCATTTTGTCAACACTTTTTTTATAATTGAGTTATTTGTAAAGGCTTTGAATGTTCTTCTATATTTCAATCAGTATTATTGTTAACACAGTTATTTGCGAAAGAAATTTGTTCGCAATTATTATCATAGTGAAATTTGATATGACGTTACAAAACAGGTAACAAACAGTAAATAGTTTGAAATTATTATACAAAAAGAAACAAGTTCTCAAGAATATTCCAAGCACCTATTTTTTTTTGCGTGTGTTCATGATGTTTAGAACAGAAGCATCAAGCATGAACATATTGAGTCTTCTTACTCTGCTTACCGGCAAAAAAGTACTTCCTGTGGTCAACAAAAGAGAGAGAGAGAGAGAGAGAGAGAGAGAGAGAGAGAGAGAGAGAGAGAGAGAGAGAGAGAGAGAGAGAGAGAGAGAGAGAGAGAGAGAGAGAGAGAATGAGAAAAGATGCAATAAACGGTTCCTGTAGGCCAGTGGGGTCCCTAAGTCGGCCGCGGTGCCTCCTGCATGGCCAACCGAGGGCCGAGGCTGAAAGGGTCTGTGTGGAGGAGGGAAACGAGGTGGCGGCGGGCAGAATGTTTTAACCCACCTTCATTAATCCTTCAGTATTTGCCTTTGTATTGCTGAAGTGATGATGGTGACGATGGAGAGATACTACTGAATGCCATCGAAGTAAGATTCCTTGCTAATGGTACTTAATGACGTTACTGATAATGGGTGTGATTGTTTATTTTTTATCACTGTAAGTTGGTAGATGTACTCAACTTGGTTGATGTAGTTATTTCAGTGGTGGTTTGTACTTGGTAGATCAACTCACGGGTTGATGTAGTTATTTCAGTGGTGGTTTGTACTGTAGGGAACTTAGAATCTGTGGTTAGAGGTTGTTGTAGAGGTGATGGGGATGACCTTAAAACAGTCTTCATTAATAATTCTCAGCAACCCCATAAAGCTGCCCATCCCTTTTAACCTCCTTCCCTCTCTATCTCTCTCCCTCCTTCCTCCTCGTCTCCATTGGTTGCCTGCGGAGATCCTAAAACCAGGCGGGAGAGTCCTACGATACCCTGTCCTCGGGGATATCTGGGCTGCCGCTCGATACCCGCTCATTATCCCGGCCGCCACATCGCCATCCTACGCAGAGAGGACCTGTGTGTGGTGTGTGTGTGTGTGTGTGTGTGTGTGTGTGGTGTGTGTGTGTGTATGTATGTATGTATGTATGTGTGTGTGTGTGTGTGTGTGTGTGTGTGTGTGTGATGTATGTATGTGTGTGTGTGTGTGTGTGTGTGTGTGTATGTGTGTGTGTGTGTACAGGTGGGTGGGTGTGACTGTTTGTTAATCAGGACCTTCTGCTCGGTGTGGCGTCATAACGGTACCATTATGTAAATTAACCAAAAAGTCCTTTCCCTTCACTCCTTTCTCTCGGGTCCCAATTCCCTCTAACCCTTCCCTTCTACCTCCCCCTCCCCTTCTACCTCCCGCTTTCCTCCTTACCTCCCCTCCTCCTCCTCTCCTCCTCCTCCTCCTCCTCCTCCTCCTCCTCCTCCTCCTCCTCCTCCTCCTCCTCCTCCTCCTCCTCCTCTTAGTTCTCAAGTTTCATAATAGGTGTCTCAATAATTTTTTGATTTACACACACACTCTCTCTCTCTCTCTCTCTCTCTCTCTCTCTCTCTCTCTCTCTCTCCTCCTCTCTCTCTCTCTCTCTCTCTCTCTCTCTCTCTCTCCTCTTTTCTCTCTCTCTCTCTCTCTCTCTCTCTCTCTCTCTCTCTCTCTCTCTCTCTCTCTCTCTCTCATTATCTCACCTTATTTTTTTGTTTGCAACTATTCTAACCCTAGATCCATGACCTAATTGCCTGCCTTCATCTTCCTCCTCCTCTCTCCTCCTCCTCCTCTCCTCCTTCCTCCTCCCTCCTCTTGCCTCTCTCCATAATAATTATTGCTCCCTCATTCTATACATAGGTAACCTCTTTATCTCTCTCCTCCCCCTCCCTATTACCATCCCTACTCTCCATTCACCCTCTCTGCCTGCTACCCTTCACCATCCCCCCTCATCGTTCCCTTCTATCCTCCTCTTCTATTCTTCCTACACCTCCTTCCCCCATCCCCCACCCTCCATCCCCCCCCCCTCCATCCCCCACCCTCCATCCCCCAACCTCCATCCCCCATCCCCCCATTCCCTGGAGCAGTGGCGGCACATGGCAAGAGACATATGCACTATCCTCGCCTGCGGTTGCTGCTGCCTCTTTGTTTATTTGTCTGCTTGACTCCTTTTTTGTGTATTTTTACTTATGTATGTCTTATATTACCATTGCAGTAAGGTGCGCACGGCATACATTGGCGCACACACACACACACACACACACACACACACACACACACACACACACACACACACACACACACACACACACACACACACACACACACACACACACACACACACACACACGAAAAGGTAAATAAATCACACACTAGTTTCTGAATGCCTTTTTTCCTCTCTGAAGTTATTCAATCACACTTATTTACGTGTTAAGTTCTTGTATCATCTCCCTTGTCCCCCCCCCCTCTCTCTCTCTCTCTCTCTCTCTCTCTCTCTCTCTCTCTCCTCGTAAATCTCAAAAACATCCACCTTTTCTTATCATTACGGTTACCTCCATGGCCCTCCTTTCCCTCCCTCCCTCCCTCCCTCCCTCCCTCCCTCCCTCCCTCGCTCCCTTTCTCCCTCGCTGCCTCCCTTTCTCTTCCTACTCCTTCCTCCGTCTCATCCTGTCTCCCTTCAAGATTCTTTTAATTCTAGTTCTTAGTGAGAGTGATTTATTTTTTTGCCCTTTAATGCAGTTTTTGTTATTGTTGATGTAGATAGGGATGGTGAAAGGGAGAAAGGGAGGTGAAGGAAGGGTCTGCTAGTGAAGGAGGCGATGTAGAAGGCGGTGAGGCAGGTGGGGAATGTGTCTTGGTGTTTTGTGTTGGTGTGTCTGGCTATTAGTCTGTCTGTTTGTTTACTTCATAGCCCGCTTATTTATTTTATTATATTGACTATTTTTTTAGTAATACATGATATTCACATATGTTTTCTTTTCCATTTAAGTAATAGTCATTGAGGATGTTAATGTTAGTTCTTCTCCCCCTTCTCTTCCCTCTCCTCCTGTCCCTTATCCCAGTCATCATCATCATCATCATCATTATTATGTAATAGTACCATTGAATATTCAAGTTGCATATTGGAATTATATACATATACATTGTGGAGACAAGGATTCAATGAAACATAAAACCTCATCACCATGCACCACATCCACCACCATCACCACTATTGGTATAAATACTACTACTACTACTACTACTACTACTACTACTACTACTACTACTACTACTACTACTACTACTACTACTTTTATAATTATTACTACTAGTACTACAACTCCTACAGCTATTAATACCATTACTACTACCATAACTACTACCACCACCATAACCACTAATATTAATGTTAATGTTGCTGAAAAAATCCCGATAACAGCAGCAGTAGCAACAACAACCACAACCACTATCACCTCCTATTACTGCTACCACAATTCACCGCAAGGAAAATGATGACACCGCGTTCGCCTAAGACTTACTAGACCACTTAGGGTCCGGGCAAAATTTGGGCAACGATCATCAGGTGGTAATTGTGTGGCCAGGTGCAGCGGAGGGGAGGCAAGGAGGCGGTCGGAACCAAGCAGAAAATGTGTAATACAGAGAGATGGAGGAGGCGACTGTGTGGGCGAGATACATTATAGGCAAAAGAAGAAGAAGAAGGTAGATGCATTTTTTACGTTGCCAGAAAAGAAAGCATGGAAGATCTACAACTTAATAAGGAAAATAAGGGCAATGCGAGTATGAAAAGTACAAGTAGATACGAAGAGAGTTTGTAGGTGACGTAGACAAATGCTTTGAGAGGAGGTAGGGAAATGAATAGTGTGTAAAAGTAGTAAGTTACAGTGATGTGATGTAGCTGGAAGTGAGCAGATGGAGGGAAGGATGAAGTGTAAGGCGTTAAGATGATGTAGTGGTACAGAAGAGGATAGAGACAGAAATGGAGAAACAATAAGGAAAAGGAGTTGGAAGAAAAGGGTCTGGCGTTGGAGTTCATCTGATAGTGTATGAAAGAACCAACATTAAGTCTTTTATCTTTTCGGGTGTCAAGAGACCGATTGTGCTTATCAGTTCATCTCCACTTTTTTTTTTACTCGATGCCACTTTCCTTTCCCTTTCGTTCTCACTATCTGAATTAAGCTATTTGTTCTTCTTCAGACGTAGTAATTAAGCGTGGGTCCAAGGCTGCAGTGCGAAATTCGTTCCTCTGGTCCACACCTCGTAGTTAATTTTTTTTCGAGATCTCTAATTACTGATAATGTCTGTCTCTCTGTGTTTATATTTGTGTATCGTTTCGTTTTATCTCTTCTGTCGTTCCTCTCTGTCCTTGGCTGTCTGTCTATATGTAGCTTCTCTCTCTTCTCTCTCTCTCTCTCTCTCTCTCTCTCTCTCTCTCTCTCTCTCTCTCTCTCTCTCTCTCTCTCTCTCTCTCTCTCTCTCTCTCTCTCTCTCTCTCTCTCTCTCTCTCTCTCTCTCTCTCTCTCTTTCTCTCTCTCTCTCTGCCTTTGATCATTTGCAAGAATAGAAGTAACAAAAAGAGGAGGAAAACAAATTGTAACCAGAGACATAGGAGGCCAAGCACGCACACCACTCAGTCTTCCAGCAAAGTGAAACTTGCTCCTGTAGCTTCATAGACCCTTAGGCATTGAAAAAGAATAAGCTTCAGTCTCAATGTTTTTTAGTCGCTTGGTACACCATGTTACCTCCTGTTTGCGTGTGTGTGTGTGTGTTGTGTGTGTGCGTGCGTCCGTGCGTGCGCGTGCGTGCATGCGTGCGTGTGTATGTGCGTGCGTGTGTATATATATAAATGTGTGTGTGTGTGTGTGTGTGTGTGTGTGTGTGTGTGTGTGTGTGTGTGTGTGTGTGTGTGTGTGTGTGTGTGTGAACGAGCGCTTAACTTAATAATGGACCTCCTCCTCTTCTGTCCTGCGTGGTATATTAAATTTCCCCTCCTATTTGCATGCCAGAGAGTAATATGCATCTTTATTGAGTAATACTGTCGATTATGGAGGTTAATACATGTCGAGAGGGTCAGACGGGTTTCATTTGTTGCAATTAATGACACACTATTCTTCAGGCACTAACTTTCCTCCATCCCCCACACCCCCCACACTCCCTTGCTGCACCTCGTCCCCTGGCCCCAGCACCTTCCCAACACTACTGCTGACGTGCATCTTTTTAACGTAAATATGCATACCTATTCTTGTAGGTCCACTTCCTTCTTCAACTCCATCTTACCCCTTAACGAGCCACACCACTGCCTCGTCCTTTTCTCACTCGGCGTAGCTTCTGCCCTACCTATTATAAGAACATAAAATATAAGAAAGTAAGGAAGCTACAAGAGGCCATGAGACCTACACGTGGTAGTTCATGTTATGTATGCCAAAGGAAAGGAATTTTACTTGTGGTTTCTCGCGAGGTATGGTTTGTTCTGATTATACACATATTCTTATTTTTTTTGAGGTTTTTGGTACTTATGATAAAGGACAGGAGACAGCTGGGTTAGGAGGAAAGACTGGAAGCTGAAAATGAAGCCAAAACGAGTGCCTTTCTTTTTTATGTTCTTGTGGCATAATTCGTCTAACCAGCATATTTCTCCATTCAAATGTTTCCTTCTCCCTATATGTAAAGTAACACCAAAAAATAGTAGAAATAAAGATGAGAGAAAAAAAATTGCACGAGGAAAGTACTGAACTGAATAAAAAAAAATATTTAAGTATTTGGCTTCCAGCGGCGTCTCATGATTGGCCAGGACGAGTTTGTGAGGGTTGAAAACATCCCACGGTCCGCTCATTGGCTAAGGATATACCCGGCGCTCCAGTTTCGTGTAGATGGGTTTCCTAGAATTCCCAGAGCACCTCGATGCTCCCGCCGGCTGTCTGTGTCCTTGCCTGCCGCCTCCACGCACCTGTTGCTCGCCAGACGCCATCGCCATCACCTCTACCTGCTCCACATACCACACTCACTCATATCCTCATATTTCTGTACCACAAATATCCTCATTATTTCATATCTCATTTCTATTACCGTATTCTTCCCTGTTCTATCTCTCTCTTCTTCTACTCCTGCATTTCTCTCTTTCCTTCTCTCTCTCTCTCTCTCCTCTCTCTCTCTCTCTCTCGTCTCTCTCTCTCTCCTCTCTCTCTCTCTCTTCCTCATATCTCTAACCATCTCTCTCTCTCTCTCTCTCTCTCTCTCTCTCTCTCTCTCTCTCTCTCTCTCTCTCTCTCTCTCTCTCTCTCTCTCTCTCTCTCTCTCTCTCTCTCTCTCTCTCTGTATCTCATAAGTATTTGGAATAACGCCTTTTAACATGAATGGATATGAAAAGAAATATATCTATGTGAAAAACGCAAACCAATGTACGTGCGTATTGAAAGATTACAAGAATCCTACCTTTTCCACATTTGTGACAATTTTCGTGAACACTTTGAATGATAAGACTATACGTAAAGGTACCGTAAGTTTGTAGTAAGATAAGAGAGTAGAGAAGGCAAGTATCTAAGGGGAAAGTCAGATGTGTAAGTAAATAGAGTGGGTGTTAGTGTGAGAGTCCGTTGTGTGCCAGGTGTGTTCTGAAGCGAGTCAGGTGTGGAGGTAGTGTCTGAGGGAGAGAGATGAATGGGTTTGGAAAGGAGGCAGCGAACGAGCAATCACGACTGAAAAATGACTCCATCAGGTTGCTCAAAGTAGCTGCCTTCATTAACATAATCTATTGAGCTCTCTATCATTCTATTAATCTCTATGTCTATCTTCAGTATCTCCACTTGGCGCATATTACGTTGCTTGTGAGCGTCGATAGAAAAAAAAATCGGGTGAGCTCTAATATATATGCATCGCTTCCATAATTATCAGCGTATAGATCAGAGTTAGGTTTCAGAGGTGCTTACTTGCTTACGTGCCTATGAGAGAGAGAGAGAGAGAGAGAGAGAGAGAGAGAGAGAGAGAGAGAGAGAGAGAGAGAGAGAGAGAGAGAGAGAGAGAGAGAGAGAGAGAGAGGAGAGAGAGAGAGAGAGAGAGAGAGAGAGTATCACAGACAGACAGACAGACAAACAAAAAAATAAATCTATATATATAGCACGGCTCCCGTAATAAGCGTCCAGAAGACCTCACCAGCCTCTTTGTTAATCTCTTCCAATGAGACGACTTGATCCCGAGTTATAAGCCCTCCTGTCTCTCGTTCATCTCTCCAACGCCTCCGTCTGCCTTTCCCTCAACCCTCGTCCTTGTCACCATTTTCCTCGTCTTCTTCTTCTTCATGCCAGTTGCCCCGCGCGTAACAGGATCATCCCTTGGCCCCTCACAGCATCCTTATATCAACCAACAGTCCAGATTCCTCCGCCTCTTTCAACCGGACCCCATCAAGACGCCCACAGAGGGAGTTATAGTGCGGCTTAGGCAGAAGGAGGAGATGCTTATGAGTGGTGGAAGGGCTGAGGTGGTCATTGAGTTAGGATTTGAGGCGAGGAATACAAGGGAAAGGTTAGGATGTAAAAGAGAGCGTAGAGAAACGTGGAAGGGTTGGGAGGATTCAGGCGAAGATAAGGAAGAAAGTTAGTCCGTTTAGAATCAGCCTGTGGTACTACAAGTGGTTTATGTGTATTACAATGGAAGTGAAGGTTTGGGGTTGTGCAGAGCTAGCCTTCGAGTCCTGGTGATGTTTGTATGTTTCCTTGTATTTTCAAGTTGATTTTGGAATAGACACTTGAGATGTTGGTGTTTAGCTTGCACTTTTTGTCATAGTTTTAAGGAAATGGAGGAGTAACTTTTGATTAAGTGGTTTAAAAAGGAATAATGCAAGGTCTAATTCTCTCTCTCTCTCTCTCTCTCCTCTCTCTCTTCATCCTCTCTCCTCTCTCTCTCTCCTCTCCATCTCCTTCTCTCTCTCTCTCTCTCTCTCTCTCTCTCTCCCTCTCTCTCTCTCTCTCCTCTCTCTCTCTCTCTCTCTCTCTCTCTCTCTCTCTCTCTCTCTCTCTCTCTCTCTCTCTCTCTCTCTCTCTCTCTCTCTCTCTCTTCTCTCTCGCTCTCTTCTCTCTCTCTCTCTCTCTCTCTCTCTCTCTCTCTCTCCTTCTCTCTCTCTCTCTCTCTCTCTCTCTCTCTCTCTCTCTCTCTCTCTCTCTCTTTTGTTGTTAATATTTTGTCAACACTGTGGTTGACGCGACCTTTTGCCTATAGCATCCCACCTGTGGAATTATGGCATTACAATAAAAAAAGGCAGTGTGTTGGAGCTCCCTTGGGGGGGGGGGGTACTCCCGAACGGTGGAGGTGAGGGTGGCCGGAGGGGCAGATCTGATTACCGCAGCAGCAGCGGCGGCGGCACCTGGATGGCCGGGCTGCGGATGAGGTGGGAAGCGTTCCCTGAGGTGGGAGGTTGCCTTGCACTTCAGGAGGTAGTGTTGGAGAGCAAAAGGGGAGGTGACCTGGCAGTGATCACAGGTGATGTCCACAGCGCCCTGGCGGATTTCTTCAAAGCAGGGAAAGCCGAGACGGAGACGGTGTCCGTATGTGTGGGGCGATGGATGGGTCTTGGGGAAGTGGGTGGTAAGCTGTTGCAGCAGCGTACCAAGAGGCAGAGGGGGATGACAGAGCGACTGTGGCCTCGTGTTGCTGGCGGGACAAGGCGTGCGAGCAGACTTTATTTTAAGTAGAGTTGTGGAGAGGCTGGGCAGAACAGCCGTAGTGGGGCTGGGGAGGGCAGCGGCTGATTTTGCAGCTCTGTCAGCTGCTTCGTTGCCACTAAGGCCTACATGGCTGGGAGCCCGATTGAGGGTGATTTTGCAGCCACATGCAGCCAGTCGCTGGGCCAGAAGAAGAATGGAGGTGAAGAGGTGAATGTTGTCCTGTGGCTGTGTGTCTCTGAGGGCCTGGATAGAGGATTTTGAGTCTGTGTGTATGATGATATGAGGGGAGTGACTCTCCAGGGCGTTCTCTCTCTCTCTCTCTCATCCCTCTCTCTCTCTCTCTCCTCTCTCTCTCTCTCTCTCTCTCTCTCTCTCTCTCTCTCCTCTCTCTCCTCCCCCTCTCTCTCTCTCTCTCTCTCTCTCTCTCTTTTCTCTCTCTCTCTTCTCTTTCTCTTCTCTCTTCTCTTTCTCTTTCTCTTCTCTTCTCTTCTCTCTCTTTCTCTTTCTCTTCCTCTCTTTCTCTCTTCTCTCTAGTCTTTGTCTTGCTTTGTCTTTGTTTTGTCTTTCTTTCTTTGTCTTTCTTGTCTTGCTTTGTCTTCTCTTTCTCTTTCTCTCTCTTTCTCTCTCTCTCTTCTCTCTCTCTTTTTTCTTCTCTCTCTCTCTCTCTCTCTCTCTCTCTCTCTCTCTCTCTCTCTCTCTCTCTCTCTCTCTATTCTTCTCTCTCTCTCTCTCTCTCTTCTATCGTGTCTCGTGTTTCTTCTCTTCTCTTCTCTTGTCGTCTTTTCTGTGTGTGTCTCTGTCTGTGTTTGTTTAGTGTTTTTTGTGTTTATGTGTGTGAGTGTGTTCTGTGTGTGTGTGTGTGTGTGTGTGTGTGTGTGTGTGTGTGTGTGTGTGTGTGTGTGTGTGACTGTGATGTTGCTCTCAGTGTGTTGTGTGTGTGTGTGTGGTGTGTGTGTGTGTGTGTGTGTGGTGTGTGTGTGCGTGCAGACCTTAGAATGTTAGCTCCTCCACGATGACTCAAAAAAAAAAAGTTCTTGTAGTTCGATGAGGACTGCCGCTTTTAATGTCGATATAACCATATAACCATAACCTACGTATGGAATGTTATTCGAAAAGTTTTCACCTTTAAAACCTTTACTTAAGAAATACTGTTGAAATTTCAGTTGATTGAAAGGAATGACTTAAAACATTGTGGAAGCGAAAAAACAGTTTGTGTTTTATATATATTTTTTCTGTGTTTATGCATAGACCTCTGTATTACAGTGTTTACTTATTATGATTTTTTTCTTCTATTGCAGGACCCTCACGTGGACGTCATTTGGTAACATATCTACCGTGTTATCTAAGCCTAACAAATCGCGTATGATGCATGCAGTGCAGGACAGTGGCTGCCCAGCACCTGGTGAGTGTGACATTTGAATGCTAGCTGGTGTACCTACTGGGTGTTGTCATGTCTGCTCTCCCCACCTCTGCGACTCTGATGTGTTTTTTCCATTTTCTTTTCATCCGCTGTACGAAGCCATCATACACTTACAAATGAGGAATCACTCAGAAACTAACCGTATTTCTTCGTATTTTTTGAGAGGAGGGCTATAATAAAAAATCGTTTATTGTTTATAATTCCCAAATATGTGTATGTGTCAAACATGAAGCAAAGGAAAGCCGCAGGTCGTATACATGTGGGCTCAGACGACCATTTATGATGGGAAGAAAGGTGCGATAGATATAACTCTGCCTAAAATTATTCCTTGAATTATTATTAAATAGCTTTGTTATTACAAGTGCTTTGCTGTTATATGTTCTCATGCGCCGCTCTGCAAGAATTATGCATCAGATTTTTGCCGGAACATTACTCTTTATACATCAAGAAGTCCCGCCATTATTGACTGACTCAGTGTTTGTGTTACGGGCCAGAGGCTGTGAGACGAATCAGCCTTCATAACCTGCTACAGGACTGAGAGTGATTCATGACACGCCTGGTATTATAGTGAAGTGTTGAAGCAGGCAGGAACAGTTATATATATTCATTTTGTAAATCGTCTTAGCTTGCAACTATAAATACATGGTTTTGAGGTGATTCTATATATCCTATATATCTATATATATTCTATCTATATTCTATATATCTATATATATTCTATATATTATATATGATTCAAAGTAACAAAGCTCCAGTCTATTTTCTAATTTTTTTTTTTCAAGTTCAGAATGCACGGGAACATTTGCGTTAATTCAATCTTTTCGGCGTCTTATCTGTCTGAATCTTCTTCATTCTGATTCCTGAAGACGCGTGTGACGCTATAAAAAAAGTATTAAGCGTTGGACTACAAAAGCCAGAGATTGAGGAGGAGGAGGAAGGATAGACCGGGCAAAGAGGAGAAGGAGGAGAGGCCGATGGTAATAGTAAAGTACGAGAAAAATGTAAGATAAGACGTTGGATGACGAAAAAAAGAAAAAGGAAAGCAAGGTCACATTGGGTCAAAGGAGAAACACTGTATTACACAACGTTCACGGCAACACTTCCTCTCGGCGCATTGTTATCACCTACCGCTGACTCTCCTATTTTTTTTTCAACCTGACTTTACGAGCGAACCGAATCAGTAAACATGACTGGAAGGCTTCTACCCATGCCCTCCTCTCCCATCTTCCTTCCCTTCCCCTGCAATTCCTTCCCTTCCCCTGCACTCCCTTCCCATCCCCTGTTCCTTCCCCTACACTCCCTTCCCTTCCCCTGTTCCTTCCCATCCACTCCCTTTCCTTCCCTTGTTCCTTCCTGTACACTCCCTTCCCTTCCCCTGTTCCTTTTCCCTGCTTTCTCTTCCCTTCCTTGCCCTTCCCTTGTTCCCTTGGCTGACTGCGTAACTTGGGCTCTCGGTTCGATCATCAAGGTGTCTAATTAAACGTACCTGAAGTCTTAACGACCGTGCAGATAAGGTAATAAGGTACTTTATTTAACAAGCGAAGAAAGAGGGAGTATGCTTTAGGGCTGAGCGCACTGACAAGGGCAGTCAAGTGAGAGGGCATGTGAGAGAGAGGAAGAGTAACAGGTGGAAGAAAAGGAAAGAAAATGAATAGGGAAAAATGAATCATGCTTTTGTGGTTGGTTGAGATATATTATAACTCTTTAAGTATAAGTGTTTGTAGTTTGTTACAGTTTCTCTTCTTTCTTTATTTCATACTTTTTTCTCGCTTCACTCTCTTCTTCTCCATCATTGGC
>JACEEZ010019587.1:197500-202500 GCA_016584305.1 Chionoecetes opilio | reverse complement strand
GTGGTATTGGTGTTGGTGATGGAGGTGGTTGGTTAGGGAAGTGGTGGTGGTGGTGGCGGAGGCGGGAGAAGATTGTCGGCTGGTGAAGGTAATTGTGTCGTAAAAAAATCAATTATTTAGTGTTAAAGCCATATTAGTGTATCTACGTAGGAACTTCCATTTAAATAAAACTTCTAATTCTTTATAATTCTTTTTCATCGTTTAATGATAGTAAGGTTAGTAATGATAATAATAAATGATAATGACATGACTATTATAATTATTTAACTGCTATAGCTGCAACTGCTACTATTTCTACTACTATTACTACTACTACTAAAACTACAACCACTACTTTTGTTTTTTACGTTGGAGCCAATAGCGCCTGTAGCCTAATCTTCCTTCTTTTTTTAAGGTTTTATCTTCTACAACATTACTACTACTACTACTACTACTACTACTACTACTACTACTACTACTACTACTACTACTACTACTACTACTACTACTACTACTACTACTACTACTACTACCACCACCACCACCATCGCTCTACCACCGCCATTACCACCACTACCACCACTTAATTAACGACCTAACCATGGATAATCGTCAGTCGCCAAGTATTTATCCTCCAAAACACTCGTAAAGGGCGACGGAACGGGAACACCAAAAATGAGAGAAAAAAAATCTTACCCTCCCTGCCGATCTATCCACCTCCCCACCCATCCCTTTGGCCTTCTCTCTCTCACACTCTTTGAACCGACAGCAAAACATCATTCACCCCACGTCCTCATATGCCACTCGACACAAGGCCTCCTGAATCATGCTCGCTCATTTCCCTTTTCCGGCCGTCATCACACCTCTTAGCGGCTTCACTGTGCTGTACAAGGAAAGCCACGTCAAGAAAAGCAATGACTACCTCAGTTCCCGTCGCACTGATTTATGATATTTTACAAATATTTAACAGTTGATTGCGCTCGCGTCGGTTCTCAAAAGGCAGCAGGATTTCATAGTTATTAAAGGGATATAATTTTCTTTCAACAACAGGGCGTATATCACATCTGCTGACGTCTCTTCCTCCTTCCCTTCCATTTCCGTCTTCTGCTTTTTTCTTCTTGGTCAGTCTTCTTCTCTTTTTTTCCTTCGTTTTCTTCTTCCTCAGTCTTCTTATTTTGCATCTAATTCCTCCTCCTCCTCCTCCTCCTCCTCCTCCTCCTCCTCCTCCTCCTCCTCCTCCTCCTCCTCCTCCTCCTCCTCCTCCTCCTCCTCCTCCTCCTCCTCCTCCTCCTCCGCTGCTACATCACTCGGGGAACAAGATGCAAATTTACTATGCAAATTTAGGCGAAAAAATTATTCCTCACACCCCATTGAAACATTTAGCCACCTGACAGATCACACCTTTGATGCGTTCGGCGTAAGAGGCAAGGTGCAAGACGCTTATACTGGCCCCCACTCCCTTTATCCCTCTCGTCGTTGCCAACCCTCTCATCCCACTCGCTACCACTCCTGGTCTAGTCCCGCCACTAGTACCCAGACTATGTGGTCGGCAAGGTCCGGGTCAGGCCAGAGAAGATAAACAAACAGGGAAGATGGACAATGTGAGGGAGGAACGTCTGTTGTCTCCCTCCTGCTTTTGCGTGAGGAGGAGGAGGAGGAGGAAGGAGAATAAAGAAGAGGATGAAGAGGGAGAAAAGAAAAAGATTAGTGGTAGGAGGAGGAGGGAATGAAGAAGATGAACAAGAAGTTGGAGGAGGAGAAGGTGCAGCAGCAGAAGTAGGATCAAGAGAAGGAGAAACGTCGAAAAATGGTTAGAGAAGTGGAAGAAATAAAGGGATGAACCATGAGTTGCCCACAGAAGGAGACAAGGAAGACGTTACTCAGAGAAAAAATGGTTAAGTATACAAAGACAACAATCTCAAAGTAAAGATGCACGGAGACTATAAGAGGAGAATAAAAGAAATTGAGTGAGAAACGGAAGAAATAACTGCAAGGAAATCCACAAAACTGTAAGAAAAAGGAATTATTTTAAGTACATATTTCTGTGTATCTACGTCCTCCGTGAACTTTCAAGTCGTGAATGCTTCCTCTTAATATATGCCTCTCTCTGTTTCTGTCTCTTTCTCCCTCCTGTTCTCTTAATTACGACATTTGTCAAGGATCAAATTTATGAAATGAGACGTGTAGACTTATATAAAAAAAAGGAGAAGAAGGAAAATTCAGGGGGATTGGGAAGGGAGGGGATTGGAGGGGGAAAGGATTGGAGGGGAGGTGATGAGGAAGATTGGAAATGTTTGTAAGACGGCTCGTTCCACCTTACTGGCTCTTAAATCATCCGGACCGGTTCTGGCGGTGATTAACGAGCATATCTGATTCATTTCATCTGCAAGGTAATTAGTTTCATTACTATTAGTTCTTGAAATAATGCATTACCTGGCGGCCACTTGTGTGTAATTAACGCTCAGGTGAAAAGCGTTCAGGTTACAGAGGGCGCAGGGGAGGCGGGAGGCGTTATTAGCAGCTGTTTACATCGCCTTATTACAGATGACGAGGGTTGCCCATTGTCGATCTGGGTATTGACGTGCTCACTGCTATCCAATTTACATCCACTTTTGCTAATCAGTTGTTATCTTATAGGCATGTGATTGACGAATGACTGAAACCCTAGAAGTAGACTGATGGTATGGCGATATAATAGTGGAAGTAGCAAGAGTAGCAGCAAAAATATTAACGGTAATGATAATGATAATGATAATATTGATAGCAACAAAAATGATGCAAATGATAATAATAATAACAACGATAATAATGATGATAATAGGAACAGCAATACCAACATTACATAACAATACTTTTGCCTTCACCAAGTAGGTTCCTACCTTATGTCTTCACAAGCACCATCTTCCTGTCTGAGTCGAACCCCGACCCCCTGACGCCGCCTTTTCTCAAACAATGCAATGCTGTCTGGGTGACGTTATTCTTTATACCTCCTAGTGTGTATTTTCCTCGTCAAAAGAGAATGTATTTCCTATTGAATTCCTTCCTGTTCTTGGCTTACATATATTGTCTTTGATGAGTATAATAGAGTTTACTCGACAATATTTATCATTCCGTGACCCCTGTTGTTTCTATTGTGATGTGTAGAAATTACTTCCTTCCTTGTTTTCCCAAGCAAATGAATATTTATTAAATAACTAAACAATCGGATAAGTAAATAAATTTAATACGTCTGTAAATACAGCGTGACGCCTTTTGGCATAGTCCTGACCAGCACCATGCCGGGCTCGGGCAGGAGTGTATCTTCCTCTATCGAGCAGCCAAGGCAGGTGCGAGACCCACGCCCTGCAGAGTGACCCCCTAGAGTGTTACATTCCTCCCTTGATGAGTGATGCTCCAGACAAACCGCCTCACCTTATCTGGCACACCGGCACATACTCGTGACACTTGCCTGTTGCCCTGAAACACTTCGAGACACTTTACTACAATGACCTTATGTTACGTAAAGAAAACTAACTTCATCTCATATTCAGGTACACAAACAAGTAGACAGAAACTAGTATGCAAAACAAAGGAACAGTTTGGCATATGCCTAAGTGCGCCTCACCACAGTTCTCTCCTCTCCAGTTCTTCCTTGACTTTTGAACCTGCGTTGGGTGATGACCTCTCCTGCAGAACTGACTGTGACATCCGGGTTATACTTGTTTGTTTTCTGAAGATATCCTCAAGGACCTTTTTACTTATTAATCGTTGAGTAAAGGTGAATATCCATGGATAGGCTATGTGCTGTTTGCACGGCTTATCTTCGAAGAGGGCGGTCACCTTATGTATAATGTGTGTGTGTGCGTGTGTGTGTGTGTGTGTGTATGTGTGTGTGTGTGTGTGTGTGTGTGTGTGTATGTGTGTGTATGTGTATGTGTGTGTGTGTGTGTGTGTGTGTGTGTGTGTGTGTGTGTGTGTGTGTGTGTGTGTGTGTGTGTGTGTGTATACTTTTAAAGAGTTAAAGCGGAAGAAACATAGACAAAAGGGTCATGGTGGTCAATCTTTGTATTTATAATCCATACTACAGACGTGATGAGGGAACGAAGAGGGCGTCACAAGCTGAGTCAGTGATAGATGAGTAATTCATCTTAGGGTTCTGCCTCATACTTATCTTTTTACCCAAGTTCATCAATGATTAATGCACCGTTTCATTTTTATAAACGAGAGATAAAGGAAAGAACTACCAGTCGTGGATAAAGCCAAGGACTTTACGGGTTTTTCACCTCTGTGTGTACGTGTGTTGTGTGCAATGGATGTGAGGTTTAAAGGCTGTGCTGTGGTGTAGGTGCTGTGTTGTGCTTTAAACGAGTTTCATCATGTCACTAAAGTCTTGAAGATCTGTGGTGCTTTGTTAAACGTATTTATTTATTGAAATACATGATGGTTGTATTCGATTATATATCATTGTGTTTCTCATAACGTAATGAACAAAAATCGTGCCACGAAGAGTGCCATGTGATTCGGTGTTCTTTATTACATACAGTGTGCTCTACAGCAGCGTATATATTGTGTTATGTTACTCAGCTGCGATCTGTAATGGAGTTGTGATGTGCCGCTATTCTGTTATACTATGAAACGTTGTGATCTGTTGTGCCTCAATGGCTGTCATATGTACTGTTATGTGGTGCACCGTGTCGTGATACTTAATGTTTTATGGCATACATTATTGTTGTATGCCATTTTGAACTGTTTTATGTTACTGTCATGATTTCAAGATAACGATAGATATAGATAAGACATTCAAGAACCTAACAACCTGAAAAAAGGTATACGTACTTAGAAGTTTTGCATTTATGATATGGACAGAAAATAAATATCTGGGAATAGAAAAAATAACAATCACAGCAGAAACTTACACAACACTGTTGTCATGTTGCCAGCTATTCATCAAACATTTGTTTTTTTCTTCAAATGCTGACCATTGTTGCCTCGTTTTCTCGCGTTCCACATTGCTTTCCCATATGAATCATTATCCTCTGTTC
>JACEEZ010019587.1:190000-192500 GCA_016584305.1 Chionoecetes opilio | reverse complement strand
CCTTCATTTACTTCTATCTTTACTTCCTCTTCCTGTATCTTTCACCCCACCACCACCACCATCACAAATATTACTACCACTACTGCCATCATCTTAAACACTGCCATTAGGAAGAAAATGCAAATAATTTACGTGCTTAACCCCAAAGTAGTTTTGCAAGAATAAATCAAGATATGTGCGAAGAAAATATCAAGGTAAATGTTTATTTGATCCTGCAATATGATTCTAAGATTAACATCAGCCGAGTTGGGAACAGTATTAGGGGGTCAAGTGGATAGGCTGAGTGCATTGTTTGAGGTGGAAGAACTGAGTGGGAGGAATGCGATTATGATTAACACAAATGAGTAATAATTAGACCGTTATGAGCGTTTTATAAGTGACGAAGAAGAAGTAAATGGAAAACAAGAACACAAGGTCATGTAAAGTAGACTAATACAAATGAACAAAAACAACGAAAGAATGAGACAAAAAAAACAGTTTAAAGTGTTGTTGTACGGAGTGAATTGAACATTTGCCTGTCTGATAAGAAGTGAAATAGTGGAAGAGCAGTATAGACAAAGAAAACTGGTTGATTGGAAAGAAAAAGAGATAACAAAATAGATAACAGATGTGATTGGAGGAGCCGAGATGTCACTGATATGCAGATATAAAATTAGTGAGTTAGTGATAAAATAATGAGAGTTAGAAACGCGTGGTAAGAGTTTCAGGGATGATGAGCTCGAAGGACTTTGACTGAGGCTTTTCGCGTGTGTGAGTTAAGTTACTAATTTTTTGACATATACATACTTGAGCATAAAGTTGGTTCAATAAAGTGTCAGGTTTTTTTTTCGTGTGCGTGTTTGTGTGTGTGTGAAAGACAGAAAGAGAGAGACAGAGATAGACAGACTTAAGATTTATCCCGTTAAACATCATCAACACCATCACTATTCAACGTTATCATCACCACCACCACCACCAACACTACCACCACCACCACCACCACCACCAACACTACCACCACCACCTTCCCTCACCACCCCTTTGCCACCCAACCAGCACTCGTCTACCAGCACCTCCATCGTCAGCCTCAGCACACCATACCTCTCATCACCCCATCACCCCATCACCCCATCACCTAAACCCCCAACACGACCACCTTGTACCAGCCCGCCACACAACGACACGGTACACTGTCACAATTAGCAGACGATGCGGCGAGCGAGTTCCATAGACCACTGTGTCTCACCTTCGTCTTGTCTTATTAACACTCGGGTATCATTATGCAAATACACCCAAAACCCCGCTAGTGTGACTAAACCTCCTTATCTGTCTATGCTATGAGTGTAGGGGGATTAACGTAGTGCCAATGACCCTTAATGGGATGAGGATTCGATAGGGTTGTAGATTTTGACGTAGATTTCTTGGATACAGGGTTTGAGGGGACGTATGAGGCAAGGGAGTTCAGCCTGTGAAAGTAAGGAAGCCGGGCAGGCACATACGTCGGTGCTATGTTGGCGTGAGAGAGAGAGGGGAGAAAAAAAACATGCATCATATAATTTCGGTATTGCCATTTCAGTGATTATTATGTTTAAGGAGTGAGGGGAAGTGCGCCAAGGTAGGGTTTAGAGACAGGCAGGGAGAGGGAGTGCCAGGGGGAGTAGTGACAGTGTTGGTGGCTGGCACTGTGGGAAAGGGATAGTGGACGTGGCTTTAGGTGGTGTGATGGTATGGGAACGCGAGGTGGGGGGAAGGCACTGGTGATGGTGCGAGGTGAGGGCAGAGGCTGAAGACGAGCAGGGGAATGACAATGAGGGATAAGCTTCCATTAGGCGCCATGATACCGTATCTGAGGTGAAGCGAAATCAGCGTAGAGAACATTAGTTTATTTTGAGTCTCGCAGATACACGTGACGTAAATGCTAAACTAATTTTGGCATAAAGGTAATATAAGGCAAGGGTTTTATCGGTGATGAGTCCAGCGGTGGCCGTGCGGGAGGCTGTCCATTTGAAAGATTAATAGGTCAGAGTTTAAGGACATGAGTCACTAAATGCTGATCTCACGGTGGGTCGTCTCCCCCTCCCCCGGACGCTTCCCGCCACGTACACTGGACTCTGTAAGATCTGGAGGCCACCCAGGGTCTTCCAGTGACGGTAAGAGGACGTAAGTGAAATCTTTGCCGCGGGCGCCTGTGTGTATTGTGGAGAGTTACGACCCCGCGTGTTGTTGTGCTGCGGCGCCGACAATTCTCTTCATGGTGATAGATGTTTGTGTGTGTGTGTGTGTGTGTGTGTGTGTGTGTGTGTGTGTGTGTGTGTGTGTGTGTGTGTGTGTGTGTGTGTGTGTGTGTGTGTTGTGTTTTGATGTGTGTGTGTGTGTGTCTGTGTCTGTGTCTGTGTCTGTGTCTGTGTCTGTGTCTGTGTCTGTGTGTGTGTGTGTGTGTGTGTGTGTGTGAACATAGCATAGCACTGATACAGAACACTAACATATTTCAGCAAGAACGCCAAGGTAAATAATAGCTGTG
>JACEEZ010019587.1:180000-185000 GCA_016584305.1 Chionoecetes opilio | reverse complement strand
ATTGTGGTGCGCGGGAAAACCAGGGTGATGGTGGGGGTGGTGGTGGTGGTGGGAAGGGGAATAGTGTTTGCTTGTGGTGATGAAGGTCGTCGTGGAGGTGATTAGGAACAGCGAGATGTTTGAGGTGGTGGAGAGAATGGTGATGACTGTGATTATGGTGGTGGTGATGGTGATAGTGAGGGGTATGATGCATTAGGTAAATAAATCACACTGAAATATCCTGAGTAAGTCACGGTTGTTGTGATTATAATAGTGATAGTGGCAGAAATATTAATAAAGTAGATGATAATGATTAAAACTAACTGAACATTTATGAAAGCAAGAATTGCAACCATAAAATAAGTTTACTATTTACCATAAGATATAAATACATACACGGATGGAGTCAAAGATTAAACAACATATACATAATAGGAAAAAACAGTGAGAATGTAGTTTCCTCATCCTCCGAATACGTGCGTCATAAGAGATGCTGTCAACTTATCAGGCTTATTTAGCTCCGTATATAGTAGCCAGTAAACAAGGCAATAACACACGAGTTTCTATATATGTACTTTATGTCCCTGCATGCAAAGAGGGATGGGGCTAAACATGGACTGAGTAAATGTAAGTAGTGATTTAAGGAAAGAAATGAAAGCAATATTAACAGAGTGTGGCAATAAAAGAGAAAAGAGAGAGAGGAGAGAGAGAGAGAGGAGAGGAGAGAAGAGGAGAAAAGAGAGAGAGAGAGAGAGAGAGAGAGGAGAGGAAAACAGAAGACAGACAGAATAAAATGATAAGAGAGAGAGAGAGAGAGGAGGAGAGAGAGGGGAGAGAAAAGAGGGGAGAGAGAGGAAAGGAGAGAGAGAGAAGAGAATAGAGAAGAAGAGAGAGAGAGAGAGAGAGAGAGAGAGAGAAGATAGAAGAGAGGGGGAGAAGAAAAAAAAGACAGAAAAAGGGACAAAACAAAGAGGGGAAAGAGAGAGAGAGAGAGAGAGGAAAAGAGAGAGAGAGAGAAAGGAGGAGAGAGAGAGAGAGAAAAGAAGAAGAGAGGGGGAGAGAGAGAGAGGGGAAGAGAGAGAGAGAGAAGAAGAGAGAGAGAAAAAAAAAACAGACAGACAGACAGACAGAAATCATACAGAGAGAGAAGAGAAGAGAGGAGGAGAGAGAGAGAGAGAGAGAGAGAGAGGAGACGAGAAGAGAGAGAGAGAGAGAGAGAGGGGAGAGAGAGAGATAGAAAAGAGAGAGAAAAAAAAGACCAGAACAGACAGCAGATAATCATACGAGGGGAAGAGAAGAAAAAGGAGGGGAGGAAGAGAGAGGAGAGACAGAGAGAGAAGAAGAGAGAGAGAGAGAGAGAGAGAGAGAGAGAGAGAGAGAGAGAAAAAAAAAAAAAACCCACAACTCGTCACACACAAAATAAATGGTCAATTAAAATAATTCCACCCACATACCTGTCAAGAAGACTTCCTGTTTCTCTTGGGTCCTTCGGCATCAACCAGGCGACAACAGGAAGACCAGAGGACACAAGGGAAACTCCTGTTGTAGGGGGTTTCCCAAACCTGTACTTCCTGCGCAAGACTGGGTTTCAGCGAGAGGCAATTAGCGGAAGTTGGTTTGGTTTTGTTCGAGGCTGCAGTAATAACGAGAGGTCAGAGGGGAAGGGAAGCTGTTATCGAAGGTGGTAGTCTTAGATGATTTTTCTACCCATATTCAGGGGTAGTTCGAGGTCGGTTTTGTGCTTAGCAAAGGTTGGTTTTGGAATCTCTAAAGAGTGGGTGGGGTGGGGAGAGGGGAGAGAGAGAGAGGGGAGAAGAGAAAAGGGGAAGGGAGAGAGAGAGAGAGAGAGAGGGAAGGGGAGAGAGAGAGAAAAGAGGAGAGAGGGGAGAGATGCTACTTGGAGTTATTGAAGTTTCGGGTTTCAAGAGATGGAAGAGGATGGAAAAAAAAAAAATAAGAGGGCGCGGTTTAAGAGGCCCCACTCACATACATTGCAAAGCGCGCGCCCTTCCTTAGACACACACACACACAAAACACACACACACCCCACACACACACCACACACACCAACACAACACACACACACACACACACACAACCCCCACCCACACACACACACACCACACACACACACACTGTAAACCCCGAATTACCAATCTCACGAATACAAAAGGGGGACAACGGCAAAGTACACATGGACACGATTACCAAGCATCTTAAAAACACGCACATGCTTCCAACGTAACATACATGACAACGCACATCACCCCTTGTGTCCGCATACACACACACACACACACACACACACACCAAAACCCCCCACACAAAACACAACACACACACACAACACACACACAAAACACCCCACACAGCACATCACAACGCACCACAACATCTATCTGTCCATCCATCTTTTTATCTATTAATAAATAACAAGTTCGAAGGAGTAAGGAGGAAAGGGTAAGGGGGCACATGCAAGGCCAGGCAGAAGAGTCTTGTCCAGGCGACTCTTACGTGTGTTCAAAACAAAAACATGATACAGAGATGCCCGTCTTTGATTATTCGGGAAAGTATTATGAATTTTTTTTTTCCTGTTTTTCTTTGCCCAACCCAAGGGAAAAGGGGAAAGAAAGAGGGGGGGAGAGGAAAAAAACGGCGAAAAAGGAAACAGTAAGGGGGGGGATATAATGATTAGGAATACTATCGAAATTGAAGGGATTGGACTGGAACTGTACTGGACTAGACTGAACTGAAAGAACTGAATGGAAGGCTGGGAGGGGGGGGGGAAGAGTGAGAACAATAAAGAGTTTACGGTATTTGCATAGGAAAAAACCGGAAAAAAAGATACAAAAAAATTTTAATTTGGGGGAAATAAGTTTATGTTAAGAAATGCAGTAAAGAATGTAGGAAAAAGAGAATTGAAATACAATGGGAACTGATCGATTAGGAGTATATTGCGCGTGAAAAACATACTGTAAGTCAGTAAGGAAGTTCAGGTAATGGAGGGAGCCAGTACGGTAATGAAGGTTGTGATAGGCAGGTAACACCGTATCCGTCCCCACCTACAGGGAAAAAAAATAAACCTCTCTCTGGACAGTAACAGTGACATCACCAACCTCGGCCGATAGTGACTTGCAGAACATAGAAAATCTTGCAAGATTTGATAAAGCTTCCTCTTAACTTGTGTGTGTATTGTATCCCATCTCTCTTTTCTCTCTTGTTCTCTCCTCTCCTCTCTCTCTCTCTCCCCTCCCTCTCTCTCCCCTCCCCCTCTCTCTCTTTTCTCTCTCTCTCTCTTTTCTCTTTTCTCCTCTTTTTTTTCTCTCTCTCTCTACCCCCTCCTTTGCCCCTCTCTCTTTTCCCCTCTTTTTCTCTCTCTTTCTTCTCTTCTTCTCTCTCTCTTTAATCACCGCCACACACACAATGGTCGCGTGTTCGATCCCCCATCGTTTCCGGGGATTTTTCAGTGACAAATATGGGCGGTTTCTATTCCCCCTTTAAACAAGGAGGGTGGTTATGGGGGGGAAGGGTTTTGAGGTTTTTAGCATTTTCCCAAAGACGGTGAGTACTGCTTCAATCTCTTTTCCGGGGGGGGTAAAAAAAGGGGATCGCAAAACCAGCTGCATGGGGCCCACCCTTTGGTGAACACACCCCCACACACACACACACACAAAAACACACACCCCACACACCCACACGCACACCGGGACAAGCACACGCACACGCACAAAACACCTGTCCCCTTTAAAAAGTCCCGAGCGACCCCCAAAGGATAAAAAAATTTTTTTCGTTGCATATTGGGCCCAAAATTTAGGGGAAAGAAAAAGAGAGGAAAGGAAAAAGAGGTGAGAGAGAGAGGGGGGAAGAAGAGGAGGGAGAGGAAAAGAGGGGGGAGAGGGGGAGGGGGGAAGGGGGGGAGGGGAAGAGGGGAGAGAGGGGAAGGGGAAACCCGGGACGAGGGGAGAGAAGGGAGAAGAGAAGAGATGGTCCGGGCGGAGGGGGGGGGAGGAAGGGTGGGGGAAAAAAAAAATGAGGGGGAGATGGGGGCATTTCGGCTTCTTTAAACGAAGGTTACGCGACCCCGACAAAAAAAATGGCCTTTTTTGGCCACTTTCCCCCCATCCCTCCCCCTGGACCCTGTGGCACCTCTCCCCCCCCCCTCACCCTGCGGCACCCTAACGACCCCCGCTCTTGTTCCGGGTGAGCTGGACCCTGGACTCTAGCATCCTTATGACCATGGACGCTCCTGTCACTGATCACAGGTTCCTGGACCCCAATTATAATGCTGCAAATCTTCCTGTCGCATGTTTTTCTAACCCCTGCGTGTCTGTTTCAATCAAATGGGATGATGATTAAGTAACATAAGAACATAAGAAAATAAGGAAGCTACACGAGGCCGTGAGGCCTACACGTGGTAGTTCCTGTTACCTAACACTACCTACATCCACCTTTCATCCCCATCTATGAACCTATCCAGCCCCTCTTTAAAGCTCCCCAATGACTCCGCGCTAACTACCTGACGACTGAGTCCATTCCAGTCATTTACCACCCTATTTGTGAACCAGTTTTTCTCTATTTCTTTTTTTAATTTACGCTTTTCCAGTTTGAATCCGTTACTTCTTGTTCTACCCTGGTTAATAGCCGTAAGAACTTTTCCTACCTCTTCCGTAACCTCCACTAGTCTTTTCATGTAGGTTTATGTATTTCTTCATTGACTTGTAGCGGCTGAGTCATGAGATACGTCAGGAAGAGTTAAAAAAAAAAACACCTAGTTAATGAATGACAAAATGTTTAGGTGAGGTGATGTGGTTTTTGTGTTAGTTTGTCTCATGCTACGTTGTTTTATGCACCACGACACGTGAATTGCCCAATTATATATTTTTTCGTTTTTCCTGGAGGATAATACTAATGTATATATGTTTGTTAAGGTATCGCGCCACCTGTCAAGAGCATCATGTGTTTTTTGAGGTTGGAGTCTTAACTGTCCTCAAAGGTTTAATACCCGTCCTGTCCATCATCTT
>JACEEZ010019587.1:170000-175000 GCA_016584305.1 Chionoecetes opilio | reverse complement strand
CACATTACACACACACACTCACGCACGCACGCAACCACGCACGCAACGCAGCGCACGACGCACGCACTCACGCACGCACGCACGCACGCACTCACGCACGCACGCACGCACCACGCACGACGCACGCCAAGACACGCACGCACGCCACGCACGCACGCACGCACGCACGCACGGCACGCACCACGCACGCACGCACGCACGCAAGGTCCACACGCACGCACGCCGCACGCACACCACACACACACACACACACACACACCACAACACACAACCACACCACACACACACCACACACACACACACACACACACACACACGCACAAGAGTGTCGAATCACCAATGTTAATCTCTTCACCGCGTGTTACATGTTCCTCCTTAGCAGTGGTGGACGTTAGGTTCTTGGACAAACCCACAATATTCCGCACCACTGATTTGACCGGGATGTGCTGTCAAAACTCGAAATATCCTCAGTTCAGAATGGCGTCCTCGTGATAGACTATTACAGCGCTCAGTGCGAGGAGGGTCTATCTGAAATTAGTTTGACAAGAGTTTTTAACGGCTACAAAACGAGCAGAAGACGTTTTCACAAAGAAATCTGACAGGCTTTGGGCAGTTTGTTCCATTCCTGTTGGGTTTTCCAGTTTTTTGTGTGCAGTGTCTCGAAAAGCCGGGAGAACGAAAAGCCTCTGGAGGTGAAGAAGGACTCAGAAGGATTCGTCTAGGAGCCCCAATAAGAAATCTGGCCCTACAGATCCTCAATACATCAACAGAGTACGAAGAGGCAACCACGAAAGGAAAACGATTCGTAATCAAAAACAAAAACGGCGGAAGAAGACTCACGCGTAACGATGAGAGACAGTGGACGAGTCCGGCGAGTGGCAACACTGCCGGCAAGATCGCGAAAAAGTGTGAGAAGGAGATAAATCCGAGGAAACGTCTGAAGGAATTTTGCCGTAGAACATGGCCAAAAAAAGAAGGCACTAAGGGCGTGGAAGGCAGGCGTCGCACCTCTCAGAAGCGTGCAGGCTCGGCCGTAAAGCACCCTCAAGGAACGATGAGGTGCGTGCAGTCGTAGAGGGAAGACTGGGTGAAAGGTGGTTGCTGGCCGTAGGCCACCGGCGACGGCGGCAGGCACGTCATCTGGGCCGCGGGGGGACGTCAAAAACATGCGAAGGATTCCCCAACGTGCGCGCGTAGATCGCTGCCCCCCTGCCCTCAGATCGCACCGCCCAGCAACGTCAGCCTCAAGGGCCCAAAGAGCAGTGGCTGCCGCCGCCCAGGACCCATCATCGGCCGGCCTGGAGGTCCATGCGATACCGACAGTGTTGGCGTAGTGCAGCCGAGCGGCGCAAGAGGAACGGTAGCAAAAGTGGTGGTGGATGTGGCACCCAACACGCGGCCCACGTGGTTGGCCCCGGGGGCGAGGAGCTCATCAGCTGTCTCAGGATACCCCAGCGTCGGGTGTCGGGCTCCGGCCACCACACTCACTCCCGTAGCGTGAGAGTCGTGGGCCCGCCCGCCGAGGTGGCCGCCTGTCGAGGCCTACCTGAAGGCCGCTTGCACAGGCGATGGAGCTGAAGCGACAGTTTCTTGTAGAGAATGGAGACAACAGCAGCGCCAATTATCCGAAAGGCGGTGGCAAAGAGTGAGGTGTTGTTCCCTTATGATCATTTTATTGGATCGTTTTATGCGCTCATGATGGATTCATATCCATCATGTCTTTCTTCGTTTTTCCTTTCTTCTTTAGTATCCTCAAGATTTTCAGTTGTTTTAGTGAGCGGTACAACCTAAAAATAATCTTGTAATCAGTGATTATTAATAATTTTATTTGTTTTCTTTTCGACTGTTTGTCGCAGCGTAATCCTTGTCCAACTAGAGTTTTTCACTTTGGCGTGGTTTTTAAACATCTCTGAATTCCGTGGGAGAAAAAACTTTTTCCGCGGGATTCTGGAATTCCCGGGTCCCGTGTGGAATTACCTTCAAGAAAATATGCACATCTTTATTGCATTGCAAAGGTAACAGTGAAATGTACAACAAGTAAGGGTGTGTTGTGGTGCAGTGTACAATGTGTTGCATTCCTCACACGGGGGAATGGCCAATATATTAATTTATAATATGTCCTTGGTCTCTTTCATACTCTCTCAATAAGTTTCCTCTAAGTTTACAGCCACTCGCCTATCACACCCCACAGTTTTTCCATATCACAACAACCATTGAAAGATTGGAGTAGAAAATATATTAATGCAGACACACAGAATCACATAAGTAGACAAATCGACAGGTGGACAGTATACTACTAATGTTCTGAATGAATTAACTTATGCTACAGACCGTACAACAATGCACACTATATGGGTACATACACCATCCTCTCGTGGGGAATGGGTCATGACCAGCTATATAGGTCTGCTTGTAGCTTTTTTGATAGCCAGGCATTGAGAGTACTCTACATTGTGCAATACCGTCTGCTACAACACAACTGAACCCCTGAACGCACATCACTAAGTGACTCTCTCTCTCTCGTCTTCTCTCTTAGTCATATCTGTCTCTCAATCTTTCATTCCTCTCTCTCTCTCTCGTCTCCGTCACTCCTCCGTCTCTCTCCTCGTCTCTCTCTCTCCTCTCTCTCTCTCTCTCCTCTCTCTCATCTCTCTCATCTCCTCTCTCTCCTCTCTCTCCTCTCCTCTCTCTCCTCTCTCTCCTCTCTCTCTCTCTCATCTATCGCTCTCTCTCTCCTCATCTATTCTCTCTCTCCTCTCTCTCTCTCTCCTCTCTTCTCTCTCCGTCTCCTCTCTCTCTCTCTTTCTCTCTCTCTCTCTCTCATCTCTCTCTCCTCTCTCTCTCTCTCGTCTCTCATCCCTCTCTCTCTCATGTCTCTCTCTCTCTCTCTCTCTCTCTCTCTCTCGTCATCTCTCTCCTCTCTCTCTCTCTCTCTCTCTCCTCTTTCGACGCGGGCCTACGCTCGCTCGCTCGCTCACTCCTCTCTCTCTCTCCCTCTCGTCCTCTCTCTCTCCTCTGCGTCTCTCTCTCATCTCTCCTCTCTCTCAGTCTCTCGTCTCTCTCTCTCTCCTCTCTTCTCTCCTCCTCTCTCTCTCTCTCTCTCTCCTCTCTCTCTCTCTCGTCTCTCTCTCGTCTCTCTCCTCTCTCTTTCTCTCTCCTCTCTCCGCTCTCTCTCTCTCCTCTCCCTCTCCTCGTACCTCGTCGGTTCTTCTCCTGCTCCTCACCCATCTACTGCTCTCTCTCGCTCTCCTCTACTCGCTCATACTCTCCTCTCTCAAGTCTCTCATCCTCCTCTCATCCTCGCATCCTCTCGGCCTCCTCTCTCTCTCATCTCATCTCTCTCTCTCTCTCTCTCTCTCTCCTCATCTCCTCTCTCTCTTCTCTCTCTCTCCCTTGGCTTCCCTCTCTCTCTCTCTCCTCTTCTCTCACTCTGCTCTCCTCCCCCTCTCTCTGGGCTCTCTCTCTCGTCGCCTTCGTCTCTCTCTCTCTCTCTCTCTCTCCTCGTCTCTCTCTCTCTCTCTCTCCTCTCTCTCTCTCTCTCTCTCTCTCTCATCTTCTCTCTTCTCTCCTCCCATTCTCCCCCCACCTCTCTCGTCTCTCTCTCTCTCTCTCTCTCTCTTCTCATCTCTCTCTCTCTCTTCCTCTCCGCTCTCTCATCATCTCTCATCTCCTCTCTCTCTCTCTCTCTCTCTCTCTCTCTTCTCTCTGCTCTCCTCATCTTCTCTCTCTCCTCTCTCTCTCTCTCCGTAGTACATCATAAGACATGTTCCCACAAGTCCCTCAAACAAACGCTTATGCGCCGGTACAACCCCATCCTACCCTTTTCGAGTGTGTCCTTTACCTTCCTTTCGCCTTCCCTCTCGCTCTACTTTCCTGCTTCTTTGTGGGTTGTATTATCGATGATCTGCGGCATCCACCTTGTCAGTGTGTGTGTGTGTGTTTTGTGTGTGTGT
This sequence comes from Chionoecetes opilio, assembly GCA_016584305.1. Classification (NCBI taxonomy): domain Eukaryota; kingdom Metazoa; phylum Arthropoda; class Malacostraca; order Decapoda; family Majidae; genus Chionoecetes; species Chionoecetes opilio. The sequence goes on along the minus strand of JACEEZ010019587.1, from coordinate 171,047 downwards.
GTGTGTGTGTGTTGTGTTGTGTGTGTGTTCTGTGTGTCTGTCTGCTGTCCGTCTGTCTGTCTGTTCTGTGTTCAAGTCAAGTTCACGTTCAAGTTCCCATTTTTGCCAGTATAATTCTCACATAAGGAAAACAACAACAATAAAACATTAAAGAAATGGCCGGTCTTGCCGACCAAGCTCATCCCTGTCAGACGAAATCATCATATAAGAGATGCATAGGCATAGGCAGCGTGGGGACGGACGATCCATGGAATGAGTAATACACAAACGTACGTACCGCACGCACGCCACACGCACGTTTAGCACGCACACAAACGAACACAATCATACAATTGTATGCAATTCTTCCACAATTTTGCTTTCCGTATTGCTTACAACAGCATCACAATCAAGTCCGCTGGTTCAAACTTTTCCGTCTTTGTCTATCTACTTTCCACCTTTCCTTCTTGCTGGAAGTTTGCTCACATCCAACTTTTCGCTAAGAAGCGGTGAACCGTTCTAATCCTCAAACTACCGCCTATAGCTTTTGACTTCCTGCCTTTCTAAAGTTTTGAATCTATACTTAATAAGACGATTCTTAAGCATCTATCTGGCTCACTATCTCTATCACTGATCGTAAGTACGGATTTCCGTAAGGGCCGATCTACTGGCGATCTTCTAGCTTTCCTAACTGAATCTTGGTCATTCTCCTTGTAGGGGTTTTCGGTGAAACTTTGCCTTTGCCTTGATATATCAAAAGCTTTTGATAGAGTCTGGCACAAATCTTTAATTTCCAAACTACCCTCATTCGGTCTCTATCCTTCTCTCTGTACCTTCATCTTAAGTTTCCTTGCAAACCGTTCTATTACAGCTACTGTAGACGGACATTGTTCTTCTCCTAAATCTATCAATAGTGGTGTTCCCCAGGGTTCTGTCCTATCACCCACTCTCTTTCTATTATTCATTAATGATCTTCTAATTCTAACTCAAAGCCCTATCCACTCCTACGCTGATGATTCTACCCTGCATTTTTCCACGTCGTTTATTAGACGTCCAACTCAACAGGAA
>JACEEZ010019587.1:145000-167500 GCA_016584305.1 Chionoecetes opilio | reverse complement strand
CCTCGTCAAGAGGTAAACAAGTGGTAGGTAGTACGTATTGTGTCCCTACCACTTGCTTACCTCTAAATGAGACTCTGCTGGGACTGTTTTCTTGGTTTAGAAGCCTCTGCACATCAACATAAGAACATAAGAACATAAGAAAATAAGGAAGCTACAAGAGGCTGCGAGGCCTACACGTGGTAGTTCCTGTCACCTAACACTACCTACATCCACCATTTCATCCCCATCCATGAACCTATACAGCACCTCTTTAAAGCTCCCTAATGACTCCGCACTAACTACCTGTCTACTGAGACCATTCCATTCATTCACCACCCTATTTGTGAACCAGTTTTTCCCTATTTTCTTTCTAAATCTACGCCCTTCCAGCTTGAATCCATTACTTCTTGTTCTACCCTGGTTAAAAGCCGTAAGAACTTTTCCTACCTCTCCTTTATTAAATCCCTTTATCCACTTATAAACTTCTATCAGATCGCCCCTTACTCTGCGTCTCTTGAGTGAGTGTAATTTTAATAACTTCAATCTCTTCTCATAACTAAAATTACGCATCCCTTGTATCATTTTAGTCATCCTTCTCTGCACTATTTCTAACAAGGCTATATCCATCCTGTAATATGGAGACCAAAACTGAACCGCTTAGTCTAGGTGAGGCCTGACTAGAGCCAGATAAAGCTTTAGAATAACTTCCGCACTTCTACTTTTAACACTTTTGGTAATGAATCCTAACACTCTATTAGCTCTATTTCTGGCCTCAATACATTGTTTCCTAGGTCGGAGGTCTGGGCTCACCCTCACTCCAAGATCTTTTTCACCTTCTGATCTTTTCAGCGATACACTGCGTATGGTGTATCTATTACCAGGGTTTTTTCTACCAACATTTATAACGCTGCACTTGTCAATATTAAATTCCATCTGCCCTTTGACTGCCCACTCGTTAAGTTTATCTAAGTCTCCCTGCAATATGTTTACATCAGACTGTGATCCAATAATCCTACCTACCTTAGTATCATCAGCAAACTTGTGATATCACTGCCAATCCCACTATCCAAGTCGTTGATGTAAATCAAAAATAGTAATGGACCCAAAACAGACCCTTGTGGAACTCCACTTGTCACCAGTCCCCATTCAGATTTAGAACCATTAATTGTAACTCTTTGTTGCCTATTACTTAGCCAAGCTCTGATCCAATGAAGAACCTTCCATCTATTCCATGAGCCTTAACCTTATTTAAGAGTCGCTCGTGTTGTACTTTGTCAAATGCCTTACTAAAGTCCAGATATATTATATCATAATCCTTATCATTATCTGCCGTCTCATAAACTTTCCTATAAAAACTCAATAAATTGGTGAGACATGACCTACCCTTGGTGAATCCATGTTGTGAATCATTGATCAAACTATGTTTATCTAAGTGCTCTCTAATGTTTTTTGCAATAATAGATTCCAATAATTTACCCACCACTGACGTTAGACTTACGGGTCGATAATTTGACTTTAGTCCTGTCTCCCTTCTTAAATATGGGAACAACATTTCCTTTACTCCACAATAATGGCACATCGCCTATCTCAACCGATTTCCTAAAAATGTGCACTAACGACTCACTAACAACCTCCTTGCATTCCTTTAATACCCTGGGATACACTTCATCTGGTCCTGGCGATTTAAAATTCTTCATTATGCTATAATGAAGCATACCCTCTTCCACCATTTCCCTAGTTATCACAATATCTTTGAGTTTCTCCTCATCGTTTCCTTTGAACATCTGTTCACTATCAGGTATCGTCTGTGTATCGTCTCTGTAAAAACACTTATGAAATAATCATTTAGACTTTTACACATATCATCATCCGTATTTAAGACCTCACCCTGTCCTGACCTTAACGGCCCAACTAATCCCTTGTCTTGGTTTTATATACCTGATAGAACCCCTTTGGGTCACTTTTCGCCTGTCCTGCTACTTTAATCTCATAATTGTTCTTAGCAACTCGAGTTAATTTCTTCACTGTCCTTGCCATCACGTTATACTGTTCTTTGCTTACCAATCCTGCCTTGAACCTTAAATACATGTTTCTTTTTACTCCAATGTTGTGTTTAATTAGTGGTCATCCATTTTGGATCACTCTTTCTGGACCCTATTTCCCTATAAGGAATATTTCTTTTCTGTCCGTCAATTATATTCCTTACAAATAAGGTATAATCCTCCTCAGCCCCGACCTCACTTCCATGTCTAACCGCTCTAATTACCTCCTCAGCCCCGACCTCACCTCCATGTCTAACCGCTCTAATTACCTCCAGTTGCCTTCCTAATCCTTCATAATTGGCCTTTCCAGCTGTCATCACCTGTCCTTACCCTGGGAAAATTTCTTCCCCTCCATCCCACACCTCTTATTAATAACCTCCAGGTGTCTTCTTAATCCTGCATAATTGGCCTTTCTGAAATTAGGTATTTTTTTTTATTGCCACTTCATTTTTTTTTTCTTTCCATTCTTCAGCCATTACCTCAGGTCTTCTCTAGTGTTGTCAGCGAGAACAGAGCGCAGAAATATAGCACCTGGAATATCAATTCGCCCAAAACTACTTGAAATTTTTTCATCGTCTGAGTCTTCGTTTTGTCGTTCGTCTATATTCATGGTTATGATAGTATTAAAATACCTTATTAATTGAGTTCCTTTTGTTGCCTTTCCTCATAATAAGTAGTGGTATACATCATGGTTTAAGTGTTACTTGACGAGCCAATGTAATACGAGAAAATTTAAGTTAACATGAGTTTCACAGTTTTCTAAATATTAGTCATACAAGTTTGAATAGGTATAGACCTATATAGGTATGCATGTATATATTTATATATATATACCACTATTTAGGTTCTGATATGTTAAAATTTGCGGGGAATGGTGTTGAAGTAGATGCATGAAGGCAGTTCAAATAATAAGCAGTCTCCTAGAAGCACTTATGGTTACAGTATATGTATATCACGGTAGTTTTGTCATGTGCCACTTGTGCAGTGAACAGACAGACAGAACAGTTAAGATGTTTACTCATTGTCCTTCCTCTCATCACACGCCCCAAAGATCTCACTACTTTCCTTCCTTGTAGGCCTCTCTCTCTTATCACCCCCCTTCCGTGCTTCCCATACTTTCACGGGATTGAACCATATAATTATCTGTCCATTCATCATTATTTTATATTACTTCTGGCTCTCAACTGTCATGCTAATGTGATCTTCAAACTCAATAACTTCACTCTTTAATTTCTTAAATACCATCACTTCCTTTCCGGCCACATTACTTTCAGTTTCCTCCTCACACAAACAGTACTGAATTCACATCAATTTTTGCAAACCTGTTTTACTCTCTGTTAGTAGTACAGTGTCATCTGCAAACACTATAATATTGAACTTCCCTTTTGTATTATCTATACTCATCTCTATACCAACATCACCAACCTTTGCTTTGATTTATCTTATTACTCCATCCATAAACAAGTTGCATAACCACGGTGACATTACCCATGCCTGCCTTGCCTTATGAAATAAAATATAGGTCACGAATAAAATTAAACAAAACCTAACCTGTTTAACCTTACTAACCTAACCTGTCCGTGAGGGAGGCCTGAGAGATGTGCTCGGCCCGCGGTCTGGACTGCGCTGATGGCGACGGCGGAGTTTCATATATTTATTCTATTCATATAATTTTTGCCAGTGATTTTGACCGAAGTAACAGTTTTCCAAGAGGTTTGAAAATTAGTTGAAGACGTACATGACAAAAGGTTAGTCCTTCATAAGGTAGTAAACGAGATAAAGCAGGGTCACTGAAACGAATCTTAACCGAAAAATATATCATTCCCTAAAACTTATCCCTAGACATTTCTTCTGTAAATCTAGCTCAACCTACATAAACCTAATGGACATAATTTAACAATTAAACCATAATTATTGTATGTGGGGTACCTGAACTGTTCATTCAGACTTCATGCAATACCTACATCTTACCTGTTCACTGCACAAGAGGCACATGCCAAAGCTACAGTGATATATAAGTGTTTCTAGGAGACTGCTTATTATTTCCACTGCCTTCATGCATCGACTTCAACACCATTCCCCGCAAATTTTAACATATCATAACCTGAATAGTAGCATACATTTATAATAGATACATACATTCCTATATAGGTCTATACCTATTCAAACTTGTATGACTAATGGTTAGTAAACTGGGAACCTCATTTTAACTTCAAATTTTTCTCTTATTGTATTGGCTCGTCAAGTAACACTTAAAACCATGATGTATACCACTAATTATTATTAGGAAAGGCAACAAAAGGAACTCAATTAATAAGGTATTTTAATATACCATAACCATGAATATGTACAACCTACAAAGAGAAGACTACGACGAAGAAAAAAATTCGAGTTGTTTTGGGCGAAATTGATATTCCAGGTGCTATATTTCCGTGCTCTGTTCTCACTGACAACACTACAGAAGACCTGAGGTGATGGTGATGTGCAGAGGCTTCTAAATTAAGAAAACAGTCATAGCAGAGTCTCATTTAGAGGTAAGCAATTGGTAGGGACACAATACGTACTACCTACCAAAGTACCAAATACCAAGTAAACCCACTTCGTATACGAACAGAAAAATCTGGCAACTCCGGCCAAATAGTGACGTCACTGGAACGCTCTCTCCTCAAGGCTGCTTCGAGAGAGAGAGAGAGAGAGAGAGAGAGAGAGAGAGAGAGAGAGAGAGAGAGAGAGAGAGAGAGAGAGAGAGAGAGAGAGAGAGAGAGAGAGAGAGAGAGAGAGAGAGAGAGAGAGAGAGAGAGAGAGCGCGCGTTCCAGCGACGTCACTATTTGACCGGAGTTGCCAGATTTTTCTGTTCGTATACGAAGTGGGTTTACTCTGTATATGGTACTCTGCTACCTACCACTTGCTTACCTTATGACGAGGCTCTGTTATGACTCTGTTTTCCTGGTTTAAAAGCCTCTGCACATCAGCCATTACCTCAGGTCTTCTCTATGTGTTGTCAGCGAGAACAGAACACGGTAATATAGCACCTGCAATATCAATTTCACGCAAAATAACTCTAAATTCTTCCAACGTCGTAATTTTCCCTCCATAGGTCCACCCGCGGCGACCCCGACTTATCCCCACAATGCACCGATGTAAACAAACCGTGACGTTTATGGGTAGGGTCCATTTACAGAGTCGAATTTACCCTGAAAAATATACATTCAAAATTTTGTTTTGCGCTACTGATAATTATAATTTATTCAGATGCCAAGGAGGCCTCTTCTTATAAGAAGGCCAAGTACCACCCCAGACAGAAACACAATACGTGAGATTAGGGTCACATAAGGTAGAGTAGATGGTAATCATAGCTTCTTTAGTAAGTTGGTGACGAATCCTGTACAACACTCCACATAATTTAGATATACTTAGGTATACTGCATTAATGTGGTGACCCCAGTTTAGATGCGCGTCAATATTAAGACCCAAAAAATTTGTATGGCTGACTCGTTGAATTATTTGATCTTCTAATGTTATTGGAGGCATATTATGTTTTAAAGAACGGTTTTGAAAAAATTATATAACTGGTTTTAGTCGCATTTACTATAAATTTATTTGCCCTTATCCATTGATTTACCCAATGTAGTTCTGTATTCAGGTTAGTGTGCAAGGAGTTTATATTATGATCTGATAACAATATGTTGGTGTCGTCTGCATATATGACAAATTCAAATTTTGTGCTTGCATGTGGCATATCATTAATATATATTATGAAAAGAATGAGGCCTAATATTGATCCTTGTGGAACTTCTTTTGTGAGGTGTTTGTAATGTGAATAGGTGGAGTTACAATATACAGACTGTGATCTACTGCTGTACCTGAACAGAACACTGAACAGCTACTGAACAATTGTAGTGGCAAACCCCGGACACCAATATTTTCTAGTTTTTTAAGCAGTATACCGTGATCTAGTGTATCAAATGCCTTTGAGAGATCTATAAATACTCCTGCAACATATAACTTCCTGTCTAGATATTTGTAAATATTGCTAACAAACTGTAACACTGCAGATTCTGTTGAGCGATTTCTTCGAAATCTATGTTGACTGGTGCTTAAAAGATTGTTATTTGCAAGGAAATTGCAGAGTCTGTTGGAGATTGACCTTCCGATAATTTTTACTAAAAGCTGGTAATACTGATATAGGGCGGTAATTAGGGAGATTACTTTTGATTACCGGATTTGTGAACTGGAGTTACTCTGGCTCTTTTAAGCTTATCTGGGAATATTCCTCGTCGAAATGACAGATTTATGATATGTGCTAATGGGCTGGCAATACATGTGGCTGTATGTTTTATTACCTTTGGACTAATATCATCATAACCGGGGCATTGGGCTTTAGAGCTTTAAGATAATGTTCTTATTTCTTCATGAGTTACTGTTGATAAATATAGTGAATAATCAGGAGAGTTACACCTAATTGTCACCTTGTCACACCTAATCACCCTGTCAGTCTTAATCACCTTGTTACCCTCTGCTCAAGGTCGTCACAGGCCATCATTGCTCCTCTCTAGACCCGACTCTGGTATGTTTCCTGTCTTGTATCTTCGGTGTTTTGTATCTTCCTTTGTGTTTTCCTTCTACTGGACTTTTAATATGAGGAAGGAGGGTAAAGTTACAAAACTGAGAAGGATAAGAGATGAAAAGATGAGAAATATAAAGATATATATTCATGAGAAAAGACAGTTGCCATGGGCGATATATACGCCTTGCTGTTTATCATTCTCCAATCTGCCCTAACACCCCTATATGTTCCTATGTACAAATGATGATGTTGATAATGATGGTAATCGTGTTAGTAATTAAGATTATAATAATGATGATAGTAGGAAATTTTTTTATCCAGTCATTGGTATTTTCTTCTTTTAATAATCTCGGAACAGTTCCTACAAAAACAAAATGCGACATCGAACGTCACCAAACACAACACTCTTAAACACGCCGTGACGCCTCACACACACACACACAACACACACACACACACACACACACACACACACACACACACACACACCACCCACACACCCCACCACCACCCACCCACACACACACACACACACACACACACACACACACACACACACACACACACACACACACACACACAACACACACACACACCACACACACACACACACCACGCACGCAACACACACACACACACACACACACACACACACACACACACACACACACACACAACACACACACACACACACACACACACACACACACACACACACACCACACACACACACACACACACACACACACACACACACACACACACACACACACTACCTGTCGTGGCCTTCTGTTGGGAACCTTGAAGCCAATTGATGAAAGTAAACAACAGAGCGAGCATCTTCTTCTCGTGTCCCTCTTTTGTTTTACTCCTTTTTTCTTTTGCCTCGCTATCCATTGTTATCTGTTTTTAATTGTTCATCTTCTTTGTCCTTTTCATGTCACTTTTTTTTTGTCTTATGCATTCCTGCTTTTGTTTCGTCGGCTTTTTTTAATCTTTCACCTTTAATTTTACTTCTTTTTTCCTTTTATTTTTTTTCTTCTATTTCTTCTTCTTCTTCGTCGTCGTCGTCATCGTCGTCGCGCTCCTCCTCCTTCTCTTCCTCCTCATCCTCTTCTCCCCCTCACACCCCTTAGATATCTGTAATTCCAGCACGAATATATGATCAGACTTTGCATGTAATACAGTTCATCCTATCTGAGGCGGGGCGCGTGAGTCAGATTTCAGGAGCATGACGGGCTTCTGTTATGAGGTAAGCGTGGGTTGTTACCTCCTGTTATGGATGGAACATTAAACGCCTGTATTACCGCACCGAGTTAGGCGATGACTTCACAGGGAGACCTCACGTGCCTAATCCCTTCCTCCAAACTTTCTCACCACCCTACGAAGATGCAGGATCACGGCATCGAGTTTTTTGTTGATTTGAAGTCCTGGTGTTGTTTTTGAGATATTCCCCGTGTAGTGTTTGAGGTAGTAACAGACGCAACACTTGTATAATTGTGTTGTTTTGAGGTCTTTTCTCATGTATCCTTGAGAAGTAACATATATCGCTACGCTTGCAGGATGGTGTTGCGTTGAGATGTTTCCTCGTTTAGTGTTGCGGTAATAAACGTCACATTTGAGAGTGATAGGCTCCGTACCACGCTGTTACGACACACAGGAGGGAGGAAAGGAAGAATGCAGGAAAGGCAAGAAATCAAGCGGTGAGGAAGACAGGGAAGCGATAGATAAAAGGTGAAGGGAATTAGAGGCAGGCAATGAGACGTGTAATTTATCGTATATCCCTTGACATGCGTAAAAGGGCAGAACACTCCTACCTGTGTCGACCATTTACGGGAGCAATTAAGGTTAGGGTAGACTCAGGTCCTCATCAGAGCAAGTTAACTGAGGGTGGGACGTGTGTGTTTGTGGAGACATTAGAGGACTCCATGTAGGCTCAAACCAGGTAATGATGTGTGTGTATCTCTCTCCTCTCTATCTCTCTCTCTCATATCTGTCTCTCTCCTCTTTCTATTCTCTTTCTCTCTTCTCTCTCTTCTCTTCTCCTCTCTTTCTCTCTTCTCTCTCTCTCTCTCTCTCTCTCTCTCTCTCTCTCTCTCTCTCTCTCTCCTCTCTCTCTCTCTCTCTCTCTCTCTCTCTCCTCTCTCTCTCTCTCTCTCTCTCTCTCTCTCTCTCTCTCTCTCTCTCTCTCTCTCTCTCTCTCTCTCTCTCTCTCTCTCTCTCTCTCTCTCTCTCTCTCTCTCTCTCTCTCTCTCTCTCTCTCTCTCTCTCTCTCTCTCTCTCTCTCTCTCTCTCTCTCTCCTCTCTCTCTCTCTCTCCCCTCTCTCTCTCTCTCTCTCTCTCTCTCTCTCTCTCTCTCTCTCTCTCTCTCTCCTCTCTCTCTCTCTCCTCTCTTCTCCTCTCTCTCTCTCTCTCTCTCTCTCTCTCTCTCTCTCTCCCCTCTCTCTCTCTCTCTCTCTCTCTCTCTCTCTCTCTCTCTCTCTCTCTCTCTCTCTCTCTCTCTCTCTCTCTCTCTCTCTCTCTCTCTCTCTCTTCTCTCTCTCTCTCTCTCTCTCTCTCTCTCTCTCTCTCTCTCTCTCTCTCTCTCTCTCTCTCTCTGTAGTTTCACAAAGATAGACAAGATCTGGTCGAATGCGGAGAAAACCACCTTAGCTGTTATGGTGGTGTTAAGTAGGATAGCATGCAGGTAGAATGGTGGACAGTGACAGGAGGTTGAGTAGCATCTAGTGAAGCCTTGGTATACACAGTGAATGCTTTTCTGATCGCTGGGTGTATATCATAATCTCTCCAATGAGTCAGGAATGTGTAGTCTCCTTTTATCATATTTACGAGTCATAAATGTAGTCTTGATAATCAAAAGAAAACTCTTGCAATATCCTTAACTTTCTATTCTGGAACTCCGGAATCTCGTTTTGCAGTTGGCGTTGACTTTCTTTTACAGTTTGTGCTTCTTGGCCTATCTTCTTCATTTGTGTTTGGGTAAAAAATATAACTGGTAAAAACATTTCAATCACATTTTATAAACTCGCTTAATTGACTTCACTAGCTCTAACAGGGAGACTAAAATTAATTTATGTCGGCAACGAACAATAAGCTCACTTGACGGATGAAACAGATCGAAGTGCGGCTGATGCTGCTTCGTGCAATCAGGTACAGTGCTGTCTCGGAGCTGTTCCCCACTAATGGCTCCTCTCACTTCGAAGACGCACGTTTTATCTTCGTAACTTGATGCGTTGTACTGCACCATTTTTATCATGCGTGCCATTGAGAACAACAGGACCTTCGATTTAGCTTCAATCTACTGTGGAATGTATATTTTAGGAAGGTGACGCTCCTCTTTATTTTCGTTATTTTTTATTATTGGCATCTCAATAATGACCCTGACGTGAGTAGTCATCGGCCATGTCACAGGCATAGTAAGTCATAAAGATTTATTGGTTATAGGGAGTGTAAGTCATAAGGTGTTTCTAGTCTCAGGGAGAGTAAGTCACAGTTGGTCATTGTCAATGGTGGAAATTAAGTCATATGAGGTCATAGGAAGAGTGAGTCACAATCATGGGTCACTGACTTCAGAGGGAGTAAGTCACAATGGAAGATAAAGTCGTTGGAAAAGTAAGTCATTAAGTCACCTTCTCAGACAATCAAGATATTCATGTAGGTTGTCTCATGACGTGACGTGTTCCTGTTGGTGTGTGTTAAAAACCTGCAGTGTTATTGGTGGGCAGTAATAATGGCGATGGTGGTGAAGTCACGACTCGGGAACCAAAAGCTGTAGCAATTGCCTTTCCTTCTCATCCACAGCTCATGAACAGTATGTCAGTGGAGTCCCGTTTTGGCTTTACAAAAATTAACCAACTAAATCGTCACATGTTGCAAGATAGAGAGAAAATCAAGGAAGGAACTTTATTCCATTTACAGCGTCACATAAAAAAAATGTGTGTCTGGTTCTTTTGCTAGCTCCGTGCCGCCCCGCACCTGCCAGCGTGGCCCGCAACTCACACAAACATTCAATTCCCGCTCGACTCCTTGGCCTCGCTGAGTGGTGTGGGGCGTGATGCACGGCGAGGAGCAGCGCCCTGATGCTGGCCTCGACGTGCATTGCCCCACCATCACCAACACCACCACCACCAACACCTCCCCCTCCATCTCCTCCTCTTCTCCTTCCGCTCCCTATTACCTTCCTCCAACACACACACACATAATATATAAGCAGGGTAAGACAAGCAGATTCATCTCCATCATAGTACATAAGGTTGTTACGTTGGAATCATATCGGAATCTGGGTACTTTTGTTGCAGATTTCTCTTCTTTAAATCAGTTGCCCGACACCTCCGCACACCAAAGGAATGTAATCAATTTCCATTTTTTTTTATCAGAATTCCTTGCAGTGCTTAACTCGTATTCTTGTGATATATGAAGGCAATTATTTTCTTTTTTCTTAATCCCATACATGATGAATTTTGGCAATGTGCTCAGGGTTCGTATTATATTCCGGGTGAAGCCTCGGGGCCGTGGGTTTTTTTCCCTCATGATGCTCACGATCTGTCAGAACCGCCGGCCATGATTGAAAGGCCTGACATAAACGCACACACACACTAAATTAACCTTCGGGCGTGTGTGTGTGGCGGTTAAAACATGGCCAGAGTGTACATCGAAGAAGATACAAAAAATGTAATACCTGAGTGAAAAATCTTGCAATGTTTTCACTTGTTTTAGCTCTCTATACCGCCCGACGCCGCCTGTGTAATCCATCTCATCCCATCCATCTCCATCCTGCATCACCTTTCAATCACCGTTAGTTGGAGCGCGGCTGATCACTACGCTTAGATGCAGTATCGTTTATCTTGGAACGCGGGGACCATCACTTCCCCCTCTATTTCTCTCTCGTTCTGTTCATGTTTACGGTTTTCATGACTTAAAGGAGGGAGAGAGCGAGGAAGGGGCGCGCAGGTTACAGCCGGCGGGACGAGTGGGGAAAAAAAAGACGTGTGGGTGGAAGGAAAGGGTACAGGGTGGGAGGTGGTGCTGGTGGTGGTAGAGGAATGTTTCAGAAAGTAGTGGTGGTAGTTTGGTGGGAGAGATTAAGGAGAGTTGAATTTGTGGGGTGAACGAGGATGGAGAAGGTTATTATCAGGATAGGGTGATGGTGATGGCGGTGTTGGTGATGGAATACAAGTGTGTCTCCGTTACCTTTGATCATCTTACTGCTGGTGCCTGACTGCTTCTCTGCCTCCCTGCCTTTGCCATGCCTAATTCCCGGCGCAGATGATCGTGCCTTTAGTATCCGCGGAGGGACCGGCATGCCTTGCGCCACATACTCGTCTCTGGCCTGCGGGAAGGAGATCCTGCTTTGTATGAGAGGCGAGTTAGATGAGGAACCCCACTTAGGACTTTAGTGACCGATTTGCCTTTAGATGTTTTGTATTGATGCATAAGCTTCCCTGTTATATCTCCATCGACAGGAATTAGCTTTCTTCCCGCAGTGTGGTATTATGTTAACTAATCTAAATTGTGAAGTCATGATTATATGGTCTTTTTTTTTATTTTTGAATGTCTTTCGCTAACTCACAAACGTCACTTTTTTTCAAGAGCATACTCATTAAATCATAAATCTTTTAAAAGGCTTTCGTATCTCAGACCTTGTTTCTTCTTGCTATGTAAAGTAGAATGTGATTCTAATTACTTTCCAAAAACCTTGACTGTAACCTTCATTATGGTCCTCAGAGTAGCCCTTTATCGTTCCTTCGTGTGTCCCGATGCTCCTGTTTCATTCCTCTCCTACTTTAGCCTACCAGCTATTTCCTTATCTATATTTTTCACGAGCCAAGTAACAGTCCATCACCGCACCTCGATGTGCCCATCCCATTTCTCACAAACAAGAATCATATCCGAGCATTCCTCTGTGAAAATAAAACTCTCTCTGCGCCCCGCGGCCCATGCAGGTGACCTCTTCGTCCACACCCTCGCCGCTGCCCTATTCATCCCTGTTCGATGAGGTGACCCGGCAGGTATCGACTTCACCTTGCCTTCATGGCGAGATCATTCCGATGCCCCCACGGCACTAGTGTTGAAAATACCTTTAGCCAAAGGACCCGCGAGCCCCGCTTCCCTGCCAAGAGATGTGTTAACCCTCGTAAAATGATTTTCTTATAGGTGCGAACCTGATGACATCATGGAAGAATTGCGAGGTACCGCCAGGGAGACTGACGCGCTACAAGACTACTAAGCAGACATGGGTGAGGCGGATCAGGGACACTCGGTATTTATTCTGAGAACGTGTAGGGCGGCGTCCCTACTAAAGATGCTGCCCGAAAGGTGGTCAGTCTATATATATGTATATATATCAAAAGGTGAATAACATTGGTTTATAGCTCTGAAAATATCCCATGGCAACACATGGAGGAAAAAGGATTGACAAATAGACTGTAAATGGAAGGTGAAATTGTTCTGACAAACTGTGATGCATGGACGGACAAAACTGTTAAGGAGAACCCAACAGTTACCTGCTAGCGGCGACACCAGGCTGGAAAGGAAGTTCTTGCCCCTATATGTGCAGTCAGATCTGTAGGCAAATATAAATCTCTTCATTTCTTAATTTACAAGCAAACTACCTGTCGAAGAACCACGACCTCGAGGAGAAAGTCACCAGCCGCCGCCTCCTAATATCCGCAGCGGGAGGGACCGGAGTTGTGGTCCCGAACGCATCTTCTTCCTCCCCTTCATTTCGAAGCATCACTTCTCTCTTCCTCCCTCGCCCTCATCCTCTTCTTTCTCTTCTTTCTCTTCTTTATTTATTCCTTTTTCTTCTTGTATTATCCTTCGCTTCCTTTACCTTCCTTCTTCTCCTCCACTCATGTCTTCCATCCTCCTCTTTATCGGCGTCCTTACGCTCTCGCCAGTCGGTGACGAGCCAGTGGATTCATATATACAGGCATTCCAAAATATGAAAGGAGCGCCTTGAGATTCAAAACTTTGCTCATTCTGCTACTTCGTCATGTTCACATGCGATGTTCTTCCATCATTCTACGCTCATACAGGTGATTTTTTCTTCTTTCGTAATTGTTTTTGCCTATCACCTTCCCATTGGCTCGTATGACTAGGAATTCCAATCTCTGAAAAGGTTGAATAAAGAATCGCGTTTCTCAGCTATAGAAATATTAGAGGAAAGTTGGAAGGAGTAAGGTCACACATTTACATGATTAGTCTCACTCAATCACACATTATTGACGTCATCATTTCAGGTGTTAAAATAGCGTCGCCTGAGGGCCAGCCTTAACTCACCTGGATGTATGTTAATTAGCGGGCTCGGCTTAATGTACACGCAAGGCCTCAGGGTCGTTTACGTGCATGGGAACACGTACAGTATACACGGACTGACAGCGTGTGCACGGAATACTCCTCGTGAAGAACTTTAATTTTCTCTCATGATTTCTTCCATAAGATTAATACCCACACTAAAAAGAAAACGATGTAAACAATGACTACCCCAAAAAAAATCTATCACCAACGCGTTTGACTTTAACATCAGTAATCACTTTAATTTAAGATCAGAAAAGAAGGAAAAGTAAGGAAATAATACAGCACGTTTATATCATTATCTGTGGACCAAAGAATTATATGAGAGAATAAAATGTTAGGAAAGTAGAGGAAGTGACGAGGACTGGAGGACGATGTGAAGGGTGGGGAGGGAGGGAATAGGGGTAGGAGGAATTAGGGAGATAGGGGTCAAGGGTCATGGGCCAGGCTAGGGCAGGAAGGGTGTAGGGGAAGGTGGTGAGTCATAATCATAAGGTCAGTGTTTTATATCCAACTTATTTTTCTTTTGCTTTTTTTCAGTGAGGTTGCGAGTTTCTTCACTCATTATAGTTTTATTATCGCTTCAGTCATTTTTTCATTAGTTATCTTTTCCTACTTTTTTTTTGCCGCATTCACCTGACATTACAGGCTCCACGATGACCTTGCCGTGTCAGCTTCTTTTGTATACAAATCTCCATCTATTTTTTCATTATATGTGTCCTTGTTGCTGCTTTCTCCTTTCTGTATTCCCTCTTTACCTAATTTCCTCGTCTATACCTTCCTTCTCATCCTCTCTCATTTCCTCCTTGATTCCATCCCTCCCTTCCTCACCTTTCTTTCCTATGCTCCATCGTCGTGTCTCCAACCCTTGACCTCGTATAAGTTCTACATCTCGCTTTTCACTACCTTCCCTTGTCTCCCATTCCTTCCCCATGCACGCCACCATCCCTCCCTCCCTCCCTTCCTTCCATCCCCCTTCCACTCCTCGCCACACGAATACCACACTCATTTCTTTCTCTCCCTCCTCTCTCTCCCTACCCTCGCCTTTCCCTCCCTCCCTCGTCCCACCACAAACATCACGAGAGATCTAATAACGTGAGATTACGATCTGGAATCTGTGAGAAATACGACTGCAGGCGCCCCGGCCCTCCCGTCGCTGCGGCCGGCCCCCCCCGCACGCACAAATCTCCCCCGCCGCCCTAGCGCTCAAATTAGAGGTGTTGGGACAGTGCTCGGGACGGCTTTCGGGGTGTGCTCTGCCAGGGGAACGGGACAATCAGGGCGGGAGAAGGAGCGTAGAGGTCACCCAGTTCAGCAAATGTAGGTGTGGGAAGGACACGTGAGAATAGGAAAGTGTCGAAAAGTGATGTCAGGAGGAAAACGGGAAAAGAGAGGAAAGTGAAGGTAGGAGTGGGAGTAGAGTCGTGGTGAGAGGGGGTATGTGGGAATGCGCCGCGGGCATGTAGGGTTGTCGTGAGTAGAGAGAGCACACATAAGAGTTAAAGATGATGAATAGGGCGTTAGGGACGACCGCCATGAGACAGAGGAAAGTGAGGCTAACTAATGAGAGAAGTAAAGACTTCTTACACCCACTAATTGGAAGGTTGAACACGGGTGAAACGAAAACCAAAAAATTAATAAAGGAAAGAATTCGGAGAGAGAGGAGAGACAAGGTTTATGGAGGTGTTTACAGGAGGTGGAGGCGGCAAGGAATGAGGACGAGACAAGGAGGAGACGTAAAGGGAGGATGGAGGAAAGAGAAAACCAAGAAATTCTGCGATGATCCTAATTCACTCCGGGAGGAACTAACTTCTCACGCCCCCAGGTGGAGAATCTCGGTCCCTCTCGGTATCTGCGCTGGTCGACTGCACCTTAACCTGGTTCTTACGTCACCTGTACGTACCTGAGTTCATGTCACCTGTTCGTGTCTTCATTTATATGTTGGGTATTCCTGGCAACTCATTCCATCCCTTTTTCCTTTCTTTTTTCTCACTCGGTCGCTCTCAGTATCTCCTTTCGCCTATTACTTCTCCACTTACTTGCTCTTTTCTATCCCTCCATCTTCCTCGTTCCCGTTTCCCAACCCAAGTCGTGTTTGTCTTACACTTTTAGTCATCGTGGACATCATCGAAAGAATTACAGCCAAGAACATAATGTAGGAAGTATAAAAGAAGAAAAAAAGGCGTAATATATCATTAGTCACAGAAAACCTAACATTCGTTTATTATGGACACATTTAGTTTAAGGCATAGATTTTGCATTTTTTCACATGATCTATTGCAATACCACCTTGTATAAGGCATTAAACATGTTTAAGGTGCATGTAAACCGGTTATATTATGTATGTCCGTATGAATGGTTAGAGTTTATGTATATTATGTATGTCTTAGTGTACGTATTCGAGATAGCTATGAATCAGGATTCTCTGTCGTAGCTAGCTTGATAGCTTGATGTGTACGAAGTTACATAAGTAGTACGTGAATCCTATCTTATACATCTCATTCGTGGAAAGGACCGGAACACAGACTGGAAGATACAGCCACATACAGCAAGGAGGTTGTCAGTAAAGATTTCCCACAGCATTGATGGATGGCTGCGTTGGTGACCGAAACAAGTGTTAGCGTTTAACACAACACACGCCAATTCGCTTTGGTTTCACAGAGTAAAATCGAGGTTTTGATAAATGAGTATACATTTTTATATGACTATGTTCAACAATTCATCAGATTATCTCCGATGTGACTTAACAAGAGACCTAATACTTTGTTTTCGTAATACTTTCCTTCACAGTATTGATGCACACTCATCCCTACTTACCTCATTCAACTTTTTTTCTTCTTCTGACACGCTTCTTCTTTCACTCTACTACATTTTGCCACATCACCTTATTTCTTCACATCTTTCTCAACTATATTTCATTCGCATTTCTTATCCTCTCACCTTCGCATTTTTTTATATCTCCCTTTCCTTTCACCTCTCTCCAGATCCTCCATCTCCATCACCTCACTTCCCGCCCTCACGTTCTCCTCTCCAACCTATCTCCCCCGCCATGGCCACCTGGCACGCGAGGCGGGGTACTGGGGGGCAGGACCCACGCCTCCCACAGCCAAGTAAGTCAATCCCCGCATATCTCGGATGCAAATCCCTTGCGGAGCAAATCTTTCAGTTAAGTTAAGCCAAGTGTATCGCGCTCCTGGAGAGAGAGAGAGAGAGAGAAAGAGAGAGAGAGAGAGAGAGAGAGAGAGAGAGAGAGAGAGAGAGAGAGAGAGAGAGAGAGAGAGAGAGAGAGAGAGAGAGAGAGAGAGAGAGAGAGAGAGAGAGAGAGAGAGAGAGAGAGAGAGAGAGAGAGAGAGAGAGAGAGAGAGAGAGAGAATTACAAAAAATCTTTTTGCAATCGTCGAGTGGCCAAAGATCACCCACATGCTGCCCATTAACTCTACCTTCGACGGCGAGTGCATCGAAGGACACAGGGGGGAGGGGGGATACGAGCCTCTAATCACAGGCGCCACTGTAAAAATCATGCCTGCGCCATTACAGGCGAGGGCCACCCATCATAGCCCTCAAGTGAACTTCTAGGGCCTTCCATCCGAGCCCTATAGAGGTCATACTGCCTACAGGCCCTATAGGCTCAAAAAAAAATGTGATTCAAATAAAAAGGAATAGATAGACAGACCAAGTGCAGAACGCCTTTTACATGACCTATTTACATGTACACGGATGAAAAAAAAACAGTGAACACGGAAAA
The DNA here is from genome assembly GCA_016584305.1 of Chionoecetes opilio. Classification (NCBI taxonomy): domain Eukaryota; kingdom Metazoa; phylum Arthropoda; class Malacostraca; order Decapoda; family Majidae; genus Chionoecetes; species Chionoecetes opilio. The sequence continues at coordinate 149,870 of JACEEZ010019587.1, read as the reverse complement.
GAATACGCTAAAACTTGACGAAAACAACTATAATATAAAATATAAAAAAGACTATACTACTACTATTACTAGTATACTATTACTACTACTGATGATGATGAAAGAAAGCTAGAATCAAAATTCAACAAGAATATAATCGTGATGCTCGGCCGATAAGAGTCCATTAATGGTGTCAGTCCGGCGCGGGCCTCGCAGCATTACGTCAGGCGCGTTGAGTGGGCCATGTGGCGCGCATTACCTGGAGCGTCACGTGACCACTGGCCCGGAACGCATCAGGAGCAGGCGCCTTCAATAGCCTCACTTCGGCCTTCAACAAGAGACCATGAAATCGGCTTAGGCTCCTCCTGGCCCAAGATAAGGACCGCCTGCTCCCCATCGGACATCGCCGGTCCATCGTGGGGTGCGAGGGACGGGACGGGAAGGGACGCGGTCACCTTCCCATTGTTGTTTTTGCCGTTCTTCCTCAACACGTCTGGCCACTCGCAGTGTGGGAGTAAGTGGTGCGCGCGTGTACTGGTAATGCGAGGTGATCCAAGGGTGAGGCAAGTCATGGAGGGTAACGGTGCCCTGATGTGTTGTTACGTAACATTGTCTCGGGTCGTGTCGGGTCACGGGAACACTGTCGCCACTTGTAATCTAATTTGGTGATGCTCCGCGGTATCTTGTGAGTCTTTCATCCATTGTGTTGGGTGGGGTGGGATTATCGTTTTCATTTGACAAAACCTGCGTAAAGGATACACAGTTTCGATACAGGTCGTAACCTTATGCAAGAGGGAAGTATCATCACCTCAGAAACAAAATTGAATAAGTTTTCCTGAATTAGTTAACTTTACCTTTGGAACAGCATAGAGTGGATATAAGTTTTTCTTTCGATTGTCACTTTAAACTTCTCTGTAGATATAACCATATTATTTGACTCGTTTCATTTAACGTACTAATTGAAAATCCCATTCATCTATTGCATTAATGATGAAAAGATTGGATCCACATCTTTTGTATCACCATTATTACCCCCAATCCTTTTTCTTTTATAATCCATTCTTCATATCCAGTCTTCTTTATTGTTATCTCCAGCCCTCTTCCTGTTCGCACCATTTCCCCTTCCCCTCTCTCTACACTTCAGCTCGCTTGGCCTACGCTCCCCCTACTAATTTGATTCTCCTGTTTAGTATAAAAGGAATTTCCTTTCACGTACACATGAGTTAGTGTAAAAGTCAGAGACACACACCCGCGGATTAGGACGAATGTAATCACACCCATGTGAACCCCAATTCACTTGACACCCGTCCTCACAACACACACACACACACACACACACACACACACACACACACACACACACACACACACACACACACACACACACACACACACACACACACACACACACACACACACACACACACACACACACACACACACACACACAAAACAGAGAGCACAGAAAAGAGAGAGAGAGAGAGAGAGAGAGAGAGAGAGAGAGAGAGAGAGAGAGAGAGAGAACGAAAGAAAAATATCCTGTGAAAATAGCAGCTCTGAATAAATGAAATAAAATTTCTTGAGAACTGCAGTTATTCACTTCCTCTTTCACGGCTTTAACATACATACAATCAACAACTTGCATTTATATAACCTTTTCCTTAGACTCCCCCCCCCTTTATCCTCTACCTCAAATCTTTCTCCTCTTCCCCTTCATTCCACCGTTTCCTTTTCTCCCTTACCTTCCCTTTCCCAAATACTCAACCCCAACCCTTTCTTCCCCTACCCTACCTTACCCTCCCTCTCGCCCTTCCTTCCTACCATTCACGACCGCCAAGTCATCACTATAGCATGGTTAAGTTTCCAGTGTTTTTATGGGCCACCACGCGAAGTTTACATGACAGAAAGGAAGCAGGATCTGGCGCCCGTGAGGTTGGTCTTTTCTCTCCCGACCTCTTATTGTAGTCCTCCTCCACTCTTGCTCCGCTCCTCCCACCTGACGTCCACCCCCGACCATCTGGTAGGGTGTCCAGGTCTGAGGGTTGTTTATGTGTGGCTGCAGAGGATGTTAGTAGAGGACGCTAAGGATCCGTGAAGGAGATGGTGAATGTATTTATGCTAACGGCAGAGAGAGAGAGAGTGAGTGTGAGAAGTGTATTGTATTTCTTCAGCCTTTCATTCTTTCTTTCTTTTCTTTTTAACAGACTCATCCTAAATAGATTTCTTGAAGAGTAAGGAAGGTTTCTCAAGGTTTTCCCTGGTGATACTTTGAGATTTCTTTTGTGTGTTGGCCTGAACAAATGTTAGGATTATATTAGAGCTGCATAGTTAGAGAGCGAGAGAAAAACAAAGAGAGAGAGAGAAAAACAAAGAGAGAGAGAGAAGAGAGAGAGAGAGAGAGAGAGAGAGAGAGAGAGAGAGAGAGAGAGAGAGAGAGAGAGAGAGAGAGAGAGAGAAAGAGCGAGAGCGAGAGCGAGAGCGAGAGCGAGAGCGAGAGCGAGAGAGAGAGAGAGCAAGGGTAAGTAATCACATAATTATATAATAGAGAACATTCTATCTTGACACAAACTTGATATTTGGTCACGTTATCAGGAAATTAAGCTTAATCAAACACCACCGTTGATTGTAGTGAAAGGGGGTGATAGACAAGGTTATTTAGAACGTGATATTGTGTCACGCTGCACTACTGCATTTACAAATTTGCATGTTCAGCAAGTAATCATATCATGCTTTGTTGTTATGTTATGGTGTACGTTCGTATTTATTTTTGGTGATGAATTACTTTGTCGGTTTGAGTTGTATTTACATAAGCCACATTTCATCTTGATGCAGCTGTCTCTTGTCTGTCAGAAAAGATGAAATGAAACTTTAAGTCACGTCAACACTTTGTATATTTTTCAGAAGTTTTTTGTACTCGAGTAGGTTTCTAAGGATGCGTCGCTCCTAACGAAATATATTTCTCCATGAGATGAGAATATATACTCATAATAATTTTTTTTTATATACTCATGATGATATACAAAAAGTAGTATTTAGTACTAAAAGTAGTATATAGTATAGTAAAAAAAAAGTAGTATTATAGTAAAAAAATCATAAGATTTTTTATAGTAAAAAATATCATAAGATTTTTTATGCATATGTTACAGATCAAAATCGATCCCATACATGATATTCGATAGATGGTTTTTGATTCTACAATATCGCTCTCGGTTTCATGCGACTAATCATAGATTGATTGAATTGACCAAACATTTTAGTCTGAATGAAAACAACACACACACACACACACACACACAGAGAGAGAGAGAGAGAGAGAGAGAGAGAGAGAGAGAGAGAGAGAGAGAGAGAGAGAGAGAGAGAGAGAGAGAGAGAGAGAGAGAGAGAGAGAGAGAGAGAGAGAGAGAGAGAGAGAGAGAGAGAGAGAGAGAGAATAAATAATAATTGATAATTTATTGGTCTCAATAAGTTACGTATGAATAGTTTACACAACATAAAATTACATTGAGAAGTATAAGCCCGATGAGCAGGTGCTCTAATACGGGCCAATATAATTATTATGTTAGGATTTTGCTATCACATTATGAAAGGCATGCATAACTAAGAATTAGAACATAGAACATCATAAAAACATATATATCTTAAGAAAATATGACTAAAGTAAAAAAAAAAAAAAAAAAAAAAAATCTGATTACAACAGGCTAAAAAAAAAAAATTATGTTAATAATGCACAAAAAAAAAAAAAAAATGCATACATATTTCATCAGGTACTTATCTACGTAACTAAGTACTGTAACCTCACAATAGTATTCAAGCATCTTATACATCCGAATAATTGTTTAACAACTGTTGTTTAAGCTTTGATTTGAATAAATGTTTTGATGGAACAATCTTTGTGGTGTCAGGTAGCTGGTTCTACTGTCTGGCTCCTCGAAACAGAATACTTTGTTGGGCATGCAATGTCCTGTACAGGGGAAGTCAGAGTTCCTGTGGTCTTCTCGTTTCAGTGTTATGAATTATAACTTGGAATCCTATGTCAATAGGATATGTGTTTATGGCATTATAAAGAAAAATACTACTGTGCAACATTACGATATCTGGCAACTTAAGAAGACTATGATCTCTGAAATACGGATTTGTGTGGTCATATCGATGGCAGTTAAACATTGCACGTATACAATTTTTCTGTGTGGTAAATAAGCTTTGTATATATGTTTGATAAGCTCCGCCCCAAGTAGATGAACAATATATAAGATGAGGATAAATGATTGAATAATAGACTTGTTTAAGATTTTGTAGATTTAAATGGTTCCTAATTTTATAAATTACTCCTATTAATTTTGATATTTTAGATCTAATGTCGTCAATATGTGGTTTCCACTTGAGAGTATTATCAATAAAGATCCCTAGAAATTGTACTGCTTTAACTTTGTTGACTGTAAGACCATTCATTTTAATGATGATATCGGTTGATTGAGTGTGTAGGGAGTGTGATACCATATAATTCGTTTTTTTAATGTTTAGTGTTAGTTTATTGCTTTTAATCCAGTCAGAAACATGTATTAACTCATTGTTTAGTGTGTCCTGTAGTGTCTTGAGATTATGTCCTTGAAGGTAAATAGTAGTGTCATCAGCAAACAACAAGAATTTTAACTAATTACTTGAGCGTATTATATCATTTATATATATTAAAAATAAAACAGGGTCCAATACTGATCCTTGAGTTATACCGCAATGAGTTGATTTACAAGTGAAAAATATTATTAAAAACTATTAAAAAAACAAGAGAGAGAGAGAGAGAGAGAGAGAGAGAGAGAGAGAGAGAGATCGAGAGAGAGAGAGAGAGAGAGAGAGAGAGAGAGAGAGAGAGAGAGAGAGAGAGAGAGAGAGAGAG
>JACEEZ010019587.1:130000-140000 GCA_016584305.1 Chionoecetes opilio | reverse complement strand
AAGTAATAGATAAAAGAAAAGGTTATAATCTGCAAGGGAGGCAGTGTAAATGAGGGACTGTGAAGGAATTACAAGGAGAAAGAGAGACATGAAAGACTGCAGTGAGGATTGTGAGCATGAGTAAATGTACGATGACTGGCTGTGGTAAATGTACAGTGATAAAGCACAGTGAAAAGACAATAGTGAAATGGTTAAGTACATCTTACACGTAATGTTTAATACCAGTGTCTAACGTTTTGACTGCTTGCATGAGTGTTGATAAAGGGTAAACTTTTCAGTAATGAACGTGAAAGGCAAGGATGGATGTTACTAAGAGAGAGAAAACGACGCAAATATGTTACACTAGAAAGAAGGGGAACTTACTATTGGTGTGACTGTTCATCATCATCATCATCATCATCATCATCATCATCATCATCATCATCATCATCATCTCATCAATACACCTTTTCTGCTAAGTAGGCTAAATGACACGCAAGACCAAAACACTTAAATAGCAAAACAAAACATGATGAGCACACGGTTAAAAAGTAAATTGCCGGGGCTCCAACAGCTCGATGTTTAACGCCGGGTAAAAAAAACAACAGCCCACACCATCCCCCCATGCCACCCCTTAACCACGCATGCCGTCTCCTCAAATTTATATTCTGCTTCCACTCGCTCGCCAGTCACAAATGCATAAAAAGGTATTTTTTGCAGCGGGGCCCTCCCAGGGTTTTACCTTTTCAAATTCCCCTTAAAGAAGAAGGTAAACACGGTGATCTATTTCTTGGCCACTTAAAACAAGTATATAAAGCCATCCCAACAGTTATGATCGACCCAACAGTTTAAATTTACACAGTAGCGTTAAGTGTGTCCGCATAGGAGCTGTGGTAGGCGCCTGTACCCACCCATCTACGTATCAAATCCACGAATTCTACGATGCAATTGTTGGTTTCAAAATCGCAAGTGGCTTCTTATCACTTTACAATGAAGACTTAATTGGTAGAGAAGAGTGATGCAGATTCTAGGAGTTGGAATATTTATAAACAATGAGAAAATAGAGCTATTATTACTAAAATGTTGAGATAAGCTGTTGGTGGATGGGTAAATGTGTGGGAACGTGTCAGTTGTATGGGTAAATCGGTCAGTGTGGTAATTGCTATAGGTAGAAAACAGGTTCGTCAGTTCCTTGCCTTGGTTGACTGTTAATTTTAAGAACCTTGCGCCATTACACCTTTCATTTTTATTAACTTCATTCAAAACTTTATCAGGAGCAATTTATTTTGATCATTTTTCAAGAGTATATCAAAATCATTGCCTGTTTTACTGACAATCTGTATGTCTGTCTGTCTGTCTGTGTCTGGCGATCATGTTTTAATAGTATATCAAAATCGTTGCCTTGTCTGTCCTAGCATTCGTCTTATGGTGAGTAATTGTAAGTTACATTTTCATATACATTTGTCATGGTGTAGTGTTAGTAATAATAATTTTCTCGCCCAGCCAAAGAACACGGAATCTTACATCTTTTTTTATCTTTTGCTCATTAACTTTGCGGTGTGGGTGGATCGAGAGGGAGAGAGGAGAGAGGGGTATGACTTGGAAGAATATCACAGAGAGAGAAAGAGAGAGAGAAAAAGAGAGAGAGAGAAGGGAAGAGAGAGAGGAGAAGAGAGAGAGAGAGAGGAGAGAAAGAAGAGAGAGGAGAAAAGAGGAGAGAAAAAGGGGAGAAGAAGAGAGAGAGAGAGAGAGAAGAAGAGAGAGCAATGAAAAAACAAAGATAGAATAAAGCAAACCGTCGAAAATTGAGAAAGCCCCCCAAAACCCCCCCCCCCCCCCCCCCCCCCCCCACACCCCCCCCACCAAAACACACACCACACCACACACACACCCCACACAACACACACACACACCACACACACACACACCACTACACACACACACACACACCACCCACACATGCACACACCACACAAAACCCCCACACACATCACATCACACACACCACACCACCCCACACCACCAACACAACCAAAAAAAACCACCACACCACACACACTACACACCACCCACACAACCCCACACACACGAACCGTCTCATGCAAATTTTTCCCTCTCCCGTACCCTTTAGTTCTGCTTCTGTGACGCTTCATCCAAAACCAAAAACCCTTGTCCCCCTGCCTGCATCCACCCCCCAAACACCCCCACCCCCCTCCCAACCTACCCCAAGAAATCCCACCCACCCCCCCTCACCCCCCCTGACCCTTGCCCCGAGGCAGACCGGCATTCAGACGCGTTTGTGATGTGTCGCTCATTTCATCTTCTTCTTTTTTGTTTACGTATTGTACATCTGTCTAACGGCTTTGTCTGTCTAGTGGTTCCGTCTCGCGTCTACCCATAAACACAATATCAATACCAAAAAAAAAAACTCTCGTGTGCCTCTAAAAATAAAAAATGGAAGTCGAATATAAAAAACAACGGGCGTGGACTGGGGGGAGAAAATCTAGTAAAAAACAAAATCGCCAACTGGTGCGCACAGGAAAAACCGATGAAACTAAATGTACGAATAGGTTGATGGAGGGATTGTTTAGGGGGGGGGAGGGAAGGGGAAAAATTTTTTTCCCCCCCTTTCCCCCTTTAAACCCTACCCCCCAAAACCGGGGGGGGGGGGGAAAGGAGGGAACGAACGGGGGGAAAGGAAAAAAAGAGAGAAGGGGAGAGAAGGAGAAGGAAAGAGGGAGGGAAAAGAGAAGAGAAGAGAGAGAGGGGAGAGAAGGGGGAAAAGGAGAGAGAGAGAGAGAGAGAGAGAGAGAGGGGAGAAAAAAAGAGCGAGAGTGAGAGAGTTTCAAAATTTTCTTTTGATAAAACTTTACTACTTAAAAAATCAAAGAGAAAAAAAAAAAAGGGGGGTTTTTCTTTCAAATAAGAAACCCCCCACCTTACATCAACCGTTCCCTTCCCCCCCAAAACCCACCCTTTCCCCGGGCATTGTTTTGGGCTACGTACCTAAAACCCAACCTTGCAAAGCGACGCCACCTGTTCCTCAAATGGCTCGCCCAAAAATGTAAAACAAAAAATTAGTAAAAAAAAAAGGGAAGCTAATTAATAATGCAAATAAAAAGTTGTTCAAAAAGGGCCCAAAAACATGATTGACTTTTTTAATCATTATCATTTTTATTTTGGCTACGATGTTTTTAGGGTGATTTTTAAACCTACGCTGCAGAGCCCTGGCGGGGGTTAACGCTGTGTGCGAACCCAAAACGTTGCCTTGGGTCTCAGGGGCCCGCCAACAACAAGGACCAGGACTTCTGAAGGGTTAAAAGGGAAAGTGCGAAATTTATACCCCCTTATGAAACCTTTCGCATAATGATAGTGCATAGTCATGAGGTAATCTGCATGTTTACGGGAAAGGGGTTACAAATTTTCATATTTGTATATCCGCTCAAAACCTGGTTTTTCCCTTTTTTTTACGTAATTGTATCTTTAAACCGAAAGAAAATTGTATAAAGGTTGTTTTGTTTAATATCAGTAGGATTTTACTTTCTCTCTCTCTTTTCCTCTCCTCCCCCTTTTTCCTCTCTTCTCCCCTCTCCTTCCCCTCTCTTTCTCTCTCTCTCCCCCTCTCTCTCTTCTTCCCCTCCCCTCTCTCTTTTCTTTTTCCATCTCCCCTTCTCTTTTCCCTTCTTCTTCTCTCTCTTTCCTTTCTCTCTCTCTCTCTCTCCCTCTCTCTCTTTCCTCTCTCTTCTCCCTCTCCCCTCCTCTTCTCTCTCTCTCTCCTCCCCTTCTCTCTCCCCTCTCTCTCTCTCTCTCTTCTCTCTCTCTCCCTCTCCTTCTCCTTCTCTCTCCTCCTCTCCCCCCCTTTTCTCTCTCTCTCCCTCTCTCTCTTTTCCTCTCTCCCCCTCTCCCCCCTCTTCTCTCTCTCTCTCTCTCTCTCTCTCCCCCTTTTGTGGGAACATTTTGGGCCCCATCAAAAAACTTACCAGCTGAGGGCGGGGGGCAACTAAAAACTTTTTATCATTTTCTTTGTTTCTTCACATGGGGGAAATCGTCAATCTTTTAAACATAAAATAATTACAACATACTTGCCATCGCGCCAAAAAAAAATACTCCCTTTTTTTTTTTTTTTAAGGGAGAAGAAAGAGAGGAAAAAGGGAAAAGGGAGGTGAGGGAGGGAATTTTTACCCCCCTTGGTCTTTTAAAGGGGAACGGGGCCCCCCCCCTTTTTTGCCTTTAGCCCTACCCACATTATAAATACTTTTTTTTTTCCCTTTCCCCTTTTTTCTTTTAATCCTTCTTTTTTTTCTTTCGGGAAAAAAAAAAAAAAAAAAAAAAAATTTTTCCCTCCTTTTTCTTCCCCCGCCTTTTCTTTTTTTGGCTTTTTTTTCTTCCTCCGCTTCTTCTCTTCCCCTTCCCCTCCTCCTCTCTCTCCCCTTCCTCTCTTCTCTCTCTCTTCTCTCCTTTTTCCCTCTTCCCCCCTCTCCTCCCCCCTTTCTCTCTTCTCTCTTTTTCCCCTCTCTCTCCCCTCCCCCTCCCCTCTCTCTCTCCTCTTCCCCCTTTCTCTCTCTCTCTCTCTCTCTCCTCTCTTTTCCCCCCCCCCTTTCCCCCCTGTTCTCCCCCCCCCCTTTTTCTCCCTTCCCCCGGGGCGGGGGGAAAGAAAAACAATAAAGGGGTTGGGGGCCTTTAAAATTTGGGGAAGGGGAAAAAGGAGAGGGGGGTTGGAATAAGCGAGGGGGGACAAAAAGGAGAGGGAGAGTGCCGTCTGCAAAAAAGGGCTTGGAAAAGGGTTTAAAGGGAAAAAGGGGGGAAAGGCCTTTTGTAGAAAAGGGAAAGGATTGTGGGGGAAGGCCTTGAGATTAGGGGGAAGGGGGGGGGGGGGAAAAAAGGTATATCTGGCATGTGCTTAAACTCGCCGCATTTTTCGGAGTAACTTGGTTGTTCTTTGGTTGTGGGGACGAAAGGAAAAGGAAGGAAGGAAGGAAGAAAAGGGAAGGGAAAGGGAAAAAGGAAGGAAGGGAAGGAAGAAGGGGAAGGAAGGGAAAGGGAAAGGAAAAAGGAAGAAAAGGGGAAAAAAGGAAAAAGGAAGGGAAAAAAAGGGAAAGGGGGGGGGGAAGGAAGGAAGAAGAAGGAAGGGAAAGGAAGGAGGAAGGAAGGAAGGAAGGAGAAGAAGGAAGGGAAAGGGAAAAAGAAGGAGGGAAGAGGAAAAGGAAGGAAGGGGGAAAAAAAAAAAAGGAAGGAAAATAAAAAAAAAAAAAAAAGGGGAAGGAAAAAAAAAAAAGGGGGAAAAGGGGGGAAAAAATTAAAATAAAGGAATTACCGGGCCCCCCCCAACAAACAAACCCCGAAAAATTTTTTGTTTTCCCCTATTTCCCCTTTTTTGGGCCCCCGCTTTTTCCCCGTCTTTTCCCCTTGCCTCCCCCCTATTCCCTTTTTTTTTTCTAAAATTTTTTAAATTTCCTTTTTTTTCCCATTCTTTTGTTTTTTTCCCCCCCCTTTTTCCCAAAATCCCTTTTCTTTGGTTTTTGGGGTTTGTTTGTTTTTCCCCACCCCTTTTCCCTTTTTTTTGTTTTCTTTTTTTTTTTCTAAACCCCCCCCCGTTCCTCCTTTTCCCCTCTCTTCTCCTCTCCCTTCCCCCTCCCTCCTTCCCCTCTTTCCTTATCCCTCTTTTTTTCCTCTTTCCTCCTCCCCTTTTTTTTTTCCCCTTTCTTTCCCCCTTTTCCTTTCTTTTCCCCCCTTTTTGGTTTTTTTTTCCCTTTTCCTCTCATTTTGTTTTTTTCTTTTTTTTTTTTTTTCCCCCTTTCCCCCTTTTTTTTCTTTCTCCTTCCTGTCCCCTTCTTCCCTTTTCCCTCTCTTTTTCTCTTTTTCTTCCTCCTTTCTCTTTTTTTCCTCCTTTTTTTTTCCCCTTTCCCTTCTCTCTCTCTCTCCTCTCTCCTCTCTCTCTCTCTCTCTCTTCTCTCTCTCCTCTCTCTCTCTTTTTCTCTTTCTTTTTCCCTTTCTTTTTTGGGCCCTCTTCTCTTTCCCTTTTTTTTTTCCTCACTTCCCCTTCTTCTTCCTTTTTCCCAAAAACTTTTTTTCTCTTTTCCCCTCCCTTTCGGGGCTTTTTGTTTTTTTTTTTCTTCCTCCTCTCTCTCTCTCCCCCTTCCCCCTTCTCTCTCTCTCCCCTCCCTCTCCTCTCTCCTCTCTCCCCCTCTCTCCTCTCTCTCTCTCTTTCCTCTTCTCTCTCTCTCTTCTCTCTTCCTCTCTCTCCCCTCTCTCTCTCTCCCCCCTCCCTCTCTCCCCTTTTCCTCCCCTCTCTTCCCTCACTCCTCTCTCTCTCTCCCCTCCTTTTCTCTCTCCCCTTCTCTCTCTCTCTTCTCCTCCTCTCTCTCTTCTCTCCTCTCTTCCCCTCTTCTCTCTCCCCTCTCTCTCTCTCTCTCTTTCTCCCCGTCTTCTTATTTTTTATTTAATTCCCTCTTTTTCCCTTTTTTTCTTATCCCTCCCTCCTCTTTCTCTTCCCCCCTTTCTCTCTTTTTCTCTTTACCTCCTTTAATTTTTTCCTCTCTTTTTTTTTTTTCTTTTTTTTTTTTCCCCTTCTCTCTCTTTTCCTTCTCTCCTTTTTTTCTCCTCTCTCTTTTTTTCCCCCCCCTTTTTTTTTTTCTCTCTCTTCTCCTTCCTCTCTCCCCCCCCTTTTCCCTCTCTCTCCTAATTTTTTTTCTCTCTCTCCTCTCTCTCTCTCTCTCTCTCTCTCTCTCCCCTCTCCTCTCTCTCTCTCCTCTCTTCTCTCTCTCCCCTCTCTCTCTCCCTCTCTCTCTCCCTCTCATTTCTATATGGTGCTTAAATTTATCATATGAAAAGGATTGGGCAAATGATAAAAAATTTCGAATTTTTGTGAATCATTGTGCAGTAGAGCAGTAGCAGTAGCAGCATACATACAGTAGAAGGGGTAGTAATAGATGTTGCTATTCATGATGTTTTTTGTTTGTACTGTTTTAAGTGTTGCGTTAAAGATTTTTTCCTTTATCTTCAGGCACTTTTTACTTTTCTTGTGTTACGCCACACTCTTGTGTCTAAATTGTTTACTGCTCGCCAACTTATGTCTCTGTGCAATTATTTTTACAGATTTACTACAACCAAACACAACAAATATTTCAGCCTAGTATTCCTTTTTTTCTTTTTTTTTCCCTTTTGGACGTCCCCCACATGGACGGGAAAGTGTTTTTCGGATTGTATAAGAAAATTAATTGTTTTTTTCGTATATCCTGCTTGTTTAAATTCAAACACAAAAATACTGATCTGCATCTCAACATATTTTTTAATAAAATATAATAATAATTATATATATATATATATATATAATAAATTTTATATATATATTTTATATATAAATTATATTATATTTAAATATATCATGGGATATTTAATAAAAATATATATATATATATATATATATATAATAATACATGATATATAATATATAAAATTTATATATATTATTTATTTTTAATTTAAATTTTTTATTTAATTTTATATTTAATTTTATTATTTATATTTTAAATATTAATTTTAAAATAATAAAAATTTAAAATAAAATTTTTTTTTAAATATTAACACCCGCTAAAAGTATTTTTATGTGGGTTTTTTTTTCACTTTAAATTTTGATTTTGTTTTCATTTAGGTTATCCCTTTTTTAAGGGGGTTTTATGATTATTAAAAAAGCTTAGATAAAACTTTGGCCCCTAACATAAAATTTTTTATTGATTTCGTATCATTGACGGGTTTTGGGCCCAGAAAACCGGCCCCGCAACCTCCCCTACATCTTGTAAGTTAATTAAAATTAAAACTAGAATTTCAAAAAAATAATAACAAAAATAAATAGGATATAAATTCATGTTAATGTTTTTTTTCACTTTTATTTAAAATTTTTGAAAATCTTAAAATTTTTTATCAAAATTTTTAAAAATGTTTTTTTTTTTCACTTTTTCAGTTTTGTTTTTTATCATTTATCTTTTTTAAAATTCCCCCCTTGAAAACCCTGAACTTGGAAGTTTTGGGGGGGGGGCCCCCGGGGGTTGTCCCAAAAGGGCTCCCAAAAACCCGTCGTTTTGGTTGGGGTTTTAATGTTGTTGTGTTTTATCTTTGTTTTTGGGGTAGTTTGGTTGTTGGGTTTAAAAAATGTTTTTTTTTTTTGGGGGGGGGTTTTTGGGTTTTTTGGGGGGAAAATAAAAAGTTTGGTTGAAAATTTTGGTGGAAAAATGGGGTGTGTCTCAAAAGAAAATTTTTTGGTGTGTTTTTGGGGGTGTGTAGTAGTTTTTTTGTTTGGGTTGTTTTTGGGGTGTTAAGGGTTTTTTGTGTGGGGGAGTAGTTTTTTTGTGTGTGTGGTAGTAGTTTTGTGTGTGTGTGTGTGTGTGTGTGTGTGTGTGGTGTAGTAGTGTGTGTGTGTGTGTGTAGTAGTGTTTGTGTGTATGTGTGTGTGTGTGGTAGTGTTTGTGTGTGTGTGTGTGTGCATAGTAGTGTTTGTGTGTGTGTGTAGTAGTGTTTGTGTGTGTGTAGTAGTGTTTGTGTGTGTGTAGTAGTGTTTGTGTGTGTATAGCAGTTTGTGTGTGTGTGTAGTAGTGTTTGTGTGTGTGTGTAGTAGTGTTTGTGTGTGTGGTGTGTAGTAGTGTTTGTGTGTGTGTGTGTGTGTGTGTGTGTGTGTAGTAGTGTTTGTATGTGTGTGTGTGTGTAGTAGTGTTTGTGTGTGTGTGTGTGTGTGTGTAGTTAGTGTTTTGTGTGTGTGTGTGTGTAGTAGTGTTTGTGTGTGTGTGTGTGTAGTAGTGTTTTGTGTGTGTGTGTGGTAGTGTTTGTGTGTGTGTGTGTGCGTAGTAGTTTGTGTGTGTGTGCGTAGTAGTGCGTGTGTGTGTGTGTGTGTAGTAGTGTTTGTGTGTGTGTAGTAGTGTTTGTGTGTGTTTAGTAGTGTTTGTGTGTGTAGTAGTAGTGTTTGTGTGTGTGTAGTAGTGTTTATGTGTGTGTAGTAGTGTTTGTGTGTGTGTAGTAGTGTTTGTGTGTAGTAGTGTTTGTGTGTGTGTGTGTAATAGTGTTTGTGTGTGTGTGTAGTAGTGTTTGTGTGTGTGTGTGTTAGTAGTGTTTGTGTGTGTGTAGTAGTGTTTGTGTGTGTGTGTAGAAGTGTTTGTGTGTGTAATAGTGTTGAACCTCAGCAGGCTCTGCTAACACCTGTTCATCCACTTCGTACTCTGGCTCAAACATTGAGTGTTGTTTACATTGGAGCGTTCCTTTCGTGACGTCATCAATAACATGCGTAGCCCTGTTGGAGGGAAGATTATTTTTTTCGCGCGCTTTTTACAAAAGTCGTGTTTATACGGAAATAAGGCCTGGAAATCAATTATTTTTGGTGGATTAGGTGTTTTGAATGTACAATTGACATAATTAGGCAAAAAAAGATTGGGTCTGGACGATTACTTTAAGTTAACAAGGAATCAAGATATGTAGGGGAAATAGTATGCACAAGTGAGGTAGCGGGTGTTTGTAGACGGCCAAGCTCTCTCACTCACCAAGTCACTGAACTCCTTGACTGGTTTAAGATATTATTTTTCTTCGTTGTAGCATGCCTGTCGACGATGCTCTAGTAAGTAAAAGTGAGGTGGGGGAAGACAGTCAATGTGAGATGCATATATAGCAAGACTGTCATTTGAGGGTTGTCATTTGCCTCATCCAATAACGGACCTAATGGACTCTGGCTGGTATACGGGTCATGAGTGTGAAAAAAAAACCTGCCACCTCGAGGACTATCTCAAGTGTTTTATATTTACGTCTCCTGTATTGTCTGATTAAACACATGACTTGCGTGTAAGGAATAATTTGAGCTTATATAAAATTATGCAGTCACTGTGATCTCTATTATGTTGCGTGAAAGTTAAGTTTGCGTCACTCATCTCGACGTGCAAAATAGTGTCTGAATAGGTCATATGCATTCTAATGGAAGTGAGCTCGGGATGCATAGCGACGGCATAACCTTTAGTCAGTCACAGGTAATGGCCGTGTTCCTACT
>JACEEZ010019587.1:115000-125000 GCA_016584305.1 Chionoecetes opilio | reverse complement strand
TGTGTGGGGTTACTGAGTACGATAGGGCGTAGGGCTGCATGAGGGGAGGTAAGAGGAGAAGAACTTTGGCAGAAATGCAGGACTGTTGATGGCCGATGAAAGAAAACCTTAGACTGATTTATTCCAGTTGGCAAATATGCATTACCAAAAAAAACTCTCAGATGAAGCAATACCGCAAATAGTAAGTCCAAATTATCTAGGTGAAACACGCAGTAGCAGACCATCATTCCCTGTCGTTCCCATTCTAGTACAAACATGTAAACTAAAACGATAAACCTACACGAAAAAAACCGCTAATGATACTTTTTTGTGCTTAATTGTCTTCCATATCTCTCTCTCTCTCTCTCTCTCTCTCTCTCGTCTCTCTCTCTCTCCTCTCTCTCTCTCTCTTCTCTCCTCTCTATCTCTCTCTCTCTCTCCTCTCTCTCTCTCTCTCTCTCTCTCTCTCTCTCTCCTCCCCTCTCTCTCTCTCCTATCTCCCCTCTCTCTCTCTCTCTCCTCTCTCTCTCTCTCTCTCTCTCCCCCTCCTCTTCTCTCTCTCTCTCTCTTCTCTCTCTTCCTCTCTCTCTCATCTCCTCTCTCTCCTTCTCTCCTCTCTCTCTCTCTCTCTTTTCTCTCTCTCTCCTCTCTTCTCCCCTCTCTCTCTCTCTCTCCCCTCTCTCTCTCGCCTCTCTCTCTCCCCCTCTCTCTCTCTCTCTCTCTCTCTCTCACATACACAATGATCTCCCACCACGAAAACTATCTCTTATCACCCCCACCACTACCCTCCCCCCACGGCTGCTTCTTTTGCATGTAGTATAATTATAAGAAAATAATTCATTCATGTATATAGTTGATGGATAATAGAATTTAACATAAAAGAATTAGAAATCTAAAAGAATTAGACATAAGATAGAAAAGTTTAATTAATAAAACACGATATTGAGATGCAATATCTGCGCAAGATCCGAAAGTAGGTGTAATAAAGGTAGAAATAGTAAGCAACGATGAACCGATATATTTAAGGCTTCTCAGAATACAGTAGAATAAAACATGAAGAGAAAATCACGCAGGGTTTATACGTCTGCTTGACAAGACATTGAACGAACGGTTTGCCTCAACGTTTTGTATTTACTGCATCGAACAAAATTGCTGATAGTGTCTATCAGTCTAAACATTGAAGGTCTCTCTCTTTTGTTTCTGCTTCAGCTTTTGCTTAATATGTGACTGTCAGCAAATGTAGGACAGAAGGTATGAATAACGCATTAAACGCTTAAACTTGCTTTGCGGATGAAAAGGTTCGGTATTTCTGTTTGCTTGTGACACATAGTACATCAAACCTATAGAGGAAGCTGCGACTGGGAGTTGAATTGGTGAGAAACGTGCTGGGTTGTGTGTGTGTGTGTGTGTGTGTGTGTGTGTGTGTGTGGGGGGGAGAACTCTGTAGTGTAGTGGTTAGCACGCTCGGCTTACAACCGAGAAGTCCCGGGTTCGATCCCCGGGCGGAGCGAAAGATAGATGGGTGGTCTTTCTTAAATCCCTAGCCCCTGTCCACCCAGCAGTGAATGGGTTCCGGGTGCCAGCCGGGGGTTTGTAACCCACCCCCCGGGGTGGTGGCTTCGGCCAACACTAATATGCAGCAGCGGTAGATCACTGTGGCTCTGAGGCATTATCCTCTAAACAAAACAAACAAGAGAAAAAAACAAGAGTGTGTGAGTGTGTGTGTGTGCGTGTGTGTGTATGTGTGTGTGTGTGTGTGTGTGTGTGTGTGTGTGTGTGTGCGTGCGTGTGTGTGTGTGTGTGTGTGTGTGTGTGTGTGTGTGTGTGTGTGTGTGTGTGTGTGTGTGTGTGTGTGTGTGTGTGTGTGTGTGTGTGTGTGTGTGTGTGTGTGTGTGAGAGAGAGAGATTAGCCAAGAAAACTGAGGTCATAATCTATAAATAAACAGCCTTGCATAAGAGATACATGTCGCACTCAATGGCCATCCATTTATTTACAAGATATTCAGTTGTAAATCGAAAGGAAAAAAATAGATAGATAAATGGTGTCAATACATCTTTGTGTTTTGCAACATTCATGATTAAACTTTAACCTTAGTCAATCTTTGAAGGCACTTTTGTTTATCGTGGCGTTTCAAGCTACGTGTGCCTCGTCAATACAGGAGGCGAGGGAGTATAGTTCGCAAATTTGAGTTTTTATCATTTATTCTCAACAAAATGCGCCTTGTGCTGCTCAGGAACTAGCGATGCCAAGCAGTTGGTTCACGGAGGGAATGTTTTGAATGGCGCATCGATGGTCCTTGGCTTCCGTTTTCTCTCCTTACTTTTTTCCCATACATATAACTTATCTTGCTTTGAGTGTGAGGCGCCATCGATACCCATGACGAGAGAGGGTCGTGATGGTACTGGTGGTAGTGACTATGATTGTGATAGAAAAATCGTCCTGAATTAAATAGCGAGCTGTATTTTGCATCTTATATATTTTCATATTTCGTCATCATATTAATTGTTTATATCGTGCAAGAAAATTGTTACCATATTATAAATGTATTCATGTAATCAATGTGTCAACCATAGACGCTATCCTCAACATTAAAAACTACCTCGAGCAGAGTCATCGTCACAATCACTGTCACCATCACTATTAAAACCATCACCATCAATGGAATCACTTGCCATATTAGCATAAGCGCGTCATCCTTTCTGTACAGTTTCAAAGCCTCCCTATCAACAGGAACTACAACGTTTAGGTCTAACGGCCTCTTGTAGCTTCCTTATATTCTTATGTTCTATATGTGTGTCCTTGCAGAGATGTACCGTGAGTCAATGGCAGACCTGCAGGCCCTCAGCGGGGTAGGGGGAGGGTCAGGTCTGGGGGGGGGTGGAGGTGGGTGCGGGGCGCGGGACGGGTATGGTTCGGCGTTAATGACACATTTTAATAAATCAAGAATACTTCGCCCACGACCCTCGTAAACTGGCGGGCTCATGCATCTTAACAAGGCAGACCCATTGGAAGAGTGATTTATTGGTTGACGAGGCCCTGTAGGTAATTACATTATTATTACTATCATTATTATCATAATAATTATTATTTTCATCATTATTATTATTATCATTATTAATATTATCATCATTAGTTTTGTTATTATTACTATTATCATTATTATCATTATCTGTATTATCGCTATTATCATTCTTATTATTATTATCAGCATCACCATAATTGAATATTGCTTCCATGTATTATAAGAAGTAACAGCTGACCGTACAGCCGCCCACGGGACAGCTGCACGTGGCTACCGTGAGGGCTGCTGCAGAGCTGCCCTACCAGACTTACCTGCAACCCTTGGTGATGTCAGGGTGGCAGGGTGCGAGGGAGAACGTCTTGCAGTACTAGGGTTAGGGTTACGGCACTGAATTCTTGACAACATTTATTTATATGTTTTTTGTCTATTCAGTCACGTGTGAAATAAAACTTAGTATGAGTATATATGTTATTATTCTAGTGACGTGTATAAAAGGAATATTGTTATTGACACGGCTCCGAAGAATGACCACTTAGCAGACGAATAGTAAGAAGTGAAAGCGAGCAATACGAAGCGATGGCTGCGGTTGTATACTGAAGAAAGTCTTAGAGGAAAGTAAAAGTCAACAACATTAACAAAGCTAAAAGAGAAAAAAAGAATTCTGCTTTCGTATGCAGACACGTTGAGATGATGAAGCTCCGAACATTAAGTACATGCGGTCATTGCAAGGCTGATGATAACATGATCATTAAAAGGAAATTTATGTGTTTAATATTCTCGGTATTTATTGTTTCATATTTTCTTTAGAGATTTGATAAATGGCTGTGCCGTCGTGTCAAGAATTGTTCGTCACTCCTACATAGATAAATCTCAGTCCGAGGTTTCATTTGTGGTGGTATATTCTGCCAGTAAAACAAAAAGTATACACCTTTCTCAGCATTAGGATTTCATCACTTTCTTTCTTTGTTCAACATTTGCCTTAATCAACCATGTTTGAAAAGTGAAGGCTGATAAATTTCCCAAACATATTAGCTATATGATTATAAGGAATGTTTCTTTATGCATTTTTTTTCTCGGTAACTTTTTACTAGAATGTTTGACTAAAAGAAGAAAATAAGAGAGAAACAACCCTGGTGCTTGGTAACCCGCCGCGTTTCTCGTGTGTCTGTGCCCGTGTGTGGCGGCAGCGGGGCCTCCAAACGATCCTCAATGTCTTCCATCATTTTCATTCGTAAAGGTTAAAAGCTCATATGTCATAAACTGCGTAATAATGATGTATACAACCGGCAAGTAATTGTTTTCACAGCAAGAACAGCATCACTGTGGAAAGAGATTACCCGTTCTGTCCGTGTTAATTTTATCTTCGGGTATAACTGGAGGTAGCGAAGACGAGGATATACAGAGAGCGAGGCATAAAGGGCTAGAATATGCAGTGTCCCATAAGCCTTCACAGATGATTGTTTTCCTTGGCATCAGCATGAAACAGATGAAAGTTCAGGCAAGACGAGACCTTAACGTCTTTTCATAAGTTTTATGTGCACTCACTTCCAGAAACAAAATATCAATAAAAAGTAAAAAAAAAAAAAAAAAAAAATCAACATGACTACATTTTATAATCTTCACTCTTTTAGCATTGTATACTTTTTCACAAATACTTTATTGAACTCAAACTTTTAATACTCGATCACCAATACCTGTGAAACTAAGTGTAATGAAACGGTTACCTCAATGAACAACGAAGGAGTAGTTTATTGCCGATGCGATTAATTACCACACACACACATAAGGCCGCCAAATGCAACTCAGGGCCTGCAGCTGATGTGGATATGTAGATGATGCTCACTCATACTGCTTTGTGGCTACTTTGGTTTTAATGGTGTAGCTTTATTGGTGTAGTTTTAATGCTTTGGTTGTAATGGTGTAGTTTTCATGCCGTAGTTTTAATGGTGTACTTGGCGCTTGAAGGTGATTTAAAACGAACTGGGAGGTAACTTAGTGATCTGAAGAATGGTTTTGTCTCATTGAGAGGATGGCTATTTCGTCTCGGAGGGTGACTTTTATGTGTAAGGATATTGTCTGATCCTTATGGGAGAGTCTTGGTCTGAGGTTGACTGTGTTGACCTTCCAGAGTAAGAGCTGTGACTTCAAGTGAGAATTTTGTTTATATCTTTCTAATTGATGGAGGGTTTTATACAGTACGTTGTTTTATTACTTATCTTGTCATTTCTACAATATTGACGTTTATTGATTATTGTAAATGGTAATCATATCTTAGTGTTTTATTATATGTACGTATATATTCTTTAGGGGAAGGGGGTTTATTTCAGAACTTCTGCAGACACTTTCTATTACATGAATAATATTAGTTATTAAGAGCAATAGCCTTGATAAATTAATTACCTTCAGAAAATTAAGAAAACAAACTTAACACAAAATAAACAGAAAATAATGTAGATAAAAACAAACACTAATGCTTGCAGTAAACCAAGAAAATAAAAGATAATCTCCCTCAATGTTCACACCACCTTATGGTAAACACATTCTTGTCTGCCATGTCTCGCGGACCAAATAGACTGGCGACACCTTCTCGACAAGACCTCTATGTCTCACCTGCTGATCAGACTTTATCTAAATTCAGACCAGCTTATGCTAATGGTCGTGCCGTGTGTTCGACTATCGTGTGTGGGTGACGGTGACGGTGACGGTGACGGGGTGGAGGAGGGTACGTCTTAGCAAACATTCTTTTTCCCTTTTTTTTCTCCTACTTTCGATCCTCCTTGACAGCGGACCTAGACAGTGATGCACACACTCCGTCCACGCGCACTGGGCAAACCTTACTCATTTAGGCAACAAATATGTTCTTTCTAGGATACACACACACTCTCTCTCTCTCTCTCTCTCTCTCTCTCTCTCTCTCTCTCTCTCTCTCTCTCTCTCTCTCTCTCTCTCTCTCTCTCTCTCTCTCTCTCTCTCTCTCTCTCTCTCTCTCTCTCTCTCTCTCTCTCTCTCTCTCTCTCTCTCTCTCCCCCCCCTTTGTCTATTTTGTACCCTTATTTATATATGTATTATTGTACATTATTCACAATAAACGTTTTGATTTTATCTGATCTCTCTCTCTCTCTTCTCTCTCTCTCTCTTCTGTCTCTCTCTCTTCTCTCTCTCTCTCTCTTCTCTCTCTCTCTCTCTCTCTCTCTCTCTCTCTCTCTCTCTCTCTCTCTCTCTCTCTCTCTCTCTCTCTCTCTCTCTCGCTCTCTCTCTCTCTCTCTCTCTCTCTCTCTCTCTCTCTCTCTCTCTCTCTCTCTCTCTCTCTCTCTTCTCTCTTTCTCTCTCTCTCTCTCTCTCTCTCTCTCTCTCTCTTCTCTCTCTCTCTCTCTCTCTCTCTCTCTCTCTCTCTCTCTCTCTCTCTCTCTCTCTCTCTCTCTCTCTCTCTCTCTCTCTCTCTCTCTCTCTCTCTCTCTCTCTCTCTCTCTCTCTCTCTCTCTCTCTCTCTCTCTCTCTCTCTCTCTCTCTCTCTCTCTCTCTTCTCTCTCTCTCTCCTATCTACGTGTTTTTTTTTTTTTTTTTTTTTTTTTTTTTTTTTTACATCACAAAGGACTGGCCAAGGGCACAACAACAATGGGTAACACAAAGCCCGCTTAGTTGCCAGTCCCTATAAAGAAGACAGTAAGAGAATACTATAAAAAAGAGGGGTGAGCCAATTTAGTTCGGGAGGTGTCTTGTTACTCCTCTTTTGAAAAGATTTAAGTCATAGGAAAGTGGAAAAATAGAATCAGGAAGAGAGTTCCAGAGTTTACCTGTGAAAGGGATGCAAGAGTAAAGATACTGATTAACTCTTGCATTAGGAGGATGGACAGAATAGGGATGAGAATGAGTAGAAAGTCTTGTGCAGCGAGGCCGCGGGAGGGGGGGAGGCATGCAGTTAGCAAGTTCAGAAGAGCAGTGAACATGAAAATAACGGTAGAAGAGAGCAAGAGAAGCAACATTGCGGCGGTGATTTAAAGATTGAAGACAGTCAGTCAGAGGAGAGGAGTTGATGCGACGAAAATCTTTTGACTCAACCCTGTTTAGGAGAGCTGTATGAGTGGATCCTCCCCAAAAATGTGAGACATACTCCATACATGGGCGGATAAGGCCCCTGTAGAGAGCAAGCAATTGGGAGTGAAAAAAAAAAGGACGCAGACGCCACAGGACACCTAACTTCTTAGAAGCTGTTTTAGCATAAGATGAGATATGAGATTTCCAGTTCAGATTTTTAGTAAAGGATAGTCCTAGAATGTTCAGTGTAGAAGAAGGAGACATTTGAGTGTCATTGAAGAAGAGGGGATAGTTATCTGGTAGGTTTTGTCGAGTAGATAGGTGAAGAAATTGAGTTTTTGAGGCATTGAACAAATCAAGGTTTGCTGTGCCCCAATCAGAAATTATAGAAAGATCAGAAGTTAGGCGCTCGGTGGCATCTCTCCGTGAATCACTTAGTTCCTGTTGAGTTGGACGTCTAATAAACGACATTGAAAAATGCAAGGTAGAATCATCAGCGTAGGAGTGGATAGGGCTTTGAGTTAGACTTAGAAGATCATTAATGAATAATAGAAAGAGAGTGGGTGATAGGACAGAACCCTGGGGAACACCACTATTGATAGATTTAGGAGAAGAACAATGTCCGTCTACAGTAGCTGCAATAGAACGGTTTGAAAGGAAACTTAATATGAAGGTACAGAGAGAAGGATAGAAACCGAATGAGGGTAGCTTGGAAATTAAAGATTTGTGCCAGACTATCAAAAGCTTTTGATATGTCAAGGGCAACAACAAAAGTTTCACCGAAACCCCTAAAGGAGGATGACCAAGATTCAGTTAGGAAAGCTAGAAGATCGCCAGTAGATCGCCCTTTACGGAAACCGTACTGACGATCAGATAGAAGATTGTGAGCAGATAGATGTTTAAGAATCTTCTTATTAAGTATAGATTCAAAAACTTTAGAAAGGCAGGAAGTCAAAGCTATAGGACGGTAGTTTGAAGGATTAGAACGGTCACCCTTCTTAGGAACAGGTTGGATGTGAGCAAACTTCCAGCAAGAAGGAAAGGTGGAAGTAGATAGACAAAGACGGAAAAGTTTGACCCGGCAAAGTGCAAGCACAGAAGCACAGTTTTTGAGAACAATAGGAGGGACTCCGTCAGGACCGTAAGCCTTTCGAGGATCTAGGCCAGAAAGGGCAAAGAAAACATCATTCCGAAGGATCTTAATGACAGGCATAATATAGTATAGTAATATAGGGTGGAGGAGAAGGAGGAACAAGCCCTTCATCAACCAGAGTGGAATTTTTAGCAAACGTTTGAGCGAAGAGTTCAGCTTTAGAAGTAGATGAGACAGCTGTGGAGCCATCTGGGTGAAGCATAGGAGGGAAAGATGAAGAAGAAAAATTGTTAGAGATGTTATTAGCTAGATGCCAGAAGTCACGAGAGGAATTTCATTCAGAAAGATTTTGACATTTTCTGTGATTGAAAGAGTTTTTGGTAAGATGAAGTAAAGATTTGGCACGATTACGGGCAGAAATATAAAGAGCATGAGTTTCAGGAAATGGATTCTTACGGTACTGTTTGTGAACCACCTCTCTATCTCGGACAGCATGAAAACAAGCAGAGTTAAACCAAGGTTGACGGGCTTTAGGATTAAAGAAAATGTGTGGAATGTACGCCTCCATGCAGAGACTATGACCTCAGTTATGCGCTCTGCACAAAGAGATGGGTCTTTGACATGGAAGCAGTAATCATTCCATGGAAAATCAGAGTAGTACTGCCTTAGGTCTTCCCACTTAGCTGAGTTGAAGTGCTAGAAGCACCTCCGCTTAGGTGGGTCCGAGACGGGACCGGAGCGATTAGGACAGGTTACAGAAATAAGATTGTGATCGGAGGAACCCAATGGAGAGAATAGTTTCACAGAGTAAGCAGAAGGGTTAGTAGTTAGGAAAAGATCAAGAATGTTGGGCGTGTCTCCAAGGCGGTCAGGAATACGGGCAGGGTGCTGCACCAGCTGCTCTAGGTCTTGGAGGATAGAAAAGTTGTAGGCTTGTTCACCAGGTTGGTCAGTGAAAGAAGATGATAGCCAAAGCTGGTGGTGAACATTGAAGTCCCCAAGAATGGAAATTTCTGCTAAAATGAGATGAGAAAGGAAAATGAGATGAGATGTGCTCCATTTTTTATGTTAAATAGTCGAAGAATTTTACATAGTCGGGCGAAGAATTTTACATCGTATGTGTGTGTGTGTGTGATATTAGTATTTCCAGGTCCATTCAACACAATAAGAGGCCGTAATATGAGTACTGTCTTATTTTCATGTGAGAAAAAGAATAGTTTGATAACATTTAGTTAGACTCATGTAACAAATCGTATGACACGTTTCCATTTTTCGTACCTCAGACCGTAAAGTCTCATTATTATTAATATTATTATTTTATTTTTTACATTGTGCCTATAGCGCCTGTAGGCAGTGGTGACCCACGGCTCGGATGGTAGGCTCTAGAGGTTCACTTGAGAGCTCTGATGGTTGGTCCTCGCCCGTGGTGGCACAGGCAGGATTCTTATAGTGACGCCTGTGATTTGAGGCTCATGCCGCCCCCCTGTGTCCTCCGATGCACTCGCAATCGAAGGTAGAGTTGATGGGCAGAGCATGTGGGTGTTCTTAGGCCACTCGATGGTATAGAAAGGTTTTGGTTTTCTTCGGGGATCGAACTTGGGTCACCGAGAACGCCAGTCGGTGACGCTAACCACTCCGCTACCGCCTCCCCTCGCCCCTCACCATTATACACTATATGTATAATGTACCTCATTATACATATAGTGACTGTTTTATAGTGACTGTGTGTGCTCGTATATGTGGCTATTGAATTTTACGAAAAGCATGGATGTTTCTATAGAGAGAACAGACAGAAAATAGGGAATTTGTAAATCAAAACACCATATATATGTACATTTGATCGAGGCAAACATAATTGCGAGGGTGAAAA
>JACEEZ010019587.1:95000-112500 GCA_016584305.1 Chionoecetes opilio | reverse complement strand
GGCGCCATTGCACATACACACACACACACACACACACACACACACACACACACACACACACACACACACACACACACACACACACACACACACACACACACACACACACACACACACACACACACACACACACACACACACACACACACAGATCGGACATTTTCCTGTACTAACTTATGTGCGTAAAGGAAAGTTTGTGTTTTAACTTGACTGAAAAGTTAGTTGTACCTGAAGAGGTCACAAGGTTAAAGCAACATGTGTGTGTGTGTGGGGGGGGGGGAGGGGTGTTGCAATAACCAGCCAGTCAATAATCGTATGTCCGTTCCTGTTTGCAGTATATTCTAAGCACTGAGCAGATATACTACTTTTACTACTGCTACAACCACCACCACTACTACTACTACTACTGCTACTACTACTACTGCTACTACTACTACTGCTACAACCACCACCACTACTACTACTACTACTACTACTACTACTGCTACTACTACTACTACTACTACTACTACTACTACTATACTACTACTACTACTACTACTACTACTACTACTTATTATTATTATTATTATTATTATTATTATTACTACTACTACTACTACTACTACTACTACTACTACTACTACTACTACTACTACTACTACTACTACTACTACTACTACTACTACTACTACTACTACTACTACTACTACTACTACTACTACTACTACTACTACTACTACTACTACTACTACTACTACTACTACACTACTACCACCACCACCACCACCACCACCACCACCACCACCACCACCACCACCACCACCACCACCACCACCACCACCACCACCACCACCACCACCATTCATTATCATTATTATTATTATTATTACTACTACTACTACTACTACTACTACTACTACTACTACTACTACTACTACTACTACTACTACTACTACTACTACTACGACTACTACTGCTACTACTACAGTACTACTACTACTACTACTACAGTACTACTACTACTACTACTACTACTACTACTACTACTACTACTACTATCATCATCATTATTACCACCACCACCTCTACCACTACATTACTCTTTAATGTAGTAGGTACTACTACTCTTTAATGTACCTCTTGTGTAGAGGTAAATAATAAGCACTTGTTAAGTTTTTTTACTCGTAAGAAATTAAAATCATAGTATTATACAGTTAAAGCAGATTTGCATAAGATTTGTAACTTCTTTCTTCTAATTTCCTAAACACGACATGACCTAGACGGTGCTTCCTCAGAGGTTTGGTTAACAAGGGGTCCCATGAGCCAGTGTTCGAATCCCCTGCGGTATCACTAGATTAATAAGGATAAAAAACTGGAACATTAAAGTTTTCATTAATGAGCACCTTATAAAGGAACCATCTTGACAACAATCTTTTGTGCAGAATTACTGTCTATTTTGAATTGCTAAGTAAATTTTTCATATATCTTATAATAATATAAGCGAAAGTGTGTCTGTCTGTGTGTGTGTGTGTCTGTGTGTGTGTGTGTGTGTGTCTGGTGTGTGTGTGTGTGTGTGTGTCCGCGCTAAGTTCCGCCCCCCGTGGTACAATCCCGTCACATGCCACAGTTTTGGAACCAGCTCGACCAGGGGCACATTATAAGCCCACTTATGAGATGATCCGATCACTTTTATTTTTACTTTATTTTTAGTAGCCTATTAGCGAGAATTGTGAAAAAAAAATGTGGGTTGCGAGAATTGAGGAAACCTTGATGTAGGGTGATGGGTAATGGGTGAGTGAATGGGTGGGGTGATGGGTAATGGGTGTGGGGTGATGGGTGAGTGAATGGGTGGGGGGTGATGGGTTGGGGGTGATGGGTGAGGGAATAGGTGGGAGGTGATGGGTAATGGGTGAGTGAATGGGTGTGTGGTGATGGGTAATGGGTGAGTGAATGGGTGGGGGGGTGATGGGTAAGGCGTTAATACATACATTTCTACATCCATGATTTCAGGAAAGTCAGAAGGGGCTATCTGGAGAGTCTGTGTTTGGTGGGCCGAAGGCCCACCAATAGCTCTCCGCAGGAGCTAGCCAAAAAGTCCGCCCGGAGGGCGGCTTTGCGGCTAGTTCATTCATAAATCTGTTCCTTCCTTGCTCCCTCCTTGCAGGACCTCGCCCTAATTGTCATGGTACCTTAGTTTTAATTCAACTAGTGTGGGCATCAAAAGATCTTATCGGTTTTATTCCCCATTGTAAATTCTAACTAGCTAGATCTATTCACAAAAGAATTTCATCCTCTATTTGCCATTTCGTTCGTTTTATGCAATGTGTGAAAAAATTAGGAGGTTAAAGATGGAACAAAGACTGACAGACAGACTGACCAGACCTCATCACATTGGTACAGTAAAGGCGGACGAGAAAAGATATAAAATGTGAAGCTCTAAATTTGCGGATATAAAATATATGAGAAGGTTTTGGAGCATTATGTGCAGCAGTGAACTTGGAGTTGCTGGTGATGATTCCTTGTGCAGGGTTGGTCAGGATCCATTTCCCAGTGTCGTTTGCCCTCTGCACTACAAATTTGTCTCTCACGATCAGCATTACACATCTTCGTCTCAACTCTCACGATCAGCATTACACATCTTCGTCTCAACTCTCAAGATCAGCATTACACATCTTCGTCTCAACTCTCAAGATCAGCATTACACATCTTCGTCTCAACTCTCAAGATCAGCATTACACATCTTCGTCTTAACTCTCACGATCTGCATTACACATCTTCGTCTTAACTGTCATTTATCCAAAATCCACAACATCCTCACCTTCCTCTTTATTGGCCTCATTTCCCTCTCGTATGTTTCTTGGAGACTCACAATGAGACACACATAACTGAGGTGTTCTGGAAGGAGTCCCTGAAATTATTTAACTTTCCAGGGTAACAGGTAGTAAATGTAGATGTATGCTGCAGATGATTCTATGATGTTAGTTAGCTTCAGCAGGCAACATGTGTATTGATATTAGAAAAACGCAGTCAAGAATATTGCAGTATGCAATTTTTAAACAAGAAAGAATGAGAGGAAATAAGATGTAATGAAATGTGGCACAAAATAGCATTTAGGGAGAAGATTCTATTCTGGCTACACGAAGTTGGTCATTGTCGAGTTTATGGATATGTAGCTCTGGGGATTCTTACCTACACCTCCGCTCTTTCGTTACAGAGGTTCTTCCCTTCCAAGATCCTCCCAAGCCCCACACGTGCTTCCCCCTCGTTTCCCGTCTAACAACTTCGCCCACAAGGAACGAACAATCAATTTGTCTATATTTGAGTGTGTTCTCGTCTCTCCTACATAGTCAAAAAGTGGACACGAAATACTTATCTTTCTTGTGTTTCATACTGTTTACGCATTTACTTGTTTTGGTGATGACTTATTGCTCTACTGATTGAAAGCATGTCAACTCAACCTGAAAGTAATGGTTAGAATTGGCAGATGCGACGGTGGTGGTGGCGATGGTGTAGAGGGCAGGTGGTGGTGGTGATATAAAAGTAGTGGTGATGTCGGCTTCCTCCCTTGAGATGCAATACAGGAGTGGGTTCGGTCGCTAGGTCGGTCAGGAGTAGTAGTAGTAGTAGGAGGAGGAGGAGGAGGGTGGGAGGGATCCAGCAGGTCGCCACATGTAACAGGACTCCGAGAAGCAGGTCACAGGTCACCCACACTGACCCTGCCTCCGACTGGTAGCCCGCACGAACCTCCAATAAAGATAAATTGTGAATATGAAGACAAAAAAAAGGAAAGAAACATTTAAAAAGATTACTGAACAAACTAAAGAAGAGAAAGAAGAATGAAATGGAAAAAAAAAGTTTGCAGGCGTAGAGACAAACACATTGAGTTCGAGGTTGTGCAATTTTAACTGAGACGTGAAAAGTTGTATCGAATGTATGCAGTGCGAGAACACTTGTTTACTCAGGCAATGAACGAAGTAGTGATAATCTGTAACTGAGACGAGCCCATGCAGGAGACGAAAAATAAATAAAGTGGTAGCAGCTGGAAGAGAAAGAGATATTTGTGGAATACAACTAATACAGAGTGGTGATTAAGAAAAAGAATGGAAGGTTGAAGGGTAAATTGAAGAGAACGTGAAAGAATATCAGGCAGGTGGTGGAATTGAGAGAGAGAGAGAGAGAGAGAGAGAGAGAGAGAGAGAGAGAGAGAGAGAGAGAGAGAGAGAGAGAGAGAGAGAGAGAGAGAGAGAGAGAGAGAGAGAGAGAGAGAGAGAGAGAGAGAGAGAGAGAGAGAGAGAGAGAGAGAGAGAGAGAGAGAGAGAGAGATAATGAGAAAATGAGAAAAGTGAAGGGGGGGAGGGAGACGTAGCAGGAAGAGAAGGATGAAATGATATGAGGAAATGCAAAACAAGAAATAAAAAGAGAGGCTGGGTTGCAGCGTAAGAAGGTGGTGGTGGTGGTAGAGGAAGAGAAGGAGGAAAATGTAGAGATAGTGTAGAGACAAAGGACGTGCATGAGGAATGGGAAGAGAGGGAAAGGAGGAAGAAGGCAAAAAATAAGAAAAAATGAAGAGAAGAGGAGGAGAAAAATGAGGATGAAGGTGTAGCGGCGGTGAGAATGCCCTCATCAGCACCTTGGCCATCCCCGTCGCCTCCACAATGCCTCCCCGACACCCGGTCTGCTTTACAATGCTTCATTAATTTGTGCATCTCAGCTTAATTGTTGCAGTCTGCCCGTCCGGTCATTGTGCGAGGCGGGGCGTGTGTCCTCTTCTTCACTTAACACACAATATAACGCGCCCAGCATGCTCTCTCTTTCCTCCCCACACACTCGCTAACCTTTACCATCCCCGCCTCATCCACGTTCGTATTCCAAGGTTAGTGGAAGATTCTGCTTACTTTGCGTTCACCACCATCAACACTGCCACTGCCATTGCCATATTTCACTATTTCAGTTTCACTATCATTACGTTGTTGCTCCTTAAAACTACCCCAAACAACACCAACTTTACCACCTCCATCATTACCAGTTTGTCGTAACCAATGTTGTTAAGTTTTTCTAATTGTTTTCTAAGTTGACCACGAGTATATTTTCCGTCTCCCACACTGTTACTCGTATAGTTGTGCTTATTTCCTTAGCAATAAGTGATCGTTGAATCAAGTCCGCTTTGCCGTTAGAACGTAAGAGAGTTGATAGTGCAGGTGACTTTGGTTTTAAATAAAGTGGCGTTGTGTACCTTGGAAATGTATGAGTAACGCGTCATATGTAAACTTAACTCATAAGGGAGTGAAAATTAACAATACGGCAAAGATTCACGAAACTGGCAAGTCTTTCAAGTGTGCTGTTTGTTCTTTATTGTCTCAGATGTGCTGCTGCAGATGTCCTCAGATGGCTTGTGCTGTTGACGAGTTGTGAGGCATTTTTATCTCTGCTCCTCAAATCTTCCTCTCCTCATGTATCATCTCTGTCCGGCCATTTCCAGCGTGTGCGTGAAATGTTATTCTTTACCAAAGTATTTTTGAGTGAAGGTCTGAACGGAATACCTGAAACATTACCAAAGAGACACGAAATAATTTGAGACACGAAATAATTTGGCCAGCTTTCACCACTCATCAGGGGGCAAGAGTGACCACAAACATTATCGTAAAACTCACCGCCTTATTATAAGTTTTCCTTGTATTCATTTTTTTCTGAACGTAAATTTTGAAATATTTAACTCAAGCTTGCAAAAGAAGAAAAAAAGTTGTCCTCCTCTATAGGTTTCAATAGAATGTTTGACCTGCCAAGTAGGAGAGATGCATTCTAGCTTGATGGTGCGAATAGTTTTACTGTCCTAAGGAGCGATAAGGATATACTATACATGCTATATTCACAAAACAAGGACTTGAAGTGCTCACACCATACTATTACTTGCTCCAGTCTTGACAAACTTCTTGCCATTTCGCGCTGTCCCTGAGTCTTCCTGGTGGTAGCTTCTCTCGCCTTGGGCCGTGGCAGACAGTGAGACACGTGGGAGGCTGCCTCTTTATGTCGTTATGGGTCATGAACTCAAAGGCAGAGATGGAAAGATAAATGAACTCAAGATACTCACGATGCTCTTATTTACAACAGAAATGGGGTTTAGTAGGTAGTGGTTTACACACAAGTGGGTCATGCAGGTGTCTCGCCATGCAGGTGTCTCGCCGATATTGCTATAACCTTCATCTCGCCATGAATTAATTAGGTTATTACTATCCGAGACGTTCATCGGTGCAGCTGTGTCGCCCCGTTCCCAGGCCTGAGCCCAGCTCGTACGTGATCCGCAGCGACGCGCCACTGCAACGGTACATCATGGGTTCATGTCAGTGTTTTTTCGTTTGAAAATCATCTCTACTGACCATAACCTGACTGTGAAGCTCGAGTAATAAATAAGGTAAACATGATGTTTTAATTGATGATTTCTACTTAGGAGCAGGAAAGCAGGATTTCGCGAGACCAGTAAGTGTTTAGATTGGTCAAAGTGATAGCTGACGTTGCAAATGAATTTTTGATTTTTTCTCGCAAACTTTTGGGCTGCAAGGACTCATGACGTGGATTTATTGTCAGCCTGCGAGCTGGCGCGTTCGTGTAGTGGAGGCGAGCTTGGGGTTTACAGTCCCTCGTGATGGCATGCAAGCCACGTCTCGGAAAAGAAAAAAACAATGTAAACAAATAGTGAACGTCTGAAAATTTCTCTTGCCGTCAAACCGAATTAAATCAAGATAGATTGTAAAAGCGAAGAAAACAAGCACTTAAATAACTCAAAAGTACAAGGTTTTGCAAACTTTTGACTGGTAAAAACAACAGTGTGTCATTCAGCACATGCCTCCTACCCTCGAGAGCCACCGGTAAAGGAGGCCACCTGAGTGTGGTGAAAAGTTTACATGTCCGCACTTTGCATATGGCGGCGTCACTCAGTGCTGATGAATCACCGGTGCCTCGTTAGCCAGGCTGACAAATGCCGGACCAGTGATACCGATTAGAAAAGTGACACAAAGTTTGACATACAAATGATGCCTTGAGACACAGGCGAGACAACGGCACTTAGCGGCGTTAGAACGAATGGTGAAACGTATTGCTAAAGAGGATGGACGTTATGAAACAGCAGAACAAAAACTTTACATAAATCAATAACAATGTAATAACAATAATAATATATGTAAAATATGTAAAATATGTAGAGTTATGTTTATTAAGTTAGAGTTAAGAGTTACTCCCCATTTCTGTTGTAAATAAGAGCATCGTGAGTATCTCGCGTTCATTTATCTTTCCCTCTCTGCCTTTGAGTTCATGACCCATAAAGACATAAAGAGGCAGCCTCTCACGTGTCTCACTGTCTGCCGCGGGCAACTAAGGCATACAGAACAAAAAGGAAGGTGACACAGAAACACCGACAGGTTGGGACAGGGAGCAGTCTGAACAATGGCATATTTGAATAACAAGTTACAAAGGAGACCCATTGTCCATTAGTTACCAGTCCAATAGTGACCCGCTTATCCTATCCCTTTCCAATCAACTTTAAACGCCTGACCGCTGTGGAAATCCTGTTCTCACCCCCGCAATCCGTCCTCACGCAGCAGGACGCACAACTTTATGCGCGGTAGTTATGAAGACCTAAAGGTGACGTCAAGTTATTAGAAAATAGTGATATATACGACAGAAACAGACATTAAACGGACAAGGAAAGGAGCCATCATAAAACGCTTTGGCTGTGATTTAATGACATAGTAACTGTTTGTCGATTATTTGTGATTTTAGCGTTTGTATGTGGCTTTCAGTGTTTGCCAGTATTATGAAAAAAAACATGTGTTACTTGCAGATCCACACTAAGATAAACGTAAGAACATAAGAAAATAAGAAAATAAGGAAGCTACAAGAGGCCGTGAGACCAATACGTGGTAGTTCCTGTTACTTAACAACTACCTACATCAACCTTTCATCCCCATCCATATAATTGGCCAGCCTCCTTTTGAAACTCCCTAAAAGAGTTGATGTCTAAAAGGTGCCGCATAACAACCACTGTTCACCAACAACACGCAAACAGGAAACATATAACATCACAAAACAAAGCAAAAAACATCCTTTCGTTAGTATGTGTTGCGTCGGATACAAGATATACCAAGTCAGGAACCAGAAAACGAGTAATGGAAGAGAATGGAAAAGAGAAAAAAATCTTATGGTGAAATTCTCTTCGAATCTAAAAAGTCAGTGTTAGGACGTGAGGCAGATGCACAGCACTCGTATAAACAAAGCAGCCAACAGAGACAGTTTAAGCCTCTAATTGCCTGAAACTAATTTGAAATGTGTTGGTGGAGAAAACTTCTTAGAGAGGATGAGCCACTTACAGGAGGGAGAGGAAGTGGGAGAGCAGGGGAAGGAGAGAGGGAGGAGAGAAGAGATGAGAAGAAAGGAGAGTGGAGGGTAGGGAAAAGGAAGGAATTGAAAAGGTGGAACTATTTTGGATGCGAATGAAATGGGAGAGAGAGAGAGAGAGAGAGAGAGAGAGAGAGAGAGAGAGAGAGAGAGAGAGAGAGAGAGAGAGAGAGAGAGAGAGAGAGAGAGAGAGAGAGAGAGAGAGAGAGAGAGAGAGAGAGAGAGAGGAGAGAGAGAGAGAGAGAGAGAGAGAGAGAGAGAGAGAGAGAGAGAGAGAGAGAGAGAGAGAGAGAGAGGGAAAACCTGTCGAAAAAAATAAGAAATATGCCAAATGAGCAAATTAGAGGAAGAGTGAAAGTACGACTAGAGAGAAAGAGAGAGAGAGAGAGAGAGAGAGAGAGAGAGAGAGAGAGAGAGAGAGAGAGAGAGAGAGAGAGAGAGAGAGAGAGAGAGAGAGAGAGAGAGAGAGAGAGAGAGAGAGAGAGAGAGAGGGAGAGAGAGATAGAAAATATCAACAAAACACAAAGAAAATCCTACATGCATTAATGATTTCCAGGACTTCCAAGAGATACGAGAGGAGGGCAGTGGAGACGATAGGATAGTGGAGAGTGGAAGTATGAGTAATGGAGATTTAAGAGGAGGTGGACCACGTATAGAGGAGGAGGGGGGGGGTAGATGTCGCGAAGAAGCAGTGTAATGGAAAGGATGAGGAAGGAGGTGGTGCAGTGCGGAAGAGATGAGGGTTGGGAGGGAAGGTGGATGGTATGTGTGCATGACTAACATCTGGTCACAGCATCTCTCCGCGTCCTGCAATGCGCTTTTATATAGGTGGAGCAGCCAAGACTCAGGCGTTCTTCATGGTTTTAATTAAGAGCCGATGTAGCCAAACACACACACACACACACACACACACACACGCACACGCACACACACACCAAACACACGACACACACACACACACACCACACACACACACACACACACACACACACACACACACACACACACCACACACACACACACACACACACACACACACCACACACCACACTCACCACCTCTCTCTCTCTCTCTCTCTCTCTCTCTCTCTCTCTCTCTCTCTCTCTCTCTCTCTCTCTCTCTCTCTCTCTTCTCTCTCTCCTCTCTCTCTCTCCTCTCTCTCTCTCTCTCTCTCTCTCTCTCTTTTCCAGCTTCTCGGTATATGCAAGCCAGTGTTTTCCCTCACCCATTACTCATAAACTGTTTCTCCATTTAGTCCACTTAAGATTTTTGATCCAGCAATTTTCATTATACTTTCCATATTTTCCAAAACCTTTTATTTCATCTATTGGTGATCGTACTCCGCTTCCCTAATCCTTCTCTTTAAGCTCTCTTTTGCATTCGTTCAACACGCATTTCTTACAACCTCCAGAGCTGGGCACTAAATACATTGAATGTATTTAAATACTAAATACTAAATACATGGGAGAAATGTATTTAAATACTGAATACTAAATACATTTTACGAATGTAAACGCAGTTTCCACAGCCACACCGCAGTAAATACTAAATACTAAATAAATTTGTAAATACATTTTAAATACACACAAATGTTAACATGTCCGAAAAAAATGAATTTCCTTAGGATTTCCTTAGAGTTTGGGTTTCCTTAGAAATTTCCTTCTCAGGCCTAAATTTCCTTGAAATCAGGACATTTCCTTGCCAGTGGAAACACTGGTTCACTGTAACATCGGGGTTGCCAGATAGTTGGGCGGGTTTATGGCCAAATTAACTGATAAAAAAGTATATACATTTTTATATTATATGTATTTAAATACAATGTATTTAAATACTCATAAAAGTATTTAAATACTGTATTTAAATACATGACAGCCAATGTATTTATAAATACATTTATAAATACACAAATATATCTAAATACGTATTTAAATACAAATGTATTTAAATACTGCCCAGCTCTGACAACCTCATCTTCACCTTCTCTCACTTACAGTCCTTATACGCTCAATCTCCGTCGGTGAGGAGATAAGGGAAAATCAATTATATTAGTGTTGACTTCCCCCTCCGCTCTTCCATGTGAGCCTGGATATGCATCTGATGGGGCCAAGTTGTCCCTCGGTCTGTCTAATGGGAGGGTGGCGCGGGTTATTGCTACCTGCATGGGGGCAATTAACGAGGTCTTGGGAGGATTGCATGACACAGCGTCTGGGTTGAAGGACAAGGAATGAAGTGGAGACGAAAAAGGTGGAGGAGGAGGAGGAAAAAAAGAATAAGAGAAATCAAGACAAGGATGAAAAAGTAAAAAAGTTAAAAGAAATGATAGACGATAGAAGTAAAAAAAGAAGATAGAGGACAAAGATAAGAGGCAAGAAAGGGGGAGGGAAGTGTGGGAGCAGAGTAATGGCTGTGTAATGACGGTAGTGATTGCAGTGGCGGATCTAAGTGGATCTAAAAGTGACGTTAAAAGGATCTGACAACGATACGAAAGATTTTTTTACCGATTGGATTGTAAATGGTATGATACCGATTGGATTTTAATCAATGCGATGGTGGTTGCATTAGTCATGGTGATAATGAAGATTGTGAAGGTGATAGTGCACGTAAACGGAGGCACCAGGGAGTGTTACAGTGGGTTGTGGAGAAGTCACTGAAACCTTATGGCGATCTAAGAAGCGGAGATTGGGAGAGGAACGTGTGTGTGTGTGTGTGTGTGTGTGGTAAGTGGCGGCAGATGGTTAGCGTTGTTTCAAGTAGGATGCAGCGGGTAAGAAGCAAAGCAGGTTGTGGTCCGAGGCAAGAACGATGAAGGTTATAGAGTATGAGGCGCTATCGGTAAAGTCATGTACGTGTGTCTGCCAGGTATCAGTGACAGACGGTGCACAAATACCTCTGTTACCGCAGGAGGGTCCCCGTTGCCGACAAAAGGCCGTGTGTGGTAGGCGTGTGGACCTGCCATTGTAGAGCTATTTCGGGTCGTTATTGTGGAGGAGGAACACCGGAGCGCCATTATGCCGTCTATTGTTCATGGGACGGTGACGCCCATCTCAGCCCACATGCGGGCACACAAACCCCACACGCAGTTTCCACAGCCACACCGCAGCCCTAAGAGCACCACCTCAAAACCTTAAGCCTCATCCTAACATTTAAAGCTCAACCTCATGATAGCCCTCACATTGCAAACCCCTTTTGACAGTCCCACCTGAACCTCATAAGCACCACCTTAGTCCTCTCTGCCCCATCAACAAGCCCTCTGAAACCCAATACAACCCTATATACCAACACCACCTTGCCATCAGAGGCCCACCACATCCATTACCACCACCACCTCACCCTTCACAACCTCACCACAGCTCCACAACCCCACCTTCTTTGGTGGGATTGTGGCCGAGTGGTTAGTGTCTTGGAGTGGTGAACTCGATGTCCCGAGTCCGAATCCTGCCGGGGGCAACTCTTTCGACCATCTTTAACGCAGTGGATAAGAGCCTGGTAGTTAGTTGTGAGCATAAGGTCCCGAGTTCAAGTCTCGACAGGAGCAACTAGTTCTTCCATCGTCGAGTGGCCGAAGATACTCACATGCTGCAACAACCTCACCTTCGACTACGACTACAAGTGCGACGGAGAGCACCAGGTGGCAGCGTGAGCCTCAGGTCAAACCATCACAGAAAACCATCACAGGCGTCACTATAAAAATCCAGCCTGCGACACAACGGGTTAGGGTCAACCATCACAGCCCTCCAGAATGTGCAGGGCCAACCACCTGATCCCTCAAGGGAAAAAAAATAGTCTACAGGCGCTATAGGCTCCAACGTAAAAAACTAGAATAAAAAAAACTCAGACGCCACATCCCCACACATTTCTGACACCTCAACCCCCAGCTTTCCCAGTCCCTCCCTAGCTTTCGTGTATCCATTCCAGTAAATGTAAATGCTTTCCAAGGCAAGTACTCGTCGACAAATAATTGATAAGGCAGACGGAGCGTAAAATTAGCTCTAGGATGGATGGAGATGAAGTGGTGTTGTTTGCATGGAAGCTGAGCATTGTGTTAGATATGTTATGGCCCAGAAGGAAGCAAATGAAAACACCGAAGTTAGGCGTGAAATCAGAGGAGAAAATAAGAAATCAGGTTTATTGCTTAAGAGAGTGCGGTAATAACCTGAATGCATGACATGTGCTGCACAACATGAAGAAATAAAACTGACGGGTTGGATGGAAATAGAGACGTAAAAGTTGAGGGACACCTGTGGAAGGGTTGGTAAATCAGGGCGAAGCAGATTGCAGGATGTAATTATGGATTAAATGATCATAGATGGAGACAGAAAGTCAGGTAGTGAATGCGGCTTAAGTTTGTGTATGCATATTAAGGGAAAGCTATAAAGTGACATATGAAAAGTACGCATGATATAAAGAAAGTTAGTTAATGTGTTGAACTGTTGATTGAATGGAAGGTTAATGGTTACAGTAATGAATGTAATAATGATAGATGGTAGTAGAAGGTACTTGTGTATGGAGGAATAGATGGCTCGTGTCTGTATCTATATATGTTTTTTTCAGTAATCGGTGTAATGGCTTTCACCTTGATAACAGCCGTGAAGTTTGTAAATCGTTGCATATACATATGTTGAGGCATGATTTTGTATTTACGTAAGTGGCGTTAATGATTATGATTATGATATTTTTATGATTATATGAGAGGCCGGTGACCCACTTTTAGCAGCTACTTGCTTCACTTTTAGTTTCGATTTCTGATATTTGACGATGATGATGATGATGATGATAATGTAATAATAATGATAATAGGGATAATAGTACTAGTACTATCAATATTAATGATCAATATTTTATCATCATCAATAAATATGATATTATCATTATCATCTCTACCTTTTTTTCTTCTTTTTCTTTTGTTTATTCGTTTTTTTTTTTGTTTGTTTTTTTATTCTTATTCTTCCTCGTCTTCTTCTTTTTTTTCATCTTTCTTCTTCTGCTTCTGAGACTGGTGACGGCCTGACAGACTTGTGTGAGGCCCATAATTCCACAGTTTATGGTGATGAAAGTGGAAGCAATCACTCTTTCTACCCTCAAACTCTCCCTCTGAACACTCCCAATGAGTAACGTTTAGATTTTAATGACAATTTCTTAAGACGTGTTTTCTCTTTAATCCTCTTTTAGTTTGTAAGGTGCGTGTGTGTCCGCTAATGTCTGTGTGCTAGAGCGTGTGTGCGTGTATCCGTGCGTGTATACATCCAAATGCAAGGTTCTGTGGGTTAATGCATTGTGGTTGATTTATACATGTGTGTGTGCGTGTATATGTGTCAGTGTGCGCGCGTAAAGTCAGATTCGTGCATGAGTTAAAAGGATTTTGTGGCCCGAACCGGTTGTGCGATTCAGAATTTAATGCATTTAAATTTAGTTTCATGCTATTGATGTAAAGTTATAAACGTTTATTTAGATTTTCTCTTTTTATTGATCATTTTTAGGAGCAATTTTAAAGGTCCCTTAATATCTCTCTCTCTCTCTCTCTCTCTCTCTCTCTCTCTCTCTCTCTCTCTCTCTCTCTCTCTCTCTCTCTCTCTCTCTTCTCTCTCTCGCTACTCCCTTCTCTCCTCGTCTCTCTCTCTCTCTCTCTCGTCTCTTCTCTCTCTCCTCTCTCTCCTCTCTCTCTCCTCTCATCTCTCTCTCTCTCTCTCTCTCTCCTCTCTCTCTCTCATCTTCCTCTCTCTCTCTCTCTCTCTCTTCTCTCTCTCCCTTCTCTCTCTCTCTCCTCTCTCTCTCATCTCTCTCTCTCTCTCTCTCTCTCTCTCCCTCTCTCTCTCTCTCTCCTCTCTCTCTCTCTCTCTCTCCTCTCTCTCTCTCTCTCTCTCTCTCTCTCTTCTCTCTCTCTCTCTCCTCTCTCTCTCCTCTCTCTCTCTCTCTCTCTCTCTTTGATTGCCCAACAAACCAGAGCTTACTTAAATACGTGAGTTTTAAGTAGATGGAGAGAGAGAGAGAGAAAGAAAGAAAGAAAGTAAGAAAGAAAGAAAAAAAAAAAAAAAAAAGAAAGAATGAGAGAGAAAGAGAGAGATAGACAGAGAGAGAAAAAAAAGGGAGAGAGAGAGATATGCAAGGAAAAAATATAGATTACTGGCGAATGAAGAGTAGAAGAATTGGATATACTATGCTTTTTAAACCAGGGTAGAACCAAGGCCAAGAAAAGAAGGTCGGCCCACCAGCCGTCCATAGGGAATTTGTCCACGTGAACACTTAATGCTGACGTCGCCTAAAATAGAGGGACAGAGATGAAGTGGCGGACAAACTGGCTGAAACTGCCCTCTACCCCTCGATCGCTATATTTTGTGACGTCAGTGAGCACGGGACCAGGGAGAGGGATTAACTTTATGGGCGCAAGCTGGCCGACCTTCCTTTCTTGGCCTTGGGTATAGAGCCACAGTTAAAACATACGAGTTTTTCATCAAGATAGTCAGGTAGGCAGGAGCAAGAGGCACACAGAAAAGTCATATAGGAACTTACCATTATGTTTTAGCCTGAAAAAGGGTTGAAGGAGAGAAGAGGTCCCTGTAAGGTGTTTATGCACGACATACCATATAGGGTTGACCACACATCCTCCAATACTAGGTAAGACATTAACTTTATTTCGTTCTCTTTTCTACCAGTATTTGCGCTCGTAAGTCATGTGGAGGAAGGTGTATAGCAAGACCTATATATATAAGTGTAGGTCTTGGCGTATAGTAGGTACTGCGTATATATAGAAGACGGGGCTGAGCAGAAGGTTTGTAGTTATATAAGCCACGTGATCAGTGTCAATGATGAGTGTGTAAATGGTGGACTATTATAGCAAGCAAGGGTGGTGATAGTGGTGGTGATGGTGGAGCTGGGTTCGATAACACCACAGTTACTTTGATGTGGTGAAGATATATACCAATATAATAGATGTGTATATATATATTTTTTAACATAAAAAATGAGTGGCCAAGTCCAGAAAAGAAGTGACAAAAAGTCTGCTAGATGTCAGTCCCCATAAATATGACAGTAAGAGAATAAAGAAAGGCGGGTGGACCAATTTAAACTGTATACGTAGTTTGGGAGGTGTTTTGATACTTCTCTCTCTCGAAAAAAAATCGTAGGAAGGTGGAGTTATTGAAAAAAGAAGTTTTCCAGAGTTTACCAGTGAAGGGAATGAAACAGTGAAGATATTGGTTAACTCTTGCATTAGTAAGATTGACAGAATAGGTTTGAGAATGGGTAGAACGTTTTGTGCAGCGAAGCCGCGGGAGGTGGAGGAGGCATGCAGTTAACAAGTTCAGAAGAGCAGTGAGCATGAAAATAACGGTAGAAGATAGCAAGAGAAGCAGCATTGCGCGGTAATTTAAAGATTGAAGATAGTCAGTCAGAGGAGGGGAGTTGATGAGACGAAAGGTTTTGATTATACCCTGTTTAGGAGAGCTGTATAAGTGGATCCCTCCCAAACATGAAAGGAATACTCCATACATGGGCGGATAAGGCCCCTGTACAGAGCAAGCAACTGGGAGGAAGAAAAACATGGAGGCAGGCGTCACGTGACGTCTGTGGCGTCCACAGACATAAATGTATGTAATTGATTATGTAATTAATTACGTATGTGTTTAATTCATGTAATAGTGGTTATAGTAATAGCGGTATAATAGTGAAAAGGTAGTAGTAGTGGTGCTGGTGGTATAGTGCTATTACCTGACATATATATAGTATTAGTAACGTATGGGCATCAAGAGTGAGTGAGGCAGGTGCGTGGGTGTGAGGTGAGGGGGGTCAGGCGCCTCATTACGACCCACAAGAGGGCTAAATGAAGACACACGGGGCAGCCCGGGGCGCCTCCACACCGTGTTAGTAGCCCGCTGGCTGCTCCGCCCCCTCCCTGACCCATGCTCCCCCCACCCTTGCCCTGACTACCCTGAACTTTACTGAGTTCTGCTCGTTGCTTTGGTCTTTCACCACGGCAACATTCCTCCCTGATTCAGAGTCCATTTTATGAGGAAATTTATGTGGTCATAATCTCCGAACTGCAAGCAGATGTTTACAAAAAAAAGTATTCGTTTCTCCAGCGCCTCATCCTCTTGCGTTTAAGTATCTTCTTTCAGTTTTTTGCAAGTATGTTATATTCATGTGCTTCTATTTCCTGTAAGCCTCTGCCCGCACGCCCTCAGCCCTCCCCCGTCGTCTGTGACCCGTGGCAGAACTGACAGATTCGCGAATCAGTCAATATGATGGCTCCGCAGTTAGATTCGCCATGCAGCGGTCATGCATCAGATACGGTCACTTTAAGTTGTGCGGGGAAGAGCGGAACTCGCCCGCCGACACACTAAGACTCATTTTTCGTATGTATTGGCTGCGGCCGTGCGTTCTTGCGGGCCGTGTGGGTGGCGGGCCGCTGCAATGGGCGCGGCGGCGGGGAGGCGGCAAGGGAATCACTTAAAGTTCGAAGAGTGTGGGAACCCTGCGAAGGGGAAGAGTGTTCCTGACGGTGAGTGAGTATCCACCGGGGTTCATCGGAGAGCCGCGAC
The DNA here is from genome assembly GCA_016584305.1 of Chionoecetes opilio. Classification (NCBI taxonomy): domain Eukaryota; kingdom Metazoa; phylum Arthropoda; class Malacostraca; order Decapoda; family Majidae; genus Chionoecetes; species Chionoecetes opilio. The sequence continues at coordinate 95,596 of JACEEZ010019587.1, read as the reverse complement.
GAAGGGTACCCACCTGCGACTCACCTAATAAGAGGAAAACCCCACCTTGAACTCGTCTACGATAATGGACTCGCACACTCACCTTGAATTTCATCATTTTTTTCACTTGCGGTTTACTTTCTCTCGTCATACTTACACGCCTTCACCTTATATTTTCGCACACAAGCTCACCCGCCCACCCGAGCTTCACCTGACGACTCTGCAACAGGTGAAATAAACACTCGGGATATCCTCGTAAAAAATGTGAACTCATCTGTCGTTTCTGCATACATTTAGAGCGATGTACACCCTGCTGGAACCCACCCAGGAAGCCAAGAGGAATAATGTGCATACTCTCTCTCTCTCTCTCTCTCTCTCTCTTCCTCTCTCTTCTCTCTCTCTCTCTCTCTCTCTCCTCTCTCTCTCTCTCTCTCTCTCTCTCTCTCTCTTCTCTCTCTCCTCTCTCTCTCTCCTCTCCTCTCTCTCTCCCCTCTCTCTCTCTCTCTCCTCTCTTCTCTCTCTCTCTCTTTTCTCTCTCTCTCTCGATTTGTAATATCTTATAGAAATATGCAAGCCTTCTCACCTTTACCTACGCTCGCTGCCCTTGTTTCCTCCTA
>JACEEZ010019587.1:80000-90000 GCA_016584305.1 Chionoecetes opilio | reverse complement strand
ATGATCGTTTGACTGGGTCAGATGGAAAAACTAGACAGAACGACAAAAAACCAACGGAAATCGTAAAAATAGACGGAAAAAGTGCTAGTGTGACGCCGCCTTTACTATCTTCTTTATAGGGACTGACAGCTAGCGAGCGGTCTTTTTGTTACTATTCTTCTGGCCAGTCCTCTGAGATGTAAAAAAAAATGTATACCTGCTTTTTTATGGTAATAATCCGGCAACTGACATTGTTTTCATTATTTTGTAACTATATACGAAATCATCTCAAGTTTGTCCCCTCCTACAAGGCTTAGTTAACCTTACTTTCAATTCTTGTCTCGTCCCATTGACACGATAACAACTTTTCCTCCTTTTCTACCTTTCCTGGTATACTAATCATCTACCAACAACCTTTCCTCCTATACTAATCACCTTCCCGCCTCGTCATCCTCCCACAATGTCGTCCTCGAATCACCCTTTTGGTTAACCCTCCACCCTCGGTCCGCCATCCTTAACCTCTCAACATCTTATCAACCTCCAATCAATCGTTTTTTTTTTTTTTTCCCTTTTACGAACTAAGACAAAGGGTCACGGCAGGAGTGAAAGTCCACAAACACTGCCCTGTGATCACCAAAGTCTCTTCCCAGTCGTCCTGAACTAAGATACTCGATGACATTTACTCGATCGCCCAATAATCGCTTTCCTTAATGTCCTTTTGTCCCCATAACCCCATATTTTGAACCCTTTTCGCTCCCTTTCCCCCTCAGCATGCCTAGTATTGGTGAGAAATATGAGGGATACACGTGTATGTGTAAAGATGCAAATGGGAAAAAAAAATCTTCTTTCTGTTTCTCCTTCATGCATTTTTCTAAAGTAAAATCTGATCACTTTGTCTCTTGTTGTTTCTTGCCACTTGTTTTCCTGTAATTAAGAGTGACTGGATCCCTGTCCATTTTTGATATGGTATGAAGAATATAATTGATATACTAAGATAGTTGCAAGGAGCATGAAGTACCTTGCAGTAAGTCTTGGCAGGGATGTATTTGTATTCTATAGGTAAAGATTGATATATTATGTCATTACACTTAACATTTACCCTTTAAAGAATTGAAGAGATTTAGTGAACTCCTTTTCCTGCATGCTATTTCTAACTTACTCTTCTTGTGTTTTTACGCCTCTTATTCTCCCAAACCGTATGATTTTCTTTATCCTTACATCATAGGCAGCCCTCTAGGGAAAAAACAAAACGTAACAGAAGCCCGATTATTACCAGTCCCCGGTTAGTACATAGTAAGATTGGTAAGACTGGAAGCATTACAAAATAAAGAGGGTTAGGAACTAGGATACTGTTGTGTAGCGAACCAGGGCTCGATGGAAGGATGTATAAACGGCGTGGTAGTTTCCAGGTTTATTGAGGCCTGGACGGCAGCCGCTTCTTGACTGAAGCCCGGAAATTCACCAGTTACCAATTCACCTAATACAAACCCGAACAGTAAAACAACTCAGGCTTCGTATCACTATAAACCCAACAATTGCTTATACTACAGATAATATAATAGGAACCCACTGCAATAGAAGGGTATAGTGAGAGTACTCCCCCTGCGCTCCTATTCACTCCCTCGCTTCTCTCCGCCAGTTCGTGTCTATAGAAAGAAGGGAACCCGCAACCTCTTCGCCACTCATAAGTACATTAATAAACTCTGACGCAAATCACTTTCGTACTCATTACTTCATGCACAAAACATTTCGTGCTCCTCAAGGCGGAGTGTGAGATGTTCGTACCCAATTAAGTTCGTAACGCAGGCTCTTCGCAAGCAAATTATGTCGTTGATCGTGGGGTTACTTGGGCAATTAATTTCATACGTAAACAGCCTGACTCGCAGGTGGTGTTTTGCGCAACTCTCTCTCTCTCTCTCTCTCTCTCTCTCTCTCTCTCTCTCTCCTCTCTCTCTCTCTCTCTCTCTCTCTCTCTCTCTCTCTCTCTCTCTCTCTCTCTCTCTCTCTCTCTCTCTCTCTCTCTCTCTCTCTCTCTCTCTCTCTCTCTCCTCTCTCTCTCTCTCTCTCTCTCTCTCTCTCTCTCTTCTCTCTCTCTCTCTCTCTCTCTCTCTCTCTCTCTCTCTCTCTCTCTCGTCTCTCTCTCTCTCTCTCTCTCTCTCTCTCTCTCTCTCTCTCTCTCTCTCTCTCTCTCTCTCTCTCTCTCTCTCTCTCTCTCTCTCTCTCTCTCTCTCTCTCTCTCTCTCTCTCTCTCTCTCTTCTCTCTCTCTCTCTCTCTCTCTCTCTCTCTCTCTGTGTGTACGCATGTATGTCCCGTGAAAGCTCCTAGCTCGAAAAAGCAGTGCAATTCTGACCGCAATATAATGACCCATTGTTTATACAAGACAATACGACAATGATGAACTATATCCGCCGCAGAAACAAATGCACCTCTTACCCCTTGCGGTTTTACTTCTCAGGCACCTTCAAGCACTTCTATCTAATATCCTCAACCACCATATTGCTATCATATTCACTCCTTACCTATATGTCCTTCATTTACTTTCAAAATACATCCCCTTTCTCTCCTACCATTTTACCTTTGACCACTTTATATCCCTCTCCCATCCCTTCCCATTCTTCCCCATGCGTCCCTCCCCCTTCCTCTCCCTCCTTGCCCCTTTCCTCACTCTTTATGGCGCCCCCTGATGGCTCCCACGCCCAGTAAACATCAACACCCCTTAGATCTGTGGGTGCAGGTAGAGAGATGTGAATTATTCGAAGCGTAGGCGAGATGGGGCTCTTGGGAAGTGTGTGTGTGTGTGTGTTTGTGGGAGAGAGAGAGAGAGAGAGAGAGAGAGAGAGAGAGAGAGAGAGAGAGAGAGAGAGAGAGAGAGAGAGAGAGAGAGAGAGGAGAGAGAGAGAGAGAGAGAGAGAGAGAGAGAGAGAGAGAGAGAGAGGAGAGAGAGAGAGAGAATCGAGAAGATGAAAGAAGAGAGAGAGAGGAGGAAAGAACGACAGAAAAATCGAATTGAAAATGAATACGAAAATAGGAAAAAGAAAAGAACGAGTGTGGAGAAAGGGGAAAGAAGGAATAAGTAAAGTAAAGATGACAGAGGAGGAGGAGGAGATAAGATAACGCTCACGAAGAAAGAGAAAGAGAAAGAAGGAGAATGATAAAGGAAAAGAAAGCGAGAGAGAGAGGAATATAAGTGTTCACGATGAAAGGGGAGGCAGGGGGTGAAAGGGACAATGGGTGTTATTACGGCGTTGACGAGAGGGAGGGGAGGGGAAGGGGGAGAAGGAGGGGGGAGGGGAGGCAAGGTTGAATCATAGCAGGGGCGGATGAGGGTAAATCAGGGAATCCATAGGTGGCATCTGAGGAATATTAGGGACAAAATATGGCAGGGCGAGGAGAGAAAGAGAGAGAGAGAGAGAGAGGGAAGAGCAGCGGGGAATGATGCAGAGGGGGGAGGAGGCTGGCAGGGTATGACAGGGTTGGTACAGGGTGAGAGGGTTTTGCAAGGGTCACTCTACCACATGGCCATTACTGCGGGTGATTAACGCGACCTTCTCGTTGGTTCGTTAGCGCTGGCCGTCCTTAATTATGACATATCCGAGTATAATGAGGACATAAGACCAGGTCATTATGTACAGCGGGCGGACACTGTGGCACCCGGGGTCTCGTGTAGCCGCCCCTTGATGCAACTCACCGCCCCTCCTCGCAACGCACTCGTCTCCGCATGTCTCCCGGCCATCCACTGATCCCTCTCCACTTTGCCTCTTTCGTCGAGTCACCAGCATGCGGTCCATTTATTCACCCCATTTACCGATGAGGGTTGAAGTCATCTCGTTTCCACATGTTTATGTTCAGGTTGGAGGTTTTTGCAACGGTGTATTTGGCAACACTTTGTATAATTACGCCCAGCTGTGCGGTGTCGGTCTTTGATAAGGACCAGCTATCAGGATCGGCTATCAGAGCCATATCAGGGGCATTATCAGCAAGCACATCTTAGCCGCGTGGGCGAGGGGTGACAGAGGGCAAAGGGGTGAAGAAGAATAGGTAGGGTGAGAGAGACTGAGACTGGACGGAGGGAGGAAGGGAGAGAGAGAAAGGGGATAGTGAAGACAAGATGAGGAAGTGTACGTGAGGTGAGGGAAGGTTGAGGTGGGAATAGACAGGTAAAGAAGTGAGTAGGGGGTGGAGGGATGAGAGAACAGGTAGGGCGAGGAAAAGGTAATGGGATAGGGTGGGAAGGATGAGGATGGACCGATGAAAGGGTGAGGAAAGGTAAGGGATGGAAGGGTGAGGAAAGGTAAGGGATGGAAGGGAAAAGATGAATGAAGGACGAAGGTAACCGAACGAGAGGGAGGGAGATGGAGTTCTTTATCGACAGGACTGAAAACGGAGCAACGTAGCAACGAAGGGAAAAGGAGAAGAACATTTTAATAAGACTGGAAATCATTAACAAAACTTATCCGCCTCCCCAACTCATTCCTCATTCTATCCCTTGACATCAAATCGCCCTCACCTGCACACACACACACAAACACACACACACACACACACACATACACACACACACACACGTACACACACACACACACACACACACACACACACACACACACACACACACACACACACACACACACACACACACACACACACACACACACACACACACACACACACACACACACACACACACACACACACACACACACACACACACACACACACACACACACACACACACACACACACACACACACACACACACACACCACACACACACACACACACACACACACACACACACACCACACACACACACACACACACACACACACACACACACACACACACACACACACACACACACACACACACCACACACACACCACACACACACACCTTTCCCATTAATTAACCTGAACCAACACTAATCATATTCACCTGCACGTATGCCTCGCGAGCCTTTTATTAATGCACGAGGGAGCAAGAAAGGTCGGGATCAGGTCATAAAAATAGTAATAAAATCACTCCAAGGAAACGGATCGCGATGATGGGCAGCGGCAAGGGTTGGGTGCCGGGCGGTCGGGCAGGGCAGCAGACAGGTGATGAGCGAGGAGGTGAAGTCTGAGGCGGAGGGTGGTGGCCCGAGTGTGACTTAAGCTGAAGGGGACGCTAGGGGAGTCTTGGGAACCCCAGCTTAATGAGACGCGCGTGTTCGAGTCTGAAACGCACACATGAAGAGAATATGAGAGAGAGAGAGAGGGGGTAGAGAGAGAGAGAGAGAGAGAGAGAGAGAGAGAGAGAGAGAGAGAGAGAGAGAAGAGAGAGAGAGAGAGAGAGAGAGAGAGAGAGAGAGAGAGAGAGAGAGAGAGAGAGAGAGGAGAAGAGAGAGAGAGAGAGAGAGAGAGAGAGAGAGAGAGAGAGATTACGTACGATGAGCTTAGAATATTTATGTATATTAAAGAGTATCAAGGGATGTAATACTGTGTGAGAGAGAGAAAGAGAGAGAGAGAAAGATATTATGTACGATGAGCATAGAATATATGTTTATTAAAGAGCATTAAGGGATGTAATACTGCATGCAATGAATAATATAAAGTTCAAGCACTAATCAAGTGGTTTATGTCTTAACTTATTTTGTAATCTTTTGTATCATATTTCCTCCTTCAGGCTTGTAACCGTATATTTTTTTGTGAATATGGATATTAATACGCCCATCAATATCCATTTCCATTCCATCCATGCCCTTGTTAAGCCGGTCCTCTCAATTTTATGTATCTTTGGCAACATCCTGTCCAACATTTTCTCTCTTTTCTATTATTTTTTATCACCATCTCCATTGATGCATACATAATCTATCCCTTTCCATCCTCCATCATCACCATCCGTATTTTTATCCAGCCCTTTTTTCCCCTGTTCAATCCATAGTCAACACCATTTCCAGTCTCCTATTGTTCTCCCATTCCTATCCTGCTTCATCACCATATCCATTTTTCCTATCTCTTCTCCCTCTCTTCATCCTCCACCATAACTATAGATAAACTCATAGATTACAACTTATAGCCTAGCTCTCCTCCATCACCCCTTGCCCCATATTATTTACTTTATCGATTTTTTTACGTTTCCTGTCCTCCGAACTCCCTCCCTACTCTCCTTCACACTATACGACCACTTAGTAATTGTGCATTGATACTCTTCCCCGACACTCAGCAAAGATCCGACGGACGCCGCCTCGTAATTCGCGGTCGGTTGCCTCACGATCTTGAGTCCAACGCTCGTGGGATGCGCATTAAGAACGTAATTGGATCACGAGCTGTCAATGCCTCGTTGGAAGGTAGGGGCGAGCAAAGGGGTGAGTGGGAGGGTAATGAAGGCAGGAGAAAAGAAACGAGGAATGGATGAAGGGAGGGAGAAGAGATAGAAAAAGGATCGCAGGAGGGATGGGACGTATTGAAACTGTTTATGAGGGTTTGTGAGGAAAAGAATGTGGTGAAAGGAAATGGAAGAGAATGGGTGCGAAGGTAATGGGGTTTGGGTGTGTTTGTGGGAATGCTGAGGCTGAGGGGCTGAAATATACGATGAGAAAGGCTGGAAGTGAAAGGGGAAGAGGAGAGGGGCAGAGGAGGCAATGTAAGGGCGCGAAGGGAATGGGAAGCTGATAAAAGAGGAATAGAGCATAATAAACCCTTTTTTTTTTTTTAACTAAACCTCATTTTTTTTTTAAGGAAGATACTGATTATGATTGCCACAAACGAGACAGTTTTTTTCGACGATGTAATAGATGCTTATTTTTTTTGTACTCTTTGCGTCATCCTACACGTAGAAATAGATTACATTAGTTTTTGCTCTTCTGGCCAGGTAAGACAATAAGTGACCGTGGGAGAGTGAGGGGCTCCTAATACACCTGCCCTTGTATGTACAGGTGTTCTCCCGTATCGCCCGTCAGACAGGTAGTAATGGTCCTCGATCGCCGCACTAATTGGAGGTGTGGAGCGGCAGGTACACACAAGTAGCCGCCTTACTGTACAAAAGTTTCACTCACTCACACCTACATGATGGATCTCTTCTGTATTTTCTGCTTCACAACTTTATCTTCCTCCGCGACTCGGCATCTCTTACTCTTGTCATATTTTCATTATTTTGTATAGTTTCAATCTATCTACTTTTTCTTATGAGTGAATTTATCTCTTCGCATTTAGCTGTCTCTCACACTTTATAGTTAATGATGGATCTCTTATGTATTATCTATGTTTCACAACTTCATCTTCCTCCGCGACTCGTCAACTTTTACATATTCACATCAACATGTCATATTTTCATTATTGTTTATCGTTTTAATATTTTTTTTTTTTATGAGTGAATTTATCTCTTCGCCTTTCGCTCTGTGTCTCACATTTTCTCATTAACGCTTCGTCGCTATATTTTCATTTCATTATATTCTTTGCTTAGTCTTTGTAACGATTCATCCTTTACCTGACTATCTTCTAATCTGCTCATCTTGATGTTTGAACATTATATTTTATTGCCCATTCCGCTCCTCGTTCTTATCGTCATCTCCGCCGCCCTATCGATATATCTTAATTCTTATCTTTGTCTCATCACTCTTACATCTTCATTACCGCAGAGTCCGGTGTCTTCCTTGCCATCGCCTCTTCCTACCTCGTGCCACAGCATGAAGGAGGAGAGAAGACTTTCCCTTCCTCCTCCTCCTCCTCCTCCTCCTCCTCCTCCTCCTCCTCCTCCTCCTCCTCCTGTATCTAAAATATCAAAATTTGCAGATGACACCAAATTAGGCGGTAAAGCATATACTAGAGAAAACTGCGAACTCATACAAAGTGATCTCGACAAACTATCAGATTGGAGTGATAAATGGCTATTAAAATTCAATTCCGATAAATGTAAAGTAATGCATATAGGCAACGATAACCTCAAATATAACTATCAAATGCAAAATAAATCGTTAACTGAAGTACAGCAGGAAAAGGATTTAGGTGTCATCATCAGTAATGATCTGAAAACCAGTTCGCATTGCCTAGCTGCCAGTAAAAAGGCAAATATGATGTTGGGCTTTATTAAACGTAACTTTGAACATAAAACTCCGAAAGTAATGACACAATTATACACGTCCTTGGTTAGGCCGCACTTGGAATATGCCGTTCAATTCTGGTCGCCCTGTTTCGTAAAAGATCAAGCCAAATTGGAATCAGTGCAAAGAAGAGCAACCAAACAAATTCCATTGCTGAGAAATTCATCTTATGAAGAGAGACTGCGGAAACTTAATATGTTTTCCTTAAAGGATCATAGAATCCGTGGGGACTTGATAGAAACCTTTAAGATCCTAAAAGGTTTTGATGTCATTAATCAAGAGAACCTATTCGAGCTTTCAACTCAAGTGACAACAAGAAATAATGGTTTAAAACTAAACGGTCAACGTTGCATCACCGATCTCCGTAAAAATTATTTCAATGTTAGAGTCGTTGATCGATGGAACAAGTTACCAGCAAATGTTGTCGGAGCCAACACAATAACTACATTCAAAAACAGACTTGACGCGCACTGTAAAGTAAATGGGTATTGATAGTGCGAATTCGTATCTAGTCCCCCGTATCGATTAGTTGTAGTGGTAGTGGTAGTTGTAGTTAGTATTTTTCATATCCTATCATTCTGCACTATGAAACTTCCATGTTCCTATCCTCTTTAGGGACATGGTATCATTTTCCAACTGTTTTCTTACAAGTAGTTGATAGTTAGTAGTATGTAGTTTCAGCAGATACCCTCGCTATGGACCAATAGGTCTCCTGGTGTCTGTTATTCCTATGTAATCCTATGTAATCCTCCTCCTCCTCCTCCTCCTCTCCTCCTCCTCCTCCTCCTCCTCCTTGCCTTGCCTTGCCAGGCAAGGCTGCCGCACCACCCTTGAACTTCCACACTGAGCCTACACCAACACTACATTAGACCTCATAACACACACAGATAGCCCCGAGTTAACGGTTACCACTACTACTCTCGACCTGTGACGGGCTGTGGTTCAGTTAGGGTCCTGACAGTTAGTGACCACCATCGGGATTTAAGGTACCAGGGGTCACTGCTACAGGAGGCATTGAAGTGTACGGCGTCCTACATGGAAAGTACACAATCCGCAGTGGATTGAACTGAGCTGGGGCCTGATTGACTGCTGCCTCCCAAGAAAGCGCCAGGCAAGGCTGCCGCACCACCCTTGAACCTCCATACTGTGTTCACACCATTACAAAACACACATAACATGACCTATCTATCAAGCACTAAACCTACCCCCACAAACTAGTAGTAGTTAGCCATAGATTACAGCTTTCAACTTTCCTCACAAATTCCATGCAGTTTTTCTATATTGCATTGTATCACTTCTTTTCCGGCCAGCTTCGGCTGGAGGGATGGGTGGGTGGGGAGGAGCCTTCTACTTCCTATCCTTTCTCTCTTATTATCTAGTTAGTGTAGTGTAGTTAAAGCAAACAGCCTTGTAAGGACCTATCGGTCTGTTGCTGTTTGTGTTTCCTTTGTATTCCTTTGTATTCCTTTGTATTCCTCCTCGCTGCTTTTCATAGTCTCGTGCCTACATTCCAGTCTCTTTTATAAGTCGCAGTATGAGTTCAGAACGGGTCGTGAATGCTTGTATACAATGGACGTTAGGTGTGTGTGTGTGTGTGTGTGTGTGTGTGTGTATATGTGTGTGTGTGTGTGTGTATGTGTGTGTGTGTGTGTGTGTGTGTGTGTGTGTGTATGTGTGTGTGTGTGTGTGTTGTGTGTGTGTGTGTGTATGTGCGTGTGTGTGTGAAGGAGGCAGGTGGGTTAAGGTAAGATGTACTGTTCATTTGTGTTATTTATCATCCGCATTACCCAATTCATTACCATTACGAAGCAACGTCATCAGAGAGTCCCGTCAGCCATGTTCATTAATTAATTAAGAAGGTACTGTCACCTCAACCCCTTCCACACACACACACTGCTACTACTGCCACCATAATTTCTACCTCTATATACAATCACTAT
>JACEEZ010019587.1:67500-75000 GCA_016584305.1 Chionoecetes opilio | reverse complement strand
GACCCATGTTGTATACTACAGATCGATTTTGAAATAGCATATAATTAGTTTTTGTAATATTTACCTTTAATTTTTTTAGCTGAAACCCATTTACTAATTTTTTCTAGTTCAGTATTTAACACCGCATTCAAGTGATCTAAGTTGTTATCCTGTAAGAGCAGATTGGTGTCATCTGCATAAAGAACATAATTACATTTATTGGAAATATCATTTATAATACCAAGAACAGCAATGGGCCCAGTATTGATCCCGAGGTACTCCCCTGTCAACAGTTTTCAGCACTGATGTTTTCTTATTACAATATACAGCTTGTTTCCTATTTGTCAAATAACTTGAAAATAACTTTAATGGTGTTCCCTTTTAAATTCCCTATATTATTTAGCTTTATCTTTTAAATATTTTAGGGTTCCGTAAATCAAATCCCTTTAAATTTTAATCCAGAATATGCCTGAACAAGTGTTTTTTTTAAAAATTACTAAAATTTCACTTTGTGAATTTCATTAGGGGCTTTCTTCTTTTGGATTTGTTATTGGGGAAATCCTGGAGTAGTATTAGTGTAGAGTAGTATTAGTTAGTGGGAAAAAAATTTTTTTAGTAGTATTTATTTTTATTTTTTTTTTTTTTTATATTTTATAGATTTTATTCCCAAATAAAAATATATACACAAAAATAAATTTAATTACACATTTTATAGGCATTCTTTCTGCTGAGCATGAGCTCCTTGGGCAGCATAAAATCCTTTAAACATAATCTAAAGGGCAAATTTACGATGTAGTAGTAGTATTATTAGTATAAATATTATATATTGGGTATTAGTAGTATTTAGTGGGGCAGAAAGATAGTAGTAGAGTAGTAGTAGAAATTGGTAGTAGAAATAGTAGTAGTAGTAGTAGTATAGTATTAGTAGTAGTAGTAGTATATAGTAGTATTTGGTAGTATAGTATTATTAGTAGTGGTAGTAGAAAGTGAGTAGAAATTAGTAGTAGTATTTAGTATTTAGTAAAAAGTAGTAGTAGTAGTATTTTAAATTTTTTATTTTTTTTTTTAGTTTTTTAGATTTTTATTCCCAAAAAATAAAAATTTATATACAAAATAAATAAAAAAATACCACATTTTTGGGCATTGTCTGTGAGCATGGCCCCCTTAGCAGACAAAAAATCCGTTAACATAATCAAAAATGCAAATACGATGTAGTAGAAAGTAAAAATTAGTATCAATGTATAGTAGTAGTAGTAATTTTATTATTTAGTAGCATTTAAAGTAGTATAGTAGTAGTAGTAGAGAAAGTAGTAGTAGTAGTTAGCAGCAAGCGCACCCAGCAGCAGAAAGTAGTAGTATTAGTGTAGTAGTGTAGTAGTAGTATATAGTAGTAGTATAGTAGTAGTAGTGAAGTAGTAGTAGTAGTAGTGGGTGTATAGAAGGGCCCAGTACTAGTACCCGTAGCAGTAGTGGGTAACAGTAGTAGTAGGTTTTAGTAAAAATTTAATTGTAGTATTAGTAGTAAAGAGAGTATTAGTAATAGTAATATTTTTTTGGGGATTTATTTTTATTTAATAGCATAGGGGAAAGGGTGTGCAGCTTTCGTTTTTAGTGATGGTGGCAAAATATGATAAAAAACTAATTATGTTAATGATAAAAATGATAGAAAACCAATGTTTAAATCCAGAAGCAATCGAAAAAAAAGTTTTTCCCTGTAGTAGTATAGTATTAGTGTGTATTGGTAGTAGGGGGGAAGTAGAAATGTAATAGAAAAGTAGTAGTATTTGGGGTAGTAGTAGTGGGTAGTGGGAGTAGTGGTAGTATTAGTAGTAGGGGTAGTTTAGTATAGTAGTAGTAGTATAGTAGTATGTATTATTTGGAAAGTAGTAGTTCAGTTCAGTACATTTTATTTTCGTAAGAAATTTTACTTTGGAAACTTTAGAGTAGACCACGAAAATTTTAAATAAGAAAAAGAAAATGTTATTTTTATATACAAACGCATATTTTGGCACATACTTATATGAAAAATTTTTTTAAGGTATGTTTTTTTTATGTGTTTAAACCCTTAAAAGATATAAAATTTAAAAAATCTCATACATTTTACAAATAAAAAAAAAGGGTATGAAAAGGCTAACCCTTAAAATCAATTGTATAATCAAAATGATCTATAAAAAAATATATATATACAAAACAAAATATGAATACATTTTTAAAAAAATAGGAAATAAAAAAAGGGTTTAACCCCTAATCCTTTAAGGGATTAAAATCCATAAAAAAAACAGGGGGGGCCCCGCCTTTGTATTTGTAGTTTGTAGTAGTATATAGTAGTAGTAGTAGTATTTTAGTTTATTTTTTATTTTTTTTAATTTGTTTAAGAGGGTTTTTTGCCAAATAAAAATTATATACACATAAATAAATTTATACATTTTTATAGGAAATTTGTCCCGTGAGCCCTGAGCTCCTTAGCAGTTTTAAAAATCCGTTAACATAATCTTTAAAAGCGAATACGATGTATAGTATTAGTATTTGTATCAATAGTATATGGTAGTAGTAGTAGTGTAGTAAGCAGTTTGTTTTTAGTTTGTAGTAAATAGTAGTAGTAGTTTGTAGTAGTAGTATGTAGTATAGTAGTAGTAGTAAGTAGAGGGCAGTAGTAGTAGTAGTATTGTAGCAGTAGTAGTAGCCCGTACTAGTAGCAGTTTGCAGTAGTAGTAAAAAAATGTAGTAGGTTTTAGTAAGTGAAATTGTAGTAGTAGTAGTAATAGTAGAAGTAGTAGTAATAGTAATAGTAGTTGGAGTAGTTTTAGTAATAGTCATAGTGGTAATGTGTGCAGCTTTCGTATTAGTGATGGTGGCATATATGATAAAAAACTAATTATGTTAATGATAATAATGATAGTAACAATGATAAATCCAGAAGCAATCGAAAAAAAGTTCTTCCTGTAGTGAACTAGACCTCGGAAAAATGACGAAGTTAATGGGAGAACCACCAAAATTAAAGAAATCGCTATGTATAAAAGTTACTGGTAGATATAAGCATTTACGGAGTAGGTAGGCAGGCGGAAGGAAGACAGGAAAAAAGAAAGTATAGATTAGGAGGGTAAAGGGGTAGGCATGAAGGACCAGAAGGATGTATTAATGAAGAGAATCCAAACCACTGAGGCTTCATACGTATATATACGTGGATAAATGTGCCACAACGATACCCTGCCTGAAGATCACTGTGATTTCATTAGCATATACACCGTGCTGCATCTGTTTCCCTTTCATTAAGCTATAATTTGGCTCGACGCTGATGTTTCTACTTTTTACCTGTACAATGAGAGACGTGTTAGTGGGACGACCGCGCACCTGAGCAGCCTTGTAAGATATGCTACAGACAGAAAGAGAGAGAGAGAGGAGAGAAAGAGAGAGAAAGAAGAGAGAGAGAGAGGAGAGAGAGAGAGAGGAGAGAGAGAGAGAGGAGAGAGGAGAAGATGAGAGAGAGAGGGGAGAGAGGATGAGAGAGAGAGAGAGAGAGAGAGAGAGAGAGAGAGAAAAAAAAAGAGTGGCACAAAGAGAGAGAGAGAGACACTTAAAGAGAGAGAGACACAGAGAGAGAAAGAGAGAGAGACACAGAGAGAGAAAGAGAGAGAGACACAGAGAGAGAAAGAGAGAGAGAGACATACAGACAGACAGAGAGAGAAGGGCGGGAACGAAGACAAAGACAGAGAAAAGGGGAAGAGATAGGAAGAAGAAGAAGAAGAGAGAGAGGGAGGGGAGAAGAGAGGGGGGAAGAGAGAGAGGAGAGAGAGACGGGGAGAGAGAGAGAGAGAGAGAGAGATGGGGCAAGCCGGGAAGGGGATTTCGTCCCCCGTTTTGCCACAGGACAGCACGTTGCGGTCGCCCAGTGCACCTCCCTTCCCCATCTCCCTTCCAGGTAAGGCCGCGACGTGCACCTATGCAATTAAGGAGCCAGCCAGGGTAAGCGGTCCCGGGTGGGGTGGGGCCGTTTGCACACCAATCCCCGGGTAGTTGGTACTAACTTATACAGCTGACTTACTGTTGCTCTTATTTACGAGTTATGTTAGCGATTTATAGCAGTGGTTATTACGCCTCACTTTTATTGTTGAAGGCACGACTTTTTTTTTGCTCTTTCTGTCTACCCTTCTTTCCTGCCTTCCTTCTTTCCACCTTGCTCTCTCTAGCTTTTCTAGTATAGCCATTTTTCCCGGCCATGGTCTTTGCCGCTACGCCATCCTGTTGCCTTACTACCTTCCTCATTAGCAGTGTTTTCCTTTAGTTAGGTCAGCTTGACGTGTTAGTTTTCATGTTTTCTCTCCCGTGTTGATAATGTGTCTATTGATGCTTAGTGTGACACCCCTTTAACCCCAATATTTCAATTTTTTCTCTTTCTCTTCCCTCTCTCTTTTTTCTTTTCCCCTTTCTCCCTCTCTCCCTCTCTCTCTCTCTCTCTCTTTTCTCTTCTTCTTTCTTCCCTCTCTTTTTCTCCTTTCCTCTCTCTTTTTTCCTTTCCCCTTCTCCTCTCCCTCTTCCTCTCCTTTCCTTTTCCCTCCTTCTCTCTTCCCCTCTTCTCCCTTCTTCTCTCTTCCTTCTCCCCTCTCTCTCTCCTTTATCCTCTTCTCCTTTCTCTCTTCTCTTCCCCTTTCCCCTCTCTTTTCTCTTTTTCTCTCTCTTCTCCCTCTCTCCTCTCTCTCCCTTTTTTCTTCCCCCCTCTCCCTCTCTTCTCCCTTTTTCTCCTTTTTCCTTTCCCCCCTCTCTTCCCTTCCCCCTCTCTTTTCCTACTCTCTCTCCTCTCTCCTCTCTTTTCTCTCTCTTTTTTCCTCTCCCCCTTTAATCTCATCCTTACCCTGATCCAACTTAAAATTTATTTGATATAATTGGTAGGATGTAAGAGAGAGAATATATATATATTATTATTTTAATTATATATATAAAATATATAAAATAATAATTATATATTAAATTTATATATATATATATATAATATATATAATATATTATATATAAATTTTATATATATTATATATTATAATATTATATAATTATAATATAGTTTTACGGGCAGGAGATTTTCTCTGAGAAGATCTTTTTAAAAGGATAGGGTTTTTGGTTTATTACTTTTTAAAGATATTTTTTTGTTTAAGAGTCTTATACTTTTTTTAATATACTAGACTTCGCCCTAGCGATCATTTTGCTGATCGCGATTTGGGTCTAAGAACCTTTCTTAGAGCATGTGGAAGAGTTTTCTCCCAGTTGTAGAGGTGAGCATGCTTTGTTTCAGAGTGAAGCGCATTTTTAGAGAAGTTCGGGCCGCTAGGCAGGCAGGGAGACACTCTTTAAAACAAAGAGAAAATATCTTTTAAAAAAATAATAAAAGGAAATAGCTATCACTTTTTAAAGAGAATATTATATAATTATAATATATAAAATAAAATTTAAAATATATATTATAATATAAAAATTATATATATATTTAAAAATATATATATGTGTGTGGTGGTTTCTCTAGTTATTATCTATTGGATTTTTCGAGGCCAGAGCAACACTCTAGGCCCCTCTCATATAAAAATTTTTTTTTTTCATTCATTCTTAGTGCTTAGTTTTTGGCCGAAGCCAGCACCCCGGGAGGCGAGTCACAAACCCCGGCTAATACCCGGTGTGTGTGTGTGTGTATGTGTGTGTGTAAGTGTAAGTGTGTGTGTGTGTGTGTGTGTGTGTGTGTGTGTGTGTGTGTGTGTGGTGTGTGTGGTGTGGGGTGTGTGTGGTGTGTGTGTGTGTGCGCGTGTGTGTGTGTGCATATGTGTGGTTCACAGATTCGCATCTCTTTTCATCGCCATAATTTTAGTTGAATTCCTCTACACATGTTTGATGTCCTCTGTTGTTCCTCATCTTCATCGATAGAGATACACTTCCCCTCCTTTCAGTTCCTCCCATCGTGCCTGCCTAGTGAAAAGACAAGAAACAAAGTAAAAGACCCATATTGAAATCACGATATCAAATTCACGATTTTTTCATCTGAAATAATCATTCTCATTCTTGTGGAGTTGAACTTACAGTAATGGTGACGTTAGTTGTTAAATGGCGTGATAATGATAGTTTAGAGGCCGTGGTGGTGGTGGTGTAATGGTGGTGCTTCACGGTGGTTTGGTGTGGTGAATGGTGTGTTGATGGCGGCGCTGGGCACTATTAATGGCACGTTTAATGGTGGCTTCGTTACCTCTGTGGGGCGGTGAGTAATGGCGGGGAGGTCACGGTGATGGATTGTTGCTGGGGCTGCCTCCGCTAAATTATGGAGGACTGGCCTTGCCGGAACCACTGCCTGCTGGGGCGCAGCGCTGCAGGCTACGGGACACTTGCCTTAGCGGGGCCCTTGCTTAGGGGCACGGCGTATAGGAGAACCTCAGACACCGGCACTGTCTCCTATAGGTATAGTGTTAGCGCGTGATCAGGCTGTTGGTGGGTAATTACACAACACACACACACACACACACACACACACACACAACACTACACACACACACACACACACACACACACACACACACACACACACACACACACACACACACATATATATGAGTATTTCCTTGTACAGCCTGTTTGACGATGTCTTGTATAGTCATTTTGATGTTGAAAACTACCGTTGCCTCAATGTTTTGCCTTACCTTATACCATAAATACGACTCTTATATATTTTTTCAATTCTAATTGTGATTCTCTCTCTCTCTCTCTCTTCTGACGATCTCTCTCTCTTATTGACTACTCTCTCTCTCTCTCTCTCTCTCTCTACTCTCTCTCGCTCTCTCATCTCTCTCTCTCTCTCATCTGCTCTTCTCTCTCTCTCTCTCTCTCGCTCTCGCTCTCGCTCTCGCTCTCGCTCTCGCTCTCCTCCTCTCTCTCTCTCTCTCTCTCTCTCTCTCCTCTCTCTCTCTCCTCTCCCCCTCGCTCTCGCTCTCGCTCTCGCTCTCTCTCTCTCTCTCGCTCTCTCGCTCTCCTCTCTCTCTCTCTCTCTCTCTCTCTCTCTCTCTCTCCTCCTCTCTCTCTCTCTCTCTCTCTCTCTCTCTCTCTCTGAACAGAAGTAATATTTTGCGTAATTAAGTTCTAAGTTTTCCACAAGAACCTCTTATCACAGTAATGCTGATAACATGTAATTTTGTAATGTCATGTATAAGTTGCGGCAAACTATATTATGCCAAGAAAGAATTGGTTAAAGAACGTATCACCATTCACTGTGTATCGGGATTAACAGCATATATATCTAATTACCATTTATTTGTTATGCAGGATGAAGGATGGGACCGGTCTGCTCGTTACAGAAGACATGAAGTGGCTGTGACTAACTAAAGGAAAGAAATATAAGTAAGTACAGACATGAGTTATGAATTATTATTAGTTATTAAGTGATGATACACGGCCTGGCGAGGAGCTGTAACGTTCTTTTTTTGTTTATATTTATGTCAGTTATCGGTTATTTATTTCTCCGTTTTCTCAGGCGACAGTGACTCTGCATCCCCGGCG
>JACEEZ010019587.1:55000-62500 GCA_016584305.1 Chionoecetes opilio | reverse complement strand
TTCTACCCTTAGATTCTCCCCCACCATCCCCAACCGGTGGACCCTCCAACTGAGCAGCTTCACACCACTGGGTTACAGGCATTGGATGCCGATCCTCCCATTGACGAAACCGCACCCTCTCTTGACGAAGTCAGAGAGGCTGTAGCAAAGTTGAAGGGTGGAAAGGCAGCTGGTGTTTGTAATATCAGTGCGGAGCTCCTCAAAGCTGGGGGTGAAGCCATGATCCGCGGGTTGCATGCTGTCCTGACTGCCGTGTGGCAATCAGGTACCATTCCTCCTGACTGGAAAAGGGGGCTGGTTGTCCCTATCTGGAAAGGGAAAGGGGACCGTCAGGATTGCAACAATTACCGCGGTATTACACTGCTCAGCGTACCAGGCAAGGTGTTTGCCCATCTATTGCTGACACGAATTCGCAGTCATCTGGTGAAGCATCAGAGACCTCAGCAGTCTGGGTTCACGCCTGGTAAGTCAACAACGGACCGTATCCTAGCGCTTCGTGTCCTGGTGGAACGCCGACGTGAGTTTCGACAGGGGATGCTTGCAGCCTATGTTGATCTCAAGAAGGCGTTTGACTCAGTGCATCGTGATTCACTCTGGGATCTTCTGCGACTTCGAGGGATTCCTGCAAGGACTATTGTTTGATAATTTGGTCTGTATTGGGACTGAGAGTGCTGTGAAGTATGGGGCAGGTGTATCCAGCTTCTTTCCTGTGAATACAGGAGTGAGGCAAGGGTGCGTCCTTGCCCCATCATTTTTCAACACTTGTATGGACTGGGTATTGGGCAAAGTTGTAGATCAAAGTGATTGTGGAGCATCCGTCGGCAACACCAAGATCACTGATCTTGTTTTTGCCGATGATGCAGTAATCTTTGCTGAGTCGCTGGAGGTCCTGGTGATGGCTCTTGAGGCGCTGCACGAGGAGGCAAGCCTTTGGGACTTGAGGTCTCCTGGCTCAAGACCAAGGTCCGGGTTTGTTTGGAGGCTTACTAGATGAAGCAGTACAGTTTGTTCATGCGTGTGGCGAGGAAATTGAGATCTTGGATAGTTTTACATACCTTGGTAGCGCAGTCCATAATGACAGCGGGTCACGTCAAGAAGTCTTACGGCGGATTGGCATAGCCCACGGTGTTATGGACTCGCTCAGCGAGAGTATTTGGCGTTGTCGGTACCTGTGCAGGAGGACAAAGATCCGGATCTTCAAGTCGCTTGTGATCCCTGTCTTACTCTATGGTTGTGAGACATGGACACTAAATAGTGACTTGAAGAGACGAATCAATGCCTTTGGTAATAAGTGTCTTCGCAGAATCATGGGGTATCGCTGGGATGATTACGTGTCAAATCAGCGATTGCACCGTGAGACTGAATCGAGGCCTATTACCTGCATAGTCCGTCAGCGCCAACTTCGGCTATATGGGCATGTGGCACGCTACCCTGAAACCGATCCTTCCCATCGGGTTGTATCTGTAAGAGACAATCCGGCGTGGAGGAGGCCAAGGGGGCGCCCACAAGGCTCGTGGCTGGGGCAAGTTGATGTTTCTTGTCGAGAGCTGCTTGGTATGGGAAAGGAGCCTGCATGGGAACTTGCGCGTGGTGACCCTCGGGAGTGGCGTCGTAGGGTGGGCGAGGCGACGCGCCCCCCGGCGTATGCCCCCAATGATTGATTGATTGATCCCCAACCTTACCTGCTACCCTTAGATTCTCCCCCACCATCCCCAACCTTACCTGCTACCCTTATATTCTCCCCCCACCATCCCAAACCTTACCTTCCACCCTTGTATTCTCCACCCCACCATCCCCAACCTTACTGCTACCTTGTATTCTCCCCCCCACATCCCCAACCTTACCTGCTACCCTTATATTCTCCCCCCACCATCCCCAACCTTACCTGCTACCCTTATATTCTCCCCCCACCATCCCCAACCTTACCTGCTACCCTTATATTCTCCCCCCACCATCCCCAACCTTACCTTCCACCCTTGTATTCTCCCACCACCATCCCCAACCTTACCTTCCACCCTTGTATTCTCCCCCCACCATCCCCAACATTACCTTCCCCAATGTCCCTCCTCGGCGATGAACGGGAGATAGATTTGGGGGGATGACCCGAGCACCCAGCAGGTAATTAAGCCACCACCCCTTTAGTTCCCCTCCGTAATTCACCTGCCGCCGCCGAAAGGGTAAAATATTGATGCAAAATAATCAAGTGAGTCAGCATTATGATAAAACAATAGTGGATTCGTCGCGGTGTTGCAAGTGTTGTGTTGTGTTGTGTTGGCTTTTTTTTCTACTTTTAAGGGACGTTCATATTTTATAAGTGATATTCATTTGGTTTATTTTGTATATTTTGTGTTTGTTTAGGTTTTTAGGTGGTTTTTATGTTATTTTAATTTCATTTAGTGTTACTCTCCACTTGTTGTGTGTGTGTTTGTGTGCATGTGTGTACGTATAAGTGACAAGTGTGTAGAACTTAAATATAAAAATTAAAGATGAAATCATACAAATAAAAGAGAGAGAGAGAGAGAGAGAGAGAGAGAGAGAGAGAGAGAGAGAGAGAGAGAAGAGAGGAGAGAGAGAGAGAGAGAGAGAGAGAGAGAGAGAGAGAGAGAAGAGAGAGAGAGAGGAGAGAAGAGAGAAGAGAGAGGAGAGAGAGAGGAGAGAGAGGGGAAAAACTAAAAGATGAAGGGAAGAAGCAGCAAGGGAGGGACATATGGAGGGAAGGAAGGGATGGAGGGAATGTAAGGAAGGCACAGGAACACTCACCCAATAAATAACAGACTTACAAGAGGAGTCATAAATCGCCTGGTGAGGACTGGAACACTGGTGGCAGGGGACAGGGGAGGGGAGACAGGGTAGCAGGGGGACATGGCAGGGGTCTAAAGGGTAGGGGGAGCAGGGTGGCAGAGCTAACGGGACAGAGCAAAGAACAGGGAGGGGAGGTATAGCAAGACTGAAAAAAAACTAAGAAGAAAAAAAAGAGGATAAGGTAGCGTATAGGGACACGGTTAAATAGGATAACTAGAATATATTAAGCAAAGGGTAAAGGGATGAATAGGGATAATAGAGAAATATTAAGACAATATAGGAACGTAAATAAAAAGGAACTATAAGGAATATAAACAAGTAGATGGAGGGAGAGGGAAGGGTTGTGGTAGATGGAGGGAGAGAGGTATATGGAAAGCGATGGAGAGAGGAGGAGGAGGAGGAGGGGATTTAAGGGAGGGAAAGAAAGGGGGAAATCTGTCTTTCTTAGCCCATAATTCATTCGCACCTGAAAAGAAGGCAACCGGCGGCTCCACATCTCATAGGCCTCCCTTAAATAGGCCTAGACAGCTCCAGGCCGCCTCTCGAAAATATTTACACTTAGGTTTTGTCCGACATTGTTTACGGTTGTTCAATTTACTCTCGTATTTCAACTTAAATAGAGAGAGAGAGAGAGAGAGGAGAGATGAGAGAGTAGAGAGAGACTGAGAGAGAGAGAACGAGATTGGAGTGAGACGGAGAGAGAGAGAGAGAGGAGGAGAGGAGAGAGAGAGAGATGAGAGAGAGACGAGAGAGTGAGTAGAGAGAGAGAGTGAGAGAGAGAAGAGGAGATGAGACGAGGAGATGAGAGAGAGAGAGACGAGTAGAGAGAGACGAAGAGATCGAGGAATAGATTTATGGAAGAAATAAACCCGTACCCCATGTATTTGTGTTACTTTTCTCCCTCTCACCCAATGCACACAATGTAAAAAGAAAACCAACAGAAAATAAAAATAAAAATATGTAAAAGCGAAATCAAGCAAATAATTTTTTTGTCGAAATTCCCACCCTCACCCCCCCCCTCCCCCTCTCTCTCTCCTCTCTCCTCTCTCTCTCTCTACTCTCTCTCTCTCATCTCTCTCTCTATCTCTCTCTCATCTCTCTCTCTCTCTCTCTCTCTCTCTCTCCGCTCTTCTCTCTCTCTCGTCTCTCTCTCTCTCTTCTTCTCTCTCTCTCTCACAGGGGCCGCGTGTGCCCGCCGCCTCACAATGCCGTGTTGACAAAGGTGGTAAGAGGAGCAAAGAGGAAATGATCTGAATGGACTCGCTAAGAGAGAGAGAGAGAGAGAGAGAGAGAGAGAGAGAGAGAGAGAGAGAGAGGAGAGAGAGAGAGGAGAGAGAGAGAGAGAGTGAGAGAGAGAGAGAGAGAGAGAGAGAGAGAGAGACTTAGTAATACAATGAGAAAGGGATATAGGAAAGAAGGGGCTGTGATTTATATAAGGAGGATATATTTGGTTCGTAATTGGGTGGAAAGGAAGAGAGGAAGAAAGAGTAAAAAAAAAATGATACGACGGTTTTGTGTAAGAATTATAGACATTACTTTAAGGCTAAGAACATAATTATGGGGATGGTTTTGTTTTTTACAGTTTTCTTATAGCTTGGTCTTGTCTGATGTTTGTTTTTCTCATCACTTTCCGGAACGCTTTGAATTGCCAATATCAATTACTATAGATATATAAGGAAATAGTTAAATAATTAGCATGTAGGATTCGTTTTTATTCCATGGGATGTGCATTTACTATTTCAAGATTTACTATTTTACTCTTTAAACCTTCGAGATGTGCTTGAATCGTAAAGACTTTCAAATGTGTGATACAATCTTAAGTCTTTCCAGTCCGTCTTGTTGGCTTTGTTGTAATGAATAAACATTCTTAGAGCAACAATGAGCAGGATCCGCCGTACGGACGTGACAGGGAAGTACAAGTAGTTAGTGGCGACTTAAGAAAGAATCAACATGGAAGAGGATGACTGTGATCACGGCAAACTCAAGATGATGATGAAGGTTTATGCTCAGGCCTATCAGCAAATACTGGTACCTGGTGGTTGGCTACGTGGTTTAGGCAGCAATAATCGATTAATATCAGTCAAGACCCAACGATAACCATCCGGACTTTGCCGCAAACCAGTACTGCGTCCACTAAGGTGGTTATAAGTGATAGCACATGCACGTGGGTTGGCCTTAAGGGTGCTATTGACCAAAACAGCGCCCACTGATACCCGGATAGCCTTGTATGAGGTGTTATCAAGGAGATAAGATATTCCTTCCATGAAAGAACGCGCGTGACTTCCTCACCATTCCAGTATCTGTTGAGTGTCTCTCACTCTTGCTTATCCGCGGTGAGATGATGGTTGGTTGTGATGGCTCTGCAGCGATGCCTATATGGAGTCTAAGGGAAGTAATGGAAAGAGGAGGAGAGAAAAGTATCACACACACACACACACACACACACACACACACACACACACACACACACACACACACACACACACACTACCAGGCACACACACACTACCAGACACACACACACACACACACACACACACACACACACACACACACACACACACACACACACACACACACACACACACACACACACACACACACACACACACACACACACACACACACACACACACACACACACACACACACACACACACACACACACACACACGTCCTTGGTAATGCACCGTAAAATTAAATATTGCATTCTTTCGCAGATATGTTAAGAAAAAAATATTGTGTGACAAATGCAGGAGAATTAAGTGTTGCGTAAAGCTGCAATATGTTTTTTGGACCAATAAGTATAGACCATGTCGATTATTTGTAGCAATTAACATAATTTTAAGTGGTGGTGTTATTAAATCAACTTTTAACCTCCTCTGCTTCTTCTGTCACATTGGTGTTGTTAATTATTGCTGTTTAATAGTAGAGAAGATGGTGTCTATGGTAGTGGTAGTGATGATGGTGGTGAAGGTTGTAGCAGAGATGGTAATAGTG
The DNA here is from genome assembly GCA_016584305.1 of Chionoecetes opilio. Lineage (NCBI taxonomy): Eukaryota > Metazoa > Arthropoda > Malacostraca > Decapoda > Majidae > Chionoecetes > Chionoecetes opilio. The sequence goes on along the minus strand of JACEEZ010019587.1, from coordinate 56,698 downwards.
ATAGTAAAAGTGTTAGCAGTAGTGATGATGAATTCTCTGGAAGGGATAGTGGTTGTGAAGCTGTGGCAGAGATGATGATAGTGATAGTAGAAGTGTTAGCTGTAGTAATGATGGAGTGTTTGGAAGTGATAGTGATAATGGTAGAGGTTGTATAAAAAAGAAGAAGCCTATATAGACTTGAGATGGTAATGGTGGTAGACGTGTTATAGTGGAAGCTGTAGTGAAGATGGTGGCATGGAGAGCGTTTGTGTTAGGGGGAAGGGATGGTTAGGGGAGGCAGCAGTTAGGGATGGTTAGTGAGGCAGCAGCTGTATTGTTAGACAGAAGGGAAGGGGGGAAGGGGGGGCACGTGTTGCGGCTCCCTCTTTACCTGGCCAGTTAATAAGTAGTCCAGGTGATGCATGCGATGTTTATTGCGTATCTATTTGCATTTATTGTAATTTATTGCACGCTAATGACCCGCTTCCGTCATGGATATGTTTGAAGTGATTACGTCTTTCTTTATGTGTTGTTCTATTAAGCGATTTGCATAACCACGCGGGAATGAAAGACTTTTTTATTCAATAGACAACAGTTACGAAATATCTTCATACATACGTACAATCAGTGACACATTAAAAGAATAGTATAAGTCATATTAGCACAAAGTAACGTATGTAGGAAAATATACATACCAAGAACCATGGATAATATACTTATACATACAACTTTAGAGGTATGATATATGATACATAGTTGAAATAACCTTATGTAATTTTATATAGGTATTTTCTCCCCTATATAGCTATATTTTTTTTTTCCCTATTGTGTTCCTTAAACCCCATCACCTCGACCTCATCGTTACCTTTTTCTACCTCCCTTTCCCATCCTTCCATCGCACCCTCCCATCCATCCCTTCCTTCCTGGCTTCCCTCCCTTCCTCCCTCCCTTTCCTCTCCTCTAAGGACTCGATGACAAAATATTAATGTCAACATTCCGCAGCTTACAATACTGTTTTGTGTAACGCTGAGTCCTTCACACACACACACACACACACACACACACACACACACACACACACACACACACACACACACACACACACACACACACACACACACACACACACACACACACACACACACACCACACACACACACACACACACACACACACACACACACACACACACACACACACACACAGCACGAGAGAGAGAGAGAGAGAGAGAGAGAGAGGAGAGAGAGAGAGAGAGAGAAGGAGAGAGAGAGAGAGAAGAGCGAGAGAGAGAGAGAGAGAGAGAGAGAAGGGGGTGGGGTTAGGGAGGTAGATAATGTAAGGCAAGGTAAGGCAGAGACCCATTCCATTAAATCACCCAATACTGGACTCCTGTAGCCCCCCATTCCTCACCTGGCGTGGCTCTTCTGCCCCTCCTTTTGCCGCCCTCTCCCGTGTTCTCCTCTACCTTTCCTGAAACAGTTAGATTCTCCATTACATATAGTGCCCAACCCTTTCCTATCTCTTAGCATACTTTTGTTACTCCTCAAAATGCCTCGTTTTCTGCTACTACTTATTCATTGTCCTTCTCGCCTCTCATGTCTTCTTTATCTCTTAATCCCTTTCAATTTTTTTTAATAAATCAATTACTAGCATTAATTTCAAGCATTTAGCAATTACTAGCAATTTTTTATTAGCACTATTTTATTTTTAGGTCTTATT
>JACEEZ010019587.1:47500-50000 GCA_016584305.1 Chionoecetes opilio | reverse complement strand
ATATATATCACTATTTTGTCACGTTCCCTGTATGAATTCATATCCACATTCTTTTAATTTTCCCACAACCTGCAACACTGATAGACGTATATTCTGCAAATTGTTGCCTTAGTGCTAGTGTATGTGTAAACTTTACAATTCATCTGAAAAAAAATTCATACTACATTAAAGGCAAGCATTGTGGCTTGCCAAATTTTGACGACTGGCTGATTAACAGCATGAATTAAGTAAGTCATTAGATATCCTGTGCATGAATCAGTTTGTGTTCTGGGTTAATGAGAATCAAATGGATATCTTATGCACCGACATAATATTACCAAGGCCAATAAACCAGAACGAGTATCCTCGTGCTCGATTTTCCTATATATAGACTGCAAGGATGTTTTTGATTCGTTCCAACTACTCCCAAATTCAGTCATGCACTTAGAAAGCAAGGCAGAACAGAAACATGGGGATCAAGTTCGATAGTGAAAGTTTTACAACCATGAAGCTGAGGATGTCGTTGAGGATCGAGTTGTGTCCAAAGTTCTTAATCTTATTCTGAATACTGATGTGAACAGATTGGAAGGTTTGGGGGCGCCAGCCTGACCCCAATCAACAGGGTTCCATTTGGGCTGACTGCTAATCAATGGGTAGGGTCGCAGGAGGCCTAAGGAACAGCCAGGTTACCATGTCAAACTGTCTTGCTATTGTAAAACAACTAGTGCACAATGCAAGCCAATTTCTATTGTTAATTCAGTACTATGAAAGGACTGGAATGATGATTGATGCAGGACACTTTGTCGGTTTGTCCCTGATTCACTGTAAGCACGTAATTGTATACAGACCAGTGTTGTTCATTTGCTGAGTCTACAAAAATACTATATAATCTTTGCTTTGCTGTTTTTCTTCATCTGACTTTGCTGTTTTTCTTCATCTGACTTTGCTGTTTTTCTTCATCTAACCAATTTGATTTAGAAAGTGAAAAAAAAAAATTTAATTGCACCATCTAGATAAACGCTGAATTAAAATGGGAGGGCAGGGGAAGTATAGTCCAATACGGTGGAGGAGCACAGTAGGACCGGGGCTGGTAAGGTGTGTGGTGGTCTAGCCATGGCAGGATCGACTGTCCTAGTCATCTCAGTACGACACAATACCCACCTCTCCTCCAACATCTTTGCATCCCTTCCCTTCCTTTCCCTCTGTTATCAGTACCCCACATATGGTCGTCCCTGCCGCGCCTACCATTCCAGGGTCTGAATTAATACCAGGTCAGCCATTAGCAGACGTTGAGACACGCTCAGCATCTTGCCGCGATGTAGTCCCAAGGCACGGCCCGCATATTGTTCCTGAGTCTATACCGAACGGGTGTCGCACAAACCTCGACCATAGATGAGTCGTTGATAAAGGCCAACTTCCTTTGATCTGCAGTCTGTGGCATCACGTACAGTGCACCATCAACTTACGCGTTCAGAGAGAAGAGTGACATGCCACTACCAAACTATTGGGCAAAGAAGACGCCGACGAGCTTGTAAATAACGCTCGACAAACCGGTGTTGGGTGGACGTCCCTCCCCTGGCATGTAACGTGTGTTGGGGCGGACCTTGGGGCGGCTGGCGAGGGTGGGTCGTCAGGGTGGCCTGAAAGACGTAGTGGGGGAGTGGGACAGCCTTGCCATGCCCACCTCGATAACGATAGTAATGAAACCTTCTGTCCTGAGCGACCCACGCGAAGGGGAGCCGCCCAGAGGGAGGAGAGTAGGGAGGAAGTGATGAGGAAAGAGACTAAATATATAAAAAAATTGAAACATTTAATAATAGCTGCATAAATACATACAATCATTTTTGTTTACAAGTTAGAGGCCAGCCTTTATAATAAGCAGAGCTTTTCAGGCAAAACTAACTATAGGGAGTGATGCAAATAAATTAAATAACGAGAAAGCATGAGAAATAGAAGGTGTGACCAAGGAATAAAGGCATTACGGGAAGGAGAGGAAAAGTGAATCTGAGGAAGTGAAATCTATAATGAAAGTGAAGAGATACACGCTATGGATGAGGAGAAATGCAGATATAATCCTGTTGTATAATAGCACTTGCTTCATTTGCATTCATTAGAACACTGATTACCAGAACGTTTCATGAATTCAAACATATGTCAATAAAAAGATAGTATAGAATAGCAGGGACTTAGAAGAGAAAAAAATCTGCAAGCATAAAAAAAAAGGAAGAAGCAGTCGTGTGAGCAAGGAAAAATAAGCGACAGGGAAGGGCGAGGATTGCAGACGGGGGAAAGGGTTCCTGGGAGGGGAGTAGAGGAGGTAGAGGGACGGGGCCAAGCGTTGTCTGCTTTATGGGGACCGAGGCCATGGGGGACACAACTTTACGGGGAACATAAGGTGTATCTCTCGGACCTTGTGGGGGACGAGGGTAATGGGTGGTACACACACACTTTAGGGGCTGAGTAACGTGGGCGGCGGCGAGGGAAGGCGGAAGTGTGTGTGGGTGTGGGTGGGTGAGTATAC
>JACEEZ010019587.1:12500-42500 GCA_016584305.1 Chionoecetes opilio | reverse complement strand
GACAGACAAACTGACAGAAGATAATAAAAGAGCCATAATTCGCCTTTCATTCTTGTGTCTTTCTCTCTTTTTGGCTCCTTAAGCAAGCAAGTACCGCCAAAGTTAGATTTTTTTTTTTAAGTAGACGAAGGAGGTGAAAGCAAATTATTCCTGTCCATTGCGTAAGAGAGAGAGAGAGAGAGAGAGAGAGAGAGAGAGAGAGAGAGAGAGAGAGAGAGAGAGAGAGAGAGAGAGAGAGAGAGAGAGAGAGAGACGCCGGTGTAGCAATTAGTGACACAGATGTTTGAGTTGTACAGGTGACGTCTAGCGGAAAGGAAGAAATAGGTGTTAGTGGACCAGTTCGTCTTGTCTACTGGTGAAAGGCACAATTTATAGAGAGTGACAAGGCCCTCTTATTAATGTGCGTAACCCCCTCTATGATATCTGAAGCTCCAAGCGATGACCAGTTATTACAAGGGTGAGAATAGGATTGTCAGCATAGTTTGTTGCGGATTGATCATGTCGATAAAAATAATGATAGGAATGAAAACAGTACTGATAATTTGCTCTATTTATTATCCACCTCAATAGAACTAAGCAACGTGCACAGACAGAAATGTAAATATATTTGATTATTCTTGTTTTATGAATACTAATATTACTTCCACCACCACTACTACTACTACTATTACTATGTATACTGTTGGAACCACTTTACTACTACTATTGTTGTTGTTTCTACTCTTGTTCCTACTATTTCTACTAACTACTAATACTATTTATAGTAACTACTAATACTATATCTACTAACAACTACTACTATTCTACTAACTACTGATACTATGTCTACTAACTACTGATACTATGTCTACTAACTACTGCTGCTCATTCTCCTAACTACTACTATTACTCATTCTCCTAACTGTATACTACAGATATTTCTACTAACTACTACTAATATTTCTACCACTACCACCGCATATACACCATCACCACTACCAAAGACTACTCTATACTAGTCTTGCCACTGCCATAGCAAAAACTAAACGCCTGTATGTAATGAAACAAGACAGTACGTATACGTGTGTGTCAAAAGTGCATCGAGGCAAACACATACGTACTGACAGGAACATTATACTTTTTGCACCACCCGAGCCATGCAGCGCCGTGCCGAGGCTCAAGAAAGTAGGTTGGTACTAGGTAAGGGGTAGACAGGGTGGAACAAGGTATTTTCAAAGTGATTCAAAGGCTGGATGGGTAGCGTATGGGTGTTCGAAAAAATAAACCTAGGGCTGTTCAACCTTCAAACTAGTCCATTTCCTAGGCATACAAGTAATAAAATATATATAACTTCTTGGAATATCAACCGTAATCTATGTCACTTTTCCATTTCTCTTAATTTGTATCCTAAGCAGCCTGCACCTCAAGAAAGCCTACACGTCTAGTCAACATTCTTAAAGAAAATTCAACCTTCAAACTAGTCCATTTCCTAAGCATATACAAGTAACAAAATATATATAACTTCGTAGAATGTCAACCCTAATCTATGCCACTTTCCATTTGTCTTTATTTGCATCCCAAGCTACCTACACCTCAAGAAAGCCTACACGTCTAGTCAATATTTTAAAAAGAAAGTTACGGGCAAACACAAGTAATGATGCATCCAATTATGTGGCTTCTGTGGCGCGCGCCCTTTAGACTCTCTGGTCGCCTCTATACCACAAGCTCAGGACCGAACACGGATGGCAGGCAGGCTGGTCGGTGCATATGTTAAGCGAGTATTATGTGTCAGGTTACAGCAGTGAACCCGGCGTGATCTGTATCATTTAGTATATCTTGGAGCGTGCAATGTTACCAACCCTTCCTACCCCTTGCCCTTGCCACAGTCATTGTATGCAGAAGACCTGTGTACATACATGCGTGTGTACGTGTGTAGGTGTATATGTGTACCTTTGTGCTTGTTATTTTCTTCTTTTTCTATTCCTATCCATATGTGTATGTTACCAATGGATCTTTTCGTCTATTTTTTGCCATGGTTTTCTTTTTTTACTATTCCTCTTCGCATGTATGTATTCCCAAATGAATCATTTTAGCTATTTTTTTTGGCCGTGTGTGTGGAGTTAGCAGTGGGCAGAAGGCAGATGGACGCAGCACCTATGTAGCCGGTCGGTCTCGTGCCTTATACGTGTGCCCGGCGCTCCCTGTCATTATTGAATTACCGCCACCAACGCATCGGCACCGCTAAGGAGGCAGTTAGCGAGATAAGGCCGCGTGTATCCTGCCGAAGAAGAGAAACAAGCGAGGCAACACGAACAGGTGGAAGGAATGGAGGGCAAGATGAAAGAGGAGGAGGAGAAAGATCAATTAAAAGAAAAAGAGGCAGGAATGGAAGGCAAGAAGTAGGAGGAGAAAGAAGAGGATGAATTGAAAGAAAAGGAAAGAAAAATAAGCTTAAATAATGGAGAAACTGATAAGAGGAAGAAGACAAGAGGTAAAGGAGGAAGAGATGAGGAAAGGAAAAGAAAAGACTGTTAATATATATAGGGAAGAGGAGGAGGAAACGAAAAATGTATCAAAAGAGAATGATGATTAGAAAAAAGGTGAAAGCAGAGGAAAAGGAAGATAGAAATTAAGAAGGAGGATGACAAGGATGAAGAGGGTTAGATGATGGAAAGGAGCATAAAGAAGAAGAGGAGGATGAGGTGGAGGAAAGAGAAAGGAAGAGACATGTGTTGAATATATTGTTGTGAAATTTGTGGCATTAAGGAGAAAAGTGTGAAGAATTAGTGAAGGTATGCGTCTATGTGTGAGAGAGAGAGAGAGAGAGAGAGAGAGAGAGAGAGAGAGAGAGAGAGATAATTAAAGAGAGACAGACAGACAGGCTGACAAAAAAGGTAGCTACGATAAACACAGGTTCATTAATAAAGATAAAAAATAAACATTATAAAAGGAAAAGTAGAGGAAACTTCAATGAGGAAAACGTTTTGCATGAAGCAGAATCAAGTCTTTTCCTTCTAACATGCCTTAAGTCTGATGTATATAAAAAAAAAAAAATGTTAATGAAATAATGCATGCAATTGAAGTAGATGACACAGGATAGCGCTGGAAGAGTGTTAAACATACATATTATCATTAAGAGAAGGACGAGGCGAACGACGAAAAATATAGCAACATAAGAATAGCAGGTAACATAAGTTTTATTGAGGTAGTTCGTTTGACTATGTTACTTAGGGAAGAAAGGAGAGAAAGACAAGCATTTACAAGAAATAATGTGAGACTGGCTGCTTTGAGAGAGAGAGAGAGAGAGAGAGAGAGAGAGAGAGAGAGAGAGAGAGAGAGAGAGAGAGAGAGAGAGAGAGAGAGAGAGAGAGAGAGAGAGAGAGAGAGAGAGAGGGGGGACAGGAATGTTGAAATTTTGTAATGAGGTCAAAATAAAAGTGAAGAGGCTAGATTCAGGATAGTGGAGGAGTAATCCGCTTCTTGCTGGATGAGGAGTAGAAGGAAGCGAGAGGAGAAGGGAAGGGAGGGCGAAGAAGAGGCAGGCTGGTGCTGGTGAAGATGGCAGCGGCAGCAGCAGCAGCAACTTTCACTCGGATGGCTGCGGGGTGAAGAGGTGACCGCCGCCGTGGCTGTCCTGCCCCTCGCTGCCTCACACCTGGAGTGGCAAATTTCACCTGTTATTCCAGCGTCTCACCTCCTTGGCTCCCCTTTCTCTCATTCATTCTCCTACGCTTTCCCTTCACTCATGCCCAGTTACAATCCATCACGATTAAATTGACCAGAATATTAAAGCTGCGATCAAGTACAGTATCGTAATGTCAACAATGAGAGGTCATTTAAACCACACTTACCTGGAGACTCTCATGGTCACCCGGAGAGGTCGGTCAGGTGAGCAGCGCAGCGCAACCTTTCTCCAAAGCGGCCCGGGAACGACTGACTGCGAGTGGTCACTTGCTATTCACCTCTCGTTCAAGTGGCTGCCTCAGGGCGAAGATGCGCCGCCTACTCGCCTGATCCAGCCAATCATGGGACCCCTTTCTAGCGAGGAAGATTTACGTGGAGTTTTATGTTTGCGTTTAATGTGGCGCAAGACACTGTGATATTTGACTACTGTAAGTGTTCCCGAGGCGTTCAGTCACCACTATTCATATTTAGAGAGTCGCCGGAGTGAAGAGCTCGGCGGGCAAAGGCGTGTGTCCTGCGGAGGAGATACGGAGGAGTGTGTGCGGGGTCGCGTGGGGTCAGCCCGAGAGGTGTTCTGGTGCTGCAAGAGTTGAGTTGCGATCTGGCCGCTTAGAGGCTGGTGGCGTCCACTGCTCTTCCTGCCTCCAGCACCCAACCCTGCCCGTGCCCAGCCCCTGCAGGCCCTCCCTCTACTTCTCTGTTGAAGAGGACGTGAAGAACAGACCACGAGAGCCCTGGTGGCACCGAGGGTGGGGTTGGCGAAGTGGCTGTCCCGTAGACCTTTGGCCCCACCTGCCCCAGCGATGACCTCATTCCCGGTGGAGGCGGGCACGGTCGGGTGGTAGCCAGGCAGATGCGTGGGAGCCGCTCCCCGGTGCACACGCGCCCCACATGTGCAACCACTCGCCCGCTTTCCGCCTCGCGTACACACGCCCACATAAACCTATAGGGGTGTCTTTTGTGTACGTTTGTGAAGCGCAGTGATTAAACTTACCGTCAGGTCAAGTGAAGTGTTCAGATCAGTGCCGCCCCTCGCCCGGGCGAGTGAGATGACCCCCTAGCCGGCCACTGCAGGGCCGATCCACCTCAGTGATGGACTCCTTTAGTGACAAGTCGGATAGTGGAGTGCTTGTGACGCCCCGGCCGATGGTGTACGGCAGCATGGTGTGTCCTGTGGAAACCTCGAGGGACGGTGACGACGCCTCTCCCAGCGTCACTCCTGCCCTTCCCTGCGACCCCTCCGTCACCCAACTGGCACCGCCCCTCTCTAGAACAAGCGACCATATTATAACAAGTGACCATCTCAGAACAAGCGACCATCTCAGAACAAGCGACCATCTCAGAACAAGCGACCATCTCAGAACAAGTGACCATCTCAGAACAAGCGACCATCTCAGAACAAGCGACCATCTCAGAACAAGCGACCAGGTCATCTCACAGGACCAAGTTATAAAGGTAAGACTTCAAGTACATAGTGGCTAGGAGGCCAAACACAAGTTACACACGAGGGAATCACAGGAGCAACAGCGGCGAACAGTGGATCATTTTATAGACGGCGTTCATATCTCTATCAGTGGTCGGTACCCGTGCCACAACTCTCCGGTAGTTAAACACCGTCACTAGCACGAGCATACATTTTATTAGTATTGCATTAGTTTCTCTGAGTTCCAGTTTGAGAAATTATATCACGGCATGTTTTTAATACTGATCCTTATGTTCGTGGTGTGACTGCCAACCATTCTTGTTTATATCAGTAGTTCTGCAGGTTTTGTTGGTCGAATGGCTGGTTTATTTTTGTTCCTTCTTTCACTGTGCCGTTTGCCTTGCTGTTTCGGTATATAAGTCTTATCAGGAGATATGATAAAGAAGATGGGAACATGTATGCCGAGTGTCGGGTGGGTGCCAGACCATGCAGCGGTGCGGCAGGGCGAGGCAAAGGTCCTCTCCCTGCCTTCACTTCAGGGAGTGTTCAGTTAGGGGAGTAGTTTATTCTGACATTTATTTGTTTCCTATCAACATACTTATTCAATCGGTCTCTCTCTGTCTGTCTCTCTCTCTCTCTCTCTCTCTCTCTCTCTCTCTCTCTCTCTCTCTCTCTCTCTCTCTCTCTCTCTCTAGCCCGTCAGGGTGGCAAGGTTGGTAGAGACGTGTGCTCGCAATGTGCAGCGTCCCTGTGCATTCGGTCAGCGGTTCGAGTCCGCCTAGTTCGTGCTGACGTGGCGGCGCTTTGTATAGTCAATAACCTTGTAGTTGGTACTTGCAAAGTGTCTAGATAGGATGAAAATCTTATCTTATCTCTCTCTCTCTCTCTCTCTCTCTCTCTCTCTCTCTCTCTCTCTCTCTCTCTCTCTCTCTCTCTCTCTCTCTCTCTCTCACACACACACACACACGCACACGTACACACATATATATATATATATATATACTCATGTGTATATGTATAAAGAGAGAGAAAGAGAGAGCAGACATATAACATAAATGGGAAACAAATATATGTCTGAAAACACTGTACCCTTAACTGACGGTTCCCTCCTCTCCTTAGCCACTCATGTTGTAGCACTTGTCTAGCACCTGAGAGACTAATGTACACGTACTGTACGTAATCACACACGTAAATGTCTGAGATCTAAGGATAGCGGCAAATTTTCCTTAGAATTTCGATTTTTTTTTTTATTACACTCGTAGATACTGGAAATGTTAAGCGATGCAGTGGTTACTTGATCCTCGAAGAACAACCTTTTTATAGTCGGATTTTACACGTATATGCGTCTGTATATGTTATTATTTTGTTCCTCTACATAATATTTTTTTCTTATTGATATGCTTCTTAAAGTTGTTTCAAATCCTCTCACTATATCCTATCGGTGTAGCCAAGAAGTAGCTTCGTAAATACACACCTTGTTCGTTCCCCACACCAAAAACTTGATGAGCCTGAAATATACGGCCCATCACAGACGCGCTCGATTAGTTGAAAATACCACCTCCAAGGCAGGCCGCTCGCTTCAACCCGTGCTCCCGGATAGGGCGATCAGCGCAGAACACGATGCCTGCAGCTGGTCCATTAGTCAAAGCCGCACCCCCGAGGCCGGTTCATTACTCATACCTGCATGTGATTTGAGGCACCGCTACCGAGGATGCGAACCCGCTCCAACGCTCCACTTCCTCCGGGGCGATCCAGCTGACGCACCCCGCGAGCACGTCCGCACGCACCCCGGACGGCCGCCCACGTGCACCGCGCCGGGAAAGGGTTCACCTGTACCCTTGCTGCCGCCGGGAAAGGAAGAGATGCACCAAACACAACAAAGCATTATCTTGTGAAATACGTGTGGTCATATGTACGTTAATACGAAATAATATCTACAGCGATGCTTTGGTATAGTTAATCCATTGATGCCCCCGTGCAATTTTCGATAAAAAAATGTTAACAAATTTCATGTTGTTTGTATCTCAACATGGTATTGAAAAAATATAACGAGCTTAAAATGCTCCGACATAGGAAGTCTTATAACATTAAAGTTTGGCTACACACACACACACACACACACACACACACATTCTTTGTTTTGGTCTTGCGACATTCAGATTATGTTCCTGGGTAGGCGGACGTTGTGTTTGTTGCCAGCGCCACAGGTCGCTCACAGGGGATGAAGACAGCTCTTCCGTGCTTGTGATTGTGTTGATGTGTGCCTAGCGAAGCAGTAGGTAATTTGTATGGTTACGCAGTAGAGAAAGGAGCTCTTGGAATAGATTTGCAGTTATAGGTGGTGAGCGGGTGAGATATTGTGCAGTAGAGAAAGAGAGATCTGTTAATTAGTTATGTACGTATAGTGTAAGGGAGCAATGTGTGATTTTTGTATTTGCATAATAAGGTAGGGATTAATAAAGCTATGGCATTACACGGAAGAAATTAATGGTAAGGGCAGGGAATCTGGGGACAGCTTATATTACTGGGTCATTATGTGGTTAATCGGTTCGCCGAGGAGTATCTCAGGAAAGGATATATCTAAGGAGTATTATTTGATCTTCTTTCTTCGTATTTGTACCTCTTTATATTGTTACTGCAAGACTATATTTTATGTGTGTGCCTCGACATAAAAGTTACACTCTGAACGGTGTGAAAGGTAATATGAGTGCATCCACCTGTTTCCTTCCTACCATCCCTTCATGTAAATATTCTTAGCTGTTTTATATTTCCTACCATGATACATCCGGAAACCCTAACAAGGTAAAGCGGCTGTCGTGTCCGCTGCCCACGCGATTGCAACGAGAACGTAGTCGTGTCCTGCGCCGCCGGCAACGCCACCTCCAACTCGGAAATAGCCGCGTGCACCTTCATTTGATGATATACTTTTCTTTGTTAGTGTTGTTGTTGGTGACCCGTTCAGTATTAACATTTTATTTAAAACGTTTAATTGTGTAAAATGGAGAAGCTGTGTGAGATACGCGTATACTGGTGACATTTTTTAAGGATTATAATTCCTGGAAAACTTTGTGTGGGTTTATTTTATAGTGTAAGTGTTTTTTGTTATTCCTTTTATATAGTAGCATAATAGTAGCATGGTTTTACATATCAAATTGTGGACGTGTTTTTTCCTTTTTTTATTATTTGCCTTTTCCTTTTTTCTCTTGTTTGCATAGCATTCCCAGTTCTCCATACTCGCCGCCTGATCCATTCCATCGCCGTTGTTGCAATAAGCCATCCGTCCGATACACATGTCAGTGCTCAACCACCCATTCCATTCCAGTGCATTTCCACCCATTCTTCACTGCCTCAAAAGCGACCACGTCCCTTCCTGCCACTAAAATACACCATCCCTCTCATCTTGCAAGCGACCCATTCCTTCCACCGCTTACACATCCCTCCTACCTGCTAGTGACCCATCCCTCCCACCAAACCTTCCACGGACCCATCCATCCCATCCCTACTAGCCAACCCTTCCTTCTACCCTTCCCTGTGATTCATCCCACCAACCCTGCCGATGGATGTGACCAGTCTCTCCTCGCCCTGCCAGTGACCCATCCTTAATCCTTATGCCAGTGACCCAAACCTACCTTCTCCATGCCAGTAAGCGAACCCTCCATGCCTTTACCTGTGATGGTGCGTGATTGCTAAACTTGGTGCGGTGCAAATGGCTCTAAGTCGTCTAATCGCGCGGTGACTTCTGAGTGAGCGTGCGCCGCTGCCCGTGCCCGCCACCAAACACCCGCGTCACCCCGCCACTCGCCGCAGATTCACGGTTCGTTTGCTCAGAAACATTGCTGCTCGCCGTCCGTGATGTTTGCTTATTCATTGTTAGTAGAATGTTATCATGTATGTATTACCTTCTAGTCTATAAAATCCATTAGTGTTACGCCTCAGATTCTTTTACATGCAAATTATTTAAGCCATTAGAAAATATTTATTTAATCTTCCTAAAACTGTACGAAGTGCGTTATTGATTGATTCAGTTGCAGATTTATCATCGTATTTGAAATTAGATAATTAGATTGTAATGATGATGATAGTAATGACTGATAATACCAATAGTCATGAAAACAACAGCGAATTAAATGGGTGATGCAATCAAAGATTAAACTTGAAAGAGACTAAATTCAGTGGATAATAAAAAAAAAATAGATCGCATTTCCCTTGGTCCATCGCATTGGCATCCTCCTGGAGTGGACACAAGGAGGTGCCCTGTAAACCTTGGCTCTGTGCGCTGCATAAAGGAGATAGAGGAAGGGAAGTAAATGGCGAGTGTAACCTAGTGTTGATAATTAGCCTTTCACAGTTACTTGCTGCGTGAAAATCAGGTACATACAACCACACGACTTCAAATAGCAGGTGGGAGTGATAGAGAAGTGTGGCTCGCAGGTCGATAGTTACGTGAGGTAGGTAGATGAGAATGACAGCGCCGGTCAAGCCTTCTACCTGGGCTCACTTCCACTCACTTGTTTCTCTCACCTAAGAGCTCTCACTCGTTCCTCTTGTATCTTTTTCGTCGCTCTTTCTCGTCTCGGGTGGTTTTTCTCCTCTTATTGTCATCATACGGGTTTCTTCACATTCTATTATTGTCATTTATATCATTTCTCATTCATCTCTCTCTCTCTCTCTTCTCCTCTCTCTCTCTCTCTTCTCTCTCTCTCTCTCTCTCCTCTCTCTCTCTCTCTCTCTCTCTCTCTCTCTCTCTCTCTCTCTCTGACTCTCTCTCTCTCTCTCTCTCTCTCTCTCTCTCTCTCTTATGTCCTCACCTCTTCTTCTTCCAACGGTTGGCATCGCTGTACTCTCTGCGGCGCTCATTCCTCACTCTTATGGTTCATCCTTCCAACAGTCGCTTATCTCCTGCTTCCAGACCACGTCTTTAGCGCTGCGAGGTGTGAGGTAAAGGTGTGAAGGTATGATAGCGCACCGATGTAAAGGACGCTAGGAATCTCTCTCTCTCTCTCTCTCTCTCTCTCTCTCTCCTCTCTCATCCTCCTCTTCTCTCTCTTCCTCTCTCTCTCTCTCTCTCTCCTCTCTCTCTCTCTCTCTCTTACACTCAAAAAGTATTAAGAGTTTTTACTGAGTCGTGTTAATACCTTCCAGGTATGTTAATGCTTCAAGGATACGTAAAAAGCTGTACATTTTGTGCCCTGATAAAGTACAGTGGGATACAAGGCACCTTTTACTCCGGCGTACATGGAGAGAAACTATCGTACAAGCTATTCCAAGATATCGTAACTTTCCAAGATTCACATTTGTACTGAAAAATAATTATTTTTAACTCTTTTGTTATCTACAGCAGACGTGACTTAAATTGACAGTGATGGTGATGGTAAAGATGGTGACGGTGGTGTATGGATTAAACTAGGAGGAGGAAGGTTGCCGCCGTCCTTGCGATTTACTTCAGTTAACGTTTTTTTATCTCGCGGCAACATGCTATGGTTTAAATGGGTTTATGGTGTGGGATGAACCACCTCTCGACCCTTACTTTTCTTTTCTCGATGTGATTTTAGCTTCCTCTCTCATCTCTCTCTCTGCTTCTCCCTCTCTCCCTCCTCTCTCTTCTCTTCTCCTCTCTCTCCTCTCTCTCTCTCTCCCCTCTCTCTCTCTCTCTCTCTCTCTCTCTCTCTCTCTCTCTCTCCTCTCTCTCTCTCTCTCTCTCTAACTTTGTAGTTTCTTTTTTCTCCCTTTTTTTATGAAGCGTCAACAGAATCATATATCTATCATGGTATATATATATATATATATATATATATATATATATATATATATATATATATATATATTATATATATATATATATATATATATATATATATATAGTGAGAGAGAGCGAGAGAGAGAGAGAGAGAGAGGACAGACAGACAGACAGAGACGGACGCTTAGGCCACATATCTACGTCACCTACTTGCACACTTACTTCGCTCACCTATGCTAATGGCACCACCACACACATGCTACCCAATACTGTCCCTGCCGAGCCGTCCGCAGCGCACCCTCAGAATTCTAAAAACTGAGGAGGAGGAGGTGAAGGTCCAAGAAAGAGAGAGAGAGAGAGAGAGAGAGAGACTACTAATTACTCACTCGAATGTTATATTATCGTGAGCAGTCATAGCTATCACATGTTTGATGAAGGAGGTGCCTAATAAGCTGACGTCATCCTGGCAGGTGATGCTGTGCTATGTATTGTAAGGTGCTCAGGTGAATTAATTGATCATACAGTAATTAGTTCGTCATGGTCATTAAGCTATGCGGAATGTTGGGAGAAAGAATTTTACGATTCTCTCTCTCTCTCTCTCTCTCTCTCTCTCTCTCTCTCTCTCTCTCTCTCTCTCTCTCTCTCTCGACGCCCGTCCACCTGCCCGTCCAAGAGTCACATGACGGGCCTGATGGAGGGGGGGAGGGGGAAGGGTCGGTCGATGCTGCTGCTTAGCCCAGATTTCTGTCGTTGGCTCAGAGATGTGTGTTTGCAGAATGATGATTGTGAGAGAAAAAATGTAATTGACGGTGATGATAGCAATTATGATAATGATAATAATAGTGATGATAGTAGCAGCAGCACCTGTAATAGTAGTAGTAGTAGTAGCTGTTGTATTTTTTTTTTTTATTATTTTTTATAGTATTAGTATTTGTAAGAGTAGTAATTGTTGTTGTAATTGTTATTCATCTTACCCTTCCCGCATATGCAAAACAATAACGGTATCCTTGCAGGAGAAAGGCAAAAATAATAGGATGCAAGTAGGAAAAAATACAATTCCATTGCTAGATAGGAACTTGATATATATGTTTTACTTATTTTATGTACGCATATGAATGACCAAAGGAAGTGTTATTGGTCTAAACCTTGGAAATGTCTATAGCTTAGTGACAAAGATAAAACGATCGTAATAGTAATGATAATAAAAGTAATAGTAATACGTAAACAATCATAATAAGCATATCTATAATTTACACATCGTTAAGTAACTTTGTATTCTTAAGACTAAACATTTACTCAATGCATGTTTTCACTTCGTAAGTAATTAAGCTATTACTTTATATTCATCTTGTTCTTAGCACGTTTCGAGGCCAATATCTAATTTAATAAGTTCAACACTAATCCTTACGGTAAAACAGCATCATGAATACCAGGGGAGGCAAAACAACATGTAATATAAACATTTAATCTGTTCCACTGATGCTCTCTCAAGTTATACAAAACCTCACCATTAACACGACACTTTAACATACTGTGAGGGTTTCAGATCAGGTTGCCACACAAGATCAGTTCACATAACATCTATATTACTAGCATTGCCTCGTGTGTGTGTTTGTATGTATATGTGAGCCTCTCTTTCGTAATGGAATTAGCTATAAACGAAAGCTACGTGACGAGACTGGTGATAATAAATGGTTATTATCCAACTATAGTCATTAGATTAGCAGTCCGGGCTGATGTGACATTGATACAAATTACAGTCGTGCGTTCCCAACCCTTCATTTACGTTCATGGCCTTGGCTGGTGAACGTGCACCTCCCCGCCTCCGCCACCGCCTGCCCTGCGACCATGAACAAGGGGAATGAATATGTTGCCTGTACTGCTTCCTTGTACCATTTCACACACACACGCACGCATACGCACGCACACACACACACACACACACACACACACACACACACAACACACACACACACACACACACACACACACACACACACACACACACACATCTTGCAATCCACTAAATAGGTAAATATGACTAAAAAACCAACAAATACAAAAACAAAACAAAAACACACACATGACGAGGTGGCCGAGTGGTTAAGGCGTTGGACTGCTAATCCAATACGGTCTCCGTGCGTGGGTTCGAATCCCATCCTCGTCGCAGTTGGTGTACTTATTTTTCCAAGGGACTCCGTAGTGTAAGGGTTAGCACGCCCGGCTCACAACCGAGAAGTCTCGGGTTCGATCCCCGGGCGGAGCGAAGACAGACGGGCGGTCTTCTTAAAACCCGAGCCCCTGTCCACCCAGCAGTGAATGAGTACCGGGTGTTAGCCGGGGGTTTGTGACCCCCCTCCCGGAGTGGGGGCTTCGGCCAACACTAAAAAAAAAAACACTAAGGATGAATGATAAAATAAATGTTGATATGGAGACGGGGTCATACGAGCGCTGCTCAGGCCCTGTAAAATACAACTAGATGAACTAGATGAATACACACACACACACACACACACATGCGCACACACACACACACGTAGACACACATTTTTCAAATCATTAAAAAGGAAAAAATGACTAAAAAAACAACAAATACACTCACGAGCATCAACACACACACACACACACACACACACACACACACACACATTATGCAATCCACTAAATAGGTTAAAATGACACAAAAACCAACAAATACACTCACGAACAACAACGCGTTAAGGAATCACCCAAAGTAACTAAGAACTGTCTATTGGTACTCTGGAATCACCAACACCATAACGTTGTTTGCGCAGTCTGGATGAAGCGCCGCCGAGCCCCAAGCAGCACTGTTATGCCCTCCTTCCTGTCACTGCGGCAAGATGGTCCCGCAGATACTGGGGGAACGCGTCGGGTTTCCTTTCCCTTTAAACTATCACTGACCACGTTAGTTAATCACAGACTCTTAAGATAGTCTCTGTTGCATCAGATTTACCGCAAATTGTTTCATGTTTCCGGCGTCATCATATTACTAAATCGATTTAAACTTCAAGCAGGGAGGATTTACTCAAATTCGAAAACGATTCAAACGTCGAAAGGAAAACAAAAACAAAAATGTCACTATCCTGCTTACTTCATAGATCACGAGGAATGTTTTATTTTATTGTGTTTAATTCCACTTTTTTTCGTAATTGCAATCCATCTACGTTGTAAGATTATGTAAAGTGTTCTTGGTTCACGTGTTCATTGCTGGGTCATTATGAAGAACATCCTCCGATTCTTAACCAACATATTAACTTACCAAGGGATGAGCATAATAACCTTGGGATTTCATTACGCGATGTAAGGAAAGTTAATTTAAAATTCGTATTTCTGTGGATTCTTATTCTTTCTCTGTGTTCGTCCATCTGTCTGTTTATCTCTTCTTTTAACTCTCTCTCTCTCTCTCTCTCTCTCTCTCTCTCTCTCTCTCTCTCTCTCTCTCTCTCTCTCTCTCTCTCTCTCTCTCTCTCTCTCTCTCTCTCTCTCTCTCTCTCTCTCTCTCTCTCTCTCTCTCTCTCTCTCTCTCTCTCTCTCTCTCTCTCTCTCTCTCTATCTCCGTTTGTATCCGTCTCCTCCCATCAGGATTAAGTGTTTGGAAGAAGTTTAATGCCACGCTGCTTGCCTCGGTTTCGCTGTAATTGGTCAGTGAGGCGGAGATTGTGGGTTTTAGCTGGCCAATTAGAGCCACAATACGTGTCCTGCCACAGCCAATCACAGGAGGTATAGGCACGCGAGGCAGGCGGATGTGATTGGTTGTTTACTGCGTGAGATCATGAGTAGAGGGATGGGTGAGGATGTGGGAGGATGATTTGTGTGGATGAGTGGTGAAAGAGAAGGGTGGAAGAGGAAGGGATGGCGTGTTGCAAGAACATTAGAAAAGGCTAGAGGTACTGCTAGGGAGGAAGGTGGTTCGTGTAGGGATTTCCCATATATAATAAAGGGAAGACAATGTTTTTCTTTCTTTTTTTAACATGAAACGTGTACATTTAGATATCTATTCACGTGTCTGCTATTTTTTCTAACTTAAATTTCCATTCTGATCCTTCTCAGCACTGGCTAATGCTTCCTCATGCATCTTATCGCTTTTACATACTTTCTTTTCTTTCCCTTGTACCGTTTTCCTTTCACCTTTCATCATTTCTCCATCATCACCCTTTCCTTTCTGTCCGTCCATCCATCCGTTCTGCCTGCTCGCCGCTTGCCCATTCAATCCATAAGACCTGTTCTCTTCCCATTCCTTTCCCATCTTCCTCCCATTTTTCATTTCCTGCTTCATTATACATTCATCGTTTCATCCTCGCGGTTTCATTCATTCCAACCATCTCATCACCGCGGATTTCATGAATACAGCAACCACATCTTTTCTCCGCACATTGTATTCTGTCGTGTTGTGCGCCCTCGTCGTTCTCTCACTTCCCGGCTGCATGTCTTATAACCCACGCCATGCACTGAGCGGGTTCTCACACCAGGCCTCTGCTACATGCCCTCACGTGCCGCAGTATACGCCACCTTGGGCATCCTAATAGTACTTACCCTCCACGTCTCCTCCGGCGCCTGCACGACCACCACTACTAAAACCACTACTACCACTACCCTCCACGAGTAGATATACAAGTACTACTATACCACTTGTTGCCACCTCACTCCCTCCCTTCCCTCCCTTCTCTTTCCTTTCCATCTTCCTTCTTTTCCTCAGTCCATCCTTCTCTCCTTCCTTCCCTCCCTTCCTATCCTCTTATTCTACTCATCCTCCTTCCTTTCCTTAGTCTATCCTTCCTTTCTTCTTTCACTCCCTTCCTATCATATTATTCTATTCATCCTCCTTTTCATCAGTCTATCCTTCCTTCCCTTTCTTCCTATCCTCTTATTCTACTCATCCTCCTTCCTTTCCTTAGTCTATCCTTCCTTTCTTCTTTCACTCCCTTCCTATCATATTATTCTATTCATCCTCCTTTTCATCAGTCTATCCTTCCTTCCCTTCCTTCCTATCCTCTTATTCTACTCATCCTCCTTCTTTTCCTTAGTCTATCCTTCCTTGACTCCTTCGTTCCTTCATGTGTGTCAAGAAGAACTGACCCCCGCAGAGGAATGATTTTTTGTAAAGATTGAATTAATATTAATCCTGTCATGTTATAATGGATAAATGCGAAAGGCAGCGATAGATTAAAGGAACTAAAAGGATAAGAGGATGTACGAAAATAAGGAAAAGAGGACAGGCAGGCAAGTGTTGAAAATCAATAATTACAGGTCGTTGAGTTCACGGAAATGATACGACAGTAAGATGAGACGGGTTAGATAAAATACCTTTTTATGTGTGTGTGTCTGTGAGAAAGTAAACTTGGTTGGGTGGCGGAGGAGGAGGATTTTGTTTGCATTCACCTAACGTGGAAGGAGGAAAAAATTTCAATCACAGACGGAAAAGGAAAGAAAGCAAGTAGAAAGTTCATCATCTATTTTTTTTCACATATCTCTCTCTCTCTCTCTCTCCTCCTCCTCTCTCTCTCTCTCTCTCTCTCTCTCTCTCTTCTCTCTCTCCTCTCTCTCTCTCTCTCTCTCTCTCTCTCTCTCTCTCTCTCTCTCTCTCTCCTCTCTCTCTCTCTCTCTCTCTCTCTCTCTCTCTCTCTCTCTCTCTCTCTCTCTCTCTCTCTCTCTCTCTCTCTCTCTCTCTCTCTCTCTCTCTCTCTCTCTCTCTCCTTCTCTCTCTCTCTCTCTCTCTCTCTCTCTCTCTCTCTCTCTCTCTCTCTCTCTCTCTCTCTCTCTCTCTCTCTCTCTCTCTCTCTCTCTCTCTCTCACACACACACACATGTGCACACACACACACACGCACACACACCTCCATCTCACGCTCGTCACTACAATCTCTGCCTCCTCAAGCACTCAGAGAACCGTGACGTCTCGCCTTGTAATTGGCCGTGAGCATCCAGACTCGCATTCTAACTCGACACGATCCAATTCGACAAGACCCAACTCGACATGACCAGCCCAGCCCTGCCCCGCACTCTGTTGAGGTCAGGGGGAGAGGTGGGTGACATTGGGTTTGTTGAAGTTTGTTGAGGACGAAGATGAATTGGTCTGTTGTTTTTGCGTGTGTGTGTGTGTGTGTGTTTAACTCCAGCTGACAAGACGACTGGGTGAGTGAAAAGAAGAGATTTACGTAAGGGTCACGGGGTCAGAGAGAGAGAGAGAAGAGAGAGAGAGAGAGAGAGAGAGAGAGAGAGCGTCTGTACAATCTATTATCTTATTTTCGCAACACCAATACGAAACCTTCAACTGGCACCTCCATTTGTGGCGTGTGTCTCGGCGCCTTTCCATAGCCATAGTCTCTTCTCCCTGACAGCCTGCACCCCCTATATAACCACCCTCTTTGACAGCCTGCACCCCTTAACCACCCGTTCTCTCACTTCCGTCAACACTTCCACGCCCCCTTCATCTCCCCTCCCGTCTCTTCTTCCCCTGATTCAACACCTCGCGACCCTTCAAGACACCCTCACACCTTCCTCCTTCACTTAGCTATACTCATATTTAGCCTCATCATCCTAAATGCCATAATGCAAAATGTTAATTAAGCCTACGTATCTTTTTTGTATTGTTTTTCTATAGTCATCTTTGGTAATATCGTGAGAGTGGCTGGGAGGGGAAGGGTGAAGGGTTGAGGCGACGTGGAAAAGAGAGGTGGGAGGGAAAGGGAGGCAGGTTTCGTGGGTGGGCATTAGGCTAACAAACAACCCCCATTTAGTGAGGCCCCGAGCTGTGGATTTCGGGACCCGCTAATGGGAGGTTCCCGTGCCCTGGGTGATGCCAGGCGGGGTGAGATGCTCCCCCATACAACAACTCTCATTTCTTTTTAACCATAGACACTTTGCACGCCCTCTCTCTCTTTCTCTCTCTCTCTCTCTCTCTCTCTCTCTCTCTCTCTCTCTCTCTCTCTCTCTCTCTCTCTCTCTCTCTCTCTCTCTCTCTCTCTCTCTCTCTCTCTCTCTCTCTCTCTCTCTCTCTCTCTCTCTCTCTCTCTCTCTCTCTCTCTCTCTCTCTCTCTCTCTCTCTCTCTCTCTCTCTCTCTCTCTCTCTCTCTCTCTGAAGAACGGTCTCCCAGATTTCTGTCTATATATACATCAATAGTAATACACTGTGCGCGACGCCTTAACAGACGCAGATTTATAATGAAGCCTTCGTCGTTATTTGTAATGTGGGTGACGTTGTACCTAACGGCGTGGGTAAATGTGATTGGAATTACTTCAGGGTTATTGATAAAACTAGCACGACATATACTGGGTTTTTTTTTTAACTGTTTAGGTTCGTTCGTTCTTTTATGCATATTTTGTATACATATTTATCAATCATTTACTATTCTTTATTCATATGCATGCTATCGAGCAGCGGACTTTACCCTAACCAGTGTTCCTCATACTGATTAGATGTAGTAATATGTAACAGTATTGTAACTTCTCTTCTTGTCTCAATTTCGGCTACAACATTCTGGAAAACAATGGTAGTAAAACATCTGTATCATAATCTGAACGTTATTTACTTGTAGCATAGTTATATCGATATCACTCCCCATGTCTGTCTTCGATTTAACTTTCTTTCCATGCCCATTTCTTTGCTTTTTTTTCTCTCTCTTTTCCATTATTTATCTTATTTCTTTGTATTTTCCCCTTTTTCTTGTTTCGAACAGTTCAAAAGAGAAAGAAATGACTTAACCCTTGTAAATCCCTTTTATTCCTCCATATGTTCTTTCTTTCCTGTCTTTCTCTCTACCTCCCTACTTCCCTACAACCCTCCCACCTTTCCTTCCTCCCTCCTTCCTTCCCTCGTCCATGAATGAAGGATGAGAGAGTGTTGACTGCGTGCCTCAGTGAAGCCAGCTGCTCCTCCCTTCATTATTCATCACCTTCATTATTTATGCTCGGTCGGTCTCTTACATTACGCTCTATTAAGAATCTCCGGGCAGGGGCGGCGGCGGGAGGAAGGATTACAGTTTTATCAGCCGTGGAGGGAAGAAGAGATGGCACTGTTTTCATCTTATATTCTTTATACCTTCTTTCAAGACTCATAAACATTCACAACTATTATAAAATGATCAAATGTTACGTATTACTTTAGAAAAACGGACTGGATCCCTCGTTAACGTCCTCATCCATGGATTCTGATGAACACGCATTGAAGCATCTTAAATTTCGTGCAGATATAATGACTACCTTGACGTGAGAAGACATATAGAGAAGAGTATATAGAGAAAGAGATAATATGATACAATTACTTTAAATACAAAAGAAAATCATGGTACCAGAGTTTGAGCAGAAAGAGATGGCAAGGAGGAGGGAAGGGGTCAAAATATTCTCTCCTTTAGAAAACGTTACATTTTACTTAGGTCTATGGAAAAACACTTAGGCCTATGCAGATCGTGGCCAGACCGTTGGGTTGGCGGCCTCAGTATATCACGCTGCCATTGTTACGGTGGCCCTGCGGAGGAGACATAGGACAGAGTGTTTTCCTCCGCCCCCCTCCTCACCCTTTCCCTCCCCCCACCCACCACCCTTTCCCTTCCTCCTACTGGCAGCCAAGCAGGATTAAGCGTCATTAAATCCGAAAATCCCCTTCTTTGCCTATACTACTGCCCACTCCCTGCCTACCCCCCCTGCTCTTTCTTTTTTTTTCTGTGTGTGTGTGTGTGTGTCAATCTCTCTCTCTCTCTCTCTCTCTCTCTCTCTCTCTCTCTCTCTCTCTCTCTCTCTCTCTCTCTCTCCCCTTCTCTCTCTCTCTCTCTCTCTCTCTCTCTCTCTCTCTCTCTCTCTCTCTCTCTCTCTCTCTCTCTCTCTCTCTCTCTCTCTCTCTCTCTCTCTCTCTCTCTCTCTCTCTCTCGTTGTTGCTGCCTCCTGAGATAGATTTGCATCATTAAGTGTTTCATCGTCTACAGTCTCTTTCTTTCTCTCTCTCTTTTACTAGTACACTTTCTTCTATTTTCTCCTACCTTCCCTCTCCCCCCCCCCCTTGCCCTCCCCTTCCATCCATACCCTCTGTTGTAAAGGACACGTTTCAAAGGATCGCCATTCATTTCTCTGATCCTGTGTGGGATTCTACTATACGCTGGTGGTATACATTTCGATTTTTTTTCTGTTTTAAGTATGTGTGTGTGTGTGTGTATGTGTCTGTGTAGGAAATTTGGTTAGCTTAGGAATAGTTCTTGGTTCAGTTTATTTGTACATTATGATTATGATGTGAGTTAACTTTCATTCTGGTTGTGGTTATTGTTTAGTCTTTCTCTTGTTTTTTGCTACTTATGGCTTGAAGACAGAAGGCGATTTACTTTGTTTTCTTATCAATTTTCTTCTTTCTTCTTCATATTCATATCTATTACTGCCCCAATTTCCACTACTATTACTACTCATACTACTACTTCTACTGCTGATTCTACTATTACTAATGCTGCTACTGTTACCATTATTAGTAGTTGGAGTAGTTTTGATAATAACAGTAGTAGTACTAGTAATATAAGTCGTAGAACTAGCAGCAGTAGTAGTAGTAACATTGGCAATAATCATGATCGTACATGTAGTTCTAGTAGTAGTAGTAGTAGTAATAGCAGTAGTAGTAGTAGTAGTAGTAGTAGTACTAATAGTAGTAACGATAGCAATAATTATGGTCGTACAAATAGAAGTAGTAATAGTAATAGATGTACTCATAAACCTTGCATGATTTCATTCCTATAATCCAAAAACTAGAATATTTCCTTTGACATTTCCCTATATATAAAAAAAACACCCATAGACATGAGCAAGAGTGAGAAAAAGGCGGCATACATTAGGCCTACAACCCGTGAAGCCTATAATGACAGATGTGTGTGTGTGTGTGTGTGTGTGTGTGTGTGTGTGTGTGTGTGTGTGATGTGTGTGTGTGTGTGTGTGTTTGTGTGTATGTGTGTGAGTGTGTGTGTGTGTGTGTGTGTGTGTGTGTGTGTGTGTGTGTATGGTGTGTGTGTTTGTGTAAATGTGTGTGTGTGTTAAGTGTGTGTGTGTGTGTGTGTAAGTGTGTGTGTGTGGTAACCTTAACTCTCCTTCGCTTACATCGCCGCCCACAAAGTCGTAGTAAAATCGCATGTTTCTTGGAGCCGTGTGTTAATTCCTTGTTTCAGTGAGGTCAGTCAAGTCTTTGGTACGGCGCATCCTTAACCTCCGTCCTCCAATTACAAGTCACCACTACTCTTTCTCTCTCCTTAATTTTTTCCTCGTACAGTTTGACTTTGCATCTTTCCTCTTCTTTCGTTTCTTCTTATTCTTTTATTTTTCTTCTTCTTCATCTTCTTTTTTTCTCTTTTTTTTCTTCTGCCTTGTCTACTTTCTTCTATGTCATCTTTTTCCCCTTTATCCCTTCAACGTAACCATATTCTTCACCTTTATTTACGTTTTCCTCTCTCTAATCCTCCTTTTCATTTCCTGATTCTTTCCCAGGAGAGTTGGTATTCTCACACTGAAGGAATTTTACAGAGCAATGAAAACAAATACACCTCTTCTAATTTTCCTTGTTCCAACTTTTTTCAGCTTTCCCGCCTTTGTAGTGAGCCTCTTCCCGTCTTGTCTTATACCGGGAAGACCTCTATTTCTTTATTCCGTTTATATCCTGTCTGTTTCCTCTGGGTCTTTTTTTTTGTCTGCCTGTGGCCTCATTTTTTTCACTATTGTACCAGTATCGTTTTCTTCTCTCTCTCTCTCTCTCTCTCTCTCATCTCTCTCTCTCTCTCTCTCTCTCTCTCTCTCTCTCTCTCTCTCTCTCTCTCTCTCTCTCTCTCTCTCTCTCTCTCTCTCTCTCTCTCTCTCTCTCTCTCTCTCTCTCTCTCTCCTCTCTCTCTCTCTCTCTCTCTCTCTCTCTCTCTCTCTCTCTCTCTCTCTCTCTCTCTCTCTCTCTCTCTCTCTCTCTCTCTCTCTCTCTCTCTCTCTCTCTCTCTCTCTCTCTCTCTCTCTCTCTCCTCTCTCTCTCTCTCTCTCTCTCTCTCTCTCTCTCTCTCTCCTCTCTCTCTCCTCTCTCTCTCTCTCCTCTCTCTCTCTCTCTCTCTCTCTCTCTCTCTCTCTCTCTCTCTCTCTCTCTCTCTCTCATGCCTTGTTTGTATTCGCACGATTCTTCTCCTGCAGTTCTAACTTTTTTCTTGGTACTATTAACATTCTATCTTCCTCGGAATATGACTACGTCCACCTTTACATATGTACTTGCTAACCAATATAAGTTAATCATACTTCCTATACAGTAAGTCATTTCAGTCGCTTTTCATATTACGCTATTTTTTTCCTGGTAGAAATAGATCCTTTACTTTTATTTTTTTTGTTATCCAATATTTTTTTCTTCTACTGGTTGGGTTGGTTGATGCCCCGGATTCCTAAAAGCCACGGGCGGCATCACCTGCAGCCCTCCACACCCACCAGGCCTGGCCCCCCTGTGGTCACCCCTTCATCCTTAATACCCACGGGGAGGGATAGAGTGCGAATAGCCTGTCCATTTTTTTAGCTCTCTTCTTCCACCCGTTTCCGTAGCTCGTGTCTCCTCCCTGTGGTTGCAATTGTGGCCTGAAGGATCCTGTGTTTTTTTACGTATTTTTTGTCAGTCTTGCCTTAAACGGTGTTCTGTGCTCGAGGCTGGAATTTGTTATAACCCGGAAGTCCCTTGAAGAGTGTTGGGTTACATGATGTATTTGTTTTAACTCTTGGCGCATGACTTTTTTGTGTGCTTGTTGTGTGTGTGTGTCTCTCTCTCTCTCTCTCTCTCTCTCTCTCTCTCTCTCTCTCCTCTCTCTCTCCTCTCTCTCTCTCTCTCTCTCTCTCCTCTCTCTCTCTCTCTCTCTCTCTCTCTCTCTCTCTCTCTCTCTCTCTCTCTCCTCTCTCTCTCTCTCTCTCTCTCTCTCTCTCTCTCTCTCTCTCTCTCTCTCTCTCTCTCTCTCTCTCTCTCTCTCTCTCTCTCTCTCTCTCTCTCTCTCTCTCTCTCTTATATATATATATATATATATATTTTTTCTATCTTTCTCTCTAAATTGCTCGGCGTTTGCACTCAAATTTCTACTTTAGGCTCATTCAGGACCATGTTTGTGCCGTGCTTAACTCCTACATCTACCTAACTACCTACCACTACCACCACCACCACCACCATCGTCATCTGTCTCCAGTGGGTCGAATCAGTTAGTAGTCAAGCCGCTGCGGTGATCTTTGCAGAGCTTGATTAATTGTTTTGAGACGAAAGATTTTATTCCACGTGTGACTTGCCAACGACATGAAGGCAAACAGTGATGCATGCAGGTTTGTAGTGAGGGAGTGAGGCTGACCTGAACCTGTTAGGAAACCATCGTGATTCTTGTGTATAGAGATATGAAAGTGGTTGTTTGATGTGCTTATCTAGGAAACCTTCTCTTCTTTATGCATTTTTATCTCTGTCTTCCTCGTTCCTTCTTGTTTTCCTCTTCCTCCAATTCGTTGTTGTCCTTTCTCTTTCTTTCCTCTCCTCCTCCTCCTCCTCCTTCACCTCCTCCTGCCTCATCTTAAGCAGTCCACAAAAAAGCGCGTCAGGCCTTCAAGCCCAAGGCGCCGCTGTCGGAGCACCGTTACGCGTTACACCGTCGTATATTATAGCACGTGAGGAAAAAAACAGGTAAGAAAACATTTGAAATTATTTACGACGTCTCAGAGCGGGTTCAAAGGGGAGAAAGATGTGACAAATTGTCCTACATAAATACGAATAGAAAATAACAACGCAACGAAAAATATTTAAAGTGAGCAGGTGGCGGTCTGTATAAGTTTTTCTTCGCTTTATCACAACCAAATGTGAGGCAAAATCTATTTCATTCAAGGTAGCATGTCATAGGAAATTCAGCATGAAATCGTTCGCCGATGTTACTGCACTCTTGGGGATGCGGTGGGAGAGTGGTTAATTCCTGAAAGTGGATCTTGAGTTCGAACACCGCTGGGAGAAAACTGCAATCGTCGAAAGGCCAAAGAATAGCCACATACTGCCCATCAACCCCACCTTCGACGGCTAATGCATCGGGTACAGTATAGGTGTGCTGCAAGGCCTCTAAGCATCACAGGCGTCACTATAAAATTCGGCCGAGGGTCAACCATCACAGCCTTCAAGTGAAAAAGCCTACAGGCGCGAGAGAGAGAGAGAGAGAGAGAGAGAGAGAGAGAGAGAGAGAGAGAGAGAGAGAGAGAGAGAGAGAGTTATAACCTTACGCACAAAAAACAAAACTCTCACAGAAACAGTTAAAACGAGGTGAAAGGCGTCCTCTTTTACTCCTCGACCTTCATCGTGGAGGAGTGTGGGGAGATGAGAGGGGAGGAAACATTTGGCGATGGAAATACATGGGGGAGGAGAGCTGAGGGTGACAGTGGGAGGGGTAAGGAGAGGAATGGGTGGCAGGGGGTGGTTTGGGGGAACAGAAAGAGGAAAAGTACCTGCGCCGCGCCCCCGTGGTGACCCAAGTGTCATTCCGGCGCGGAGGAAAGAATTATTGTATCACCCAAATCTCCTCCAAGATTCTCTCTCTCTCTCTCTTCTCTCTCTCTCTCTCCTCTCTCTCTCTCTTCCTCTCTCTCTCCTCTTCTCATCTCTCTCCTCTCCCCTCTCTCTCTCTCTCTCTCTCTCTCTCTCAATAGAGTTTTTTTTAAATGTGTATGTCCATTCAGACACATAAATTTTTAAATGTTTGTTTGTGATGTGCTTGCTTATATTCAAAATTGTCATTAACATAAAGCTTCGTTAAAGAGAGAGAGAGAGAGAGAGAGAGAGAGAGAGAGAGAGAGAGAGAGAGAGAGAGAGAGAGAGAGAGAGAGAGAGAACGAGAAATATATATACGAGTAGTACAGTATGTCCACCAAGTTCTCTATTACATGTCTTCCCTCACCCCTCATGTTCCCCCTCATCCCCCACCCCCTTCCTCCACCCCCTTCCTCCACCCCAACGCCGTAACACATAACCAGCGACCAGCTCAGTGGGCGGGAGGAGTAGGAGGATGGTGGGGGCGGGAGGGAAGGAGAGAGAGAGAGAGAGAGAGGGGGCAGGGTGAGACAATCGGGCGAGGGGCAAGGCTCATCACGGGGATAAAAGAAAAAGAACTGCAGGTCCTCCCAGTCTGTCGCGACCATAAGAGTGATGGCGGCCACGGGAGGGAGTGGGGAGAGGGTAACTGAGGCGAAGGGGTGAGGGGGGGAAAGGATGGAAAGAGGGGCAGGTAGGAACGGGTTGGGTAGTGGTGGTGGCGGCTGGAGAAGGGTTATACGAGAGACGAGACAGAGGGGTGGGTGGGGGAGGTTGTGGTTTAGGTGCCTCTTCTAGTGAACCCTTACTTGTTATCTGTCTTCTCTCTGCTTCTCTTGTTTCCTCTCTCCCATCTACCTTTCTTTAACAAGCATAAAATCTCATCCCCTCTTTCTCTCTCTTCCTCTCATAACTTTTTTTTGCCTTAACTCTTCTAGTGAACCTTTACTTGTTTTCTGTCTTCTCTCCTCTTCTCTTCTTTCTTCTATCCCATCTACCTCTTTTTAACATGCTCAGAATATCACCCCTTCTCTCTATCTCTTTCTCTCATAACTTTTTTTTGCCTTAACTCTTCTAGTGAACCCTTACTTGTTAGCTATCTTCTCTTATATTTTTCTCTTCCTTCCTCTTTTCCATCTAAGTTTCTTTAACACGTTGAAAATCTCACCTCCTCCTCCTATCTTATTACTCTTTTTTTTTCTTAACTCTCTGTACGTTCCTGCTTTTCCACTTATTTTTAACTGTTCCTTCTGCTGCATCTCGCGTGTCCTCTGCGATAGGTCATGTTCTCCGTGCCCGCCCAGGCTGCATCAGGGCTGTTTAGGGCCACGAGTAAGGACTAGTAAACATTTGGTGTTGGTACGTCTCATCAAGGAAAATATCTCGGCGTGCGGGGTTTTCTTGGATCAAATAGCATCTTATAGCGTCACTTTTTTTTCCATTGCCTGTTTTACGTCTCAGGTGGTAAATTCGAGGAGGAAGTGCAGGTGGGCTGAGATACGTAACAGGTGAATCATATTGACTGTAATATATCTCGACTTACTGAAGATTGATGTTTTAATATGTATGTATATAATTTTGTTTTGTAATTTTACCTTGGCTGATCGTTATCTTCCTTTGCCTGTTTGTCTGTTGTTTTTTTGTTTTGTTTTTTTATTTAATTTTATTATACCATCTTACATAATGTACAATTATTTACAAGGAAAAATATTGTACAGGTTAAAGGTGGTATTGTGAGTACCACCTATCTTAAAACCTTAACCACATACATATACTTATGATTACTTAATGCTAACTATTTACAAGTTTACAATTAGATACTCGTGACTCTGCCACGCACATCACTGAGCCAATACATGTACAGTCACTTTAAAAACTCTGCGCCCCGCACACAGAGCACACAGTTTGTTTGTATTGCTTTCTCTCTCTCTCTCTCTCTCTCTCTCTCTCTCTCCTCTCTCTCTCTCTCTCTCTCTCTCTCTCTCTCTCTCTCTCTCTCTCTCCTCTCTCTCTCTCTCTCTCTCTCTCTCTCTCTCCTCTCTCTCCTCTCTCTCTCTCTTCTTCTCCTCTCTCTCTCTCTCTCTCTCTCTCTCTCTCTCTCTCTCTCCTCTCTCTCTCTCTCTCTCTCTCTCTCTCGTATATGAAATGAAAAAAGCGATGGCAAAAGTAAAGGAATAATGCACACACACACACACACACACACACACACACACACACACACACACCGTAGGGTACACCGTTAGGGTACTCCGTATTGTAGAGGTAGCACGCTCGGCTCACAACCGAGAAGTCCCGGGTTCGATCCCCCGGGCGGAGCGGAAACAGATGGGCTGTTTCCTTAAAACCCGAGCCCCTGTCCACCCAGCAGTGAATGGGTACCGGGTGTTAGCCGGGGGTTGTGACCCGCCTCCCGGGGTGATGGCTTCGGCCTACACTAAGCACTAAGGATGAATGATAAGAATGTCGATATGGGGACGGGGCCATACGAGTGCAGCTCAGGCCCTGTAAAATACAACTAGATGAATACAACTAGATGAATACACACACGTGGGCTAGGTTACCCTCCGTAGAGCGCAAGATCCCGCCTCAACCTTTTCCTGCCAATGCCTGCCTATACGTATAGGACGCTATGGGCGGTGGGCGGGAGGCAGACAGGCCTAACCCACGGGACGGTAGCTTCCTGATCGCCGATAACTGGGCTCACATTCCTCCATTATTGATTTTCATGTGATTTAGTGCTCTGGGCCGGCGGTGAAAGTTGATAAAAGGGGATATGTTCGTTACCTCTTATTATCTATGCGTACTGTACCTATTTTTTTTGTCTGTGCTTGTGGGTATCTCTAGTCCATGGTAGTATGATACTTTCTTTGTCATATGTGTAATTATTAGGTTTAGTTTATTGATCACCTTTTCCTTATTATATTCTAGATGATATTCAGTTACTTTAAATTTTTATTTACCTTCGCTTTGTAGAATGAATTTATATTTTTATTTCAGACGATGGTTTTTGTTTTCCTTATCAATTTCTTTGTCTTCTCATCGTAGAAGTAATTTCACCATCCCAGACGATAACTTTTCCTACATTACATTGATCTTCATATTCTCTTCCACCCTCTCTGTCCCTCTTTCCTATTTGTTTCCATACACCTTCCCTACATCGGCAGCCTTCGTCCACAATATGTTAATTTCTTCTTTTTATCATATCTAACAATGTGTATTTATATGTATGTAGGTAGCTTAAGTTTGGATCTCGTGAATCGTAAGAAAAATTTCATCACGAACTGCACGATCTGCTTACTTAATTACTTACATACAAATAAATACTTAAGCCTAAAAAAATAATGAGAACAAAGATTTAACATGTTATAGGCCGTAACACCTTGCGTTCCATATATGGACCTGCTCGTCTCACAACTGGAACTAGTCTCAAAAATCAGACCAAGAAAAATATAATCTGGTTTAGTAGTTCAGTATTTGACACTTCACAGGCGTCTTGGGAGTAACATGATAAGGTGACTTCATTTATATTTGCAACCCAAACCGTTAGCTCGATTTTTCCTGTTTACTTCTTCTTCTTTTTTTTCTCTCTCTCTCTCTCTCTCTCTCTCTCTCTCTCTCTCTCTCTCTCTCTCTCTCTCTCTCTCTCTCTCTCTCTCTCTCTCTCTCTCTCTCTCTCTCTCTCAGTAGTACCTCTAGCTACGCTTAATGCCTCTGGATCACTTTCGGCTTGACATTGAAAATCTATGTAATTTCTTAATATTTACCTAGTGCTCAGATAACTTTTTGCAAAGTATTGAAACTTCTAGTCATTTCTCATCATTTATTTATAATTGTATAATATTATATTGTGATGTAATGAAGTTAGAAAATCTATTTAATTTCTCTATATTTACCTAGTGCTTAGATCACACTCTCTGCTTTGTGTTGAAGTTACTGGTAATTTCTCAATTTATAGAAGTATATATTCTGTTGTGATGTAATAAAGTTCGTCAGAATATCAGTAAGTGAAGTGAATAGCCACTTACTTATGGATATGTGTTTTTGAGTTAATAGTTTGAATTTGGAGGGAGGAGGAATAATTAATTATTGAAGGTAGGAAAAAAGGATGGATACCAATACCTACCATCTGTGTTGCCTCTGCTGTCAAGGCCTCACTCACTGCCTCCCACCGCTGACTAACACTGAAAATAGACGAACTTTCTCAAATATCCGATTGAATGAGATGTGTTTATATTTGTTTTCCTCCGTCGTGACTGATCCTCTGTCACTTGAGGGAAAACATTCTTCTAAGTCTTGATCTTTTCCTTCTTCTTTATCTTATTTTTCTTCTTCATCTTTTTTCTCTTCTTCTAATACAACTACAACTGCTATTGCTTCTGTTGCTGCTGCTACTTCTACTACTACTACTATGAGTACTACTATATATGTATTATCATTATTATTTCTTTAGTTATCATTATTTTTTTGTCACTATTATAGATATTAGTATTATTTTATCTATTATCATAATCGTTATCATCATTATTACTATATTCAGTATTATTGTCATTATTGATATTATTATTATTATTATTATTATTATTTTTACTATTATTATCATTGTTATACTTGTCATTAAGTTGTATTTATTTCTGTCGTTAACATCATTACCATTACTATCATGTAATTCATTCATCAGCATCATAATTATCATCATCATAACATATTATCATCACTATCATCATTATCATCATTATCATCACATCATCATGAATATCAACATCATTATCATCATGAATATCAACATCATTATCATCACATCATCACTACAATCATCATCATCTTATAAGCAACAGTGATGGGCAGTGCGGGGCGCGGGTATGGGTTGCTGGGGACGTGGCTCGGCGATAGCATCTTCGTCAGTAGTGTTTCCGTGTTCGTAGCGGCTGCCGGTAATGTGATCCACGCACGGGTCGGAGCGGCGGGACGCGGTCGGTGCTCGGGGAGAAAACTGGTCGGGTGAAGGAGGGAAAAAAATGCGAATGTGTGTCTGTATTTACGATTAAATGTGTGCATGTTTCTATGTATGTATGGAGACGAAGCACAATGCAAAGCAGCAAATAACCAATCGTGAAGTAAGAAAAAACACATTAAACACTAAAAATACAGAAATTAGAAGAAGGAAGGGTGGAGGAAGGGGAAACATACGAACGTGTGTCTGTATTTACGATGTATGTATGTATCTATTTCAAAATGTATATATGTATGTATGTATATATGTATTTATGTACTTATGGAGACGAAACACAATACAAGAAGAAAAAAATGCGAATGTGTGTCTGTATTTACGAATGTATGTATGGATCTATTTCAAAAATGTAAGTGTGTATGTATGAATATTTACGGAGATGAAACACAATACAGAAACAGCAAGTAGAAAATCAGGAAGTAAAAAAAAACGCATTTGATACTAAGAACACAGAAAATAAACAAACATAGGAAAAAAACCCCACTAACTCAACTAGTAATCTGACTTTCACTTTATAATTAACTTTTCCTGAAATAATAGTAAAAAAAAGGAAGATCCAACTGCATCACTCCTAAAAATAGAAATAAAAATAAAAGAATAAATCGTAGTCATATAATTAGGGTGTTCGGTGGATTC
>JACEEZ010019587.1:0-7500 GCA_016584305.1 Chionoecetes opilio | reverse complement strand
GCTGTGTTTTTTTTTTGTGTGTGTGTGTTAGTCTTCTTTTTAATCGGGACAGTATGGTACGTCTTTTCTTTTTGNTTCTCTCTCTCTCCCCCTCTCTCGCTCTCTTCTCTCTTCTCTCTCTCTCCTCTCTCTCTCTCTCTTTTCAATGCCAGGTATAGGTTTTCCTGAATGTTTATTTCTCTGTTAAAATTCTTCCCTTTCCTGGAAGGAAGACAACTCATAACCCAACCAGTCTTCTATGAATGGTCGATCCTGCTGTCGATCTTGCTGTCCCACTGTCCATGCTGTACACTCCTCTCAGCATAAGCACGACTATGTCTTATGTTCTTCTTCGTTGTTCTTTCTTATGACTAACAGACAGATTTTTCGCACCGCCCCTAACAGAGTGACCTGGGTGGTGAAGGGAACACCTGCACGGCCGGACATGAGGCGGCGAGGAGAGTCTCAATGTGCGACTGACTGACTGCTCGGCCCGGAATGGATGACTGGCTGGCGAACTGAATGGTCAAGGAAAAGACCGCATAATGACTGCATGACTGGCCGAATGAATGACTGATTGACTGTCCGGCTGGGTACGGAGAAGCTTGGGGGGAGGAGGGGGGTGAGGAGGCCTGGACCACCTCTCACACCGCTGAGGTTCTTTGATTCCTGCCGACACCACCACCGCCTCATCTCCATAATGGCGTCGGTTACGAGTCTTGGGTAAACTATAGGAGGGGCGGGGCGGGGCGGGGCGGAAGGCTCACGGCAGCATTGTGAGATAGATGAGCGTTCGCGATGACGTCAGCCGATACAATGAACAGAGGCAAATGTTTTCTCTTGTAATTCAATTAGGAGTCTTAGGAGGCTGAGAGAGGTAAGGTATAGCCCCAGTCGGCCCGCTCTATAGGTGCTTCACCCCCGCTCTGGGCCCGGCGCCCATTTCCTCCCCAGGAATTTAAAACCGGAGACTGGACTGGCGGTTTTCGAATCCTTTCCCTTGACGGCGGGATTTTAAACCCAAAAGGGCCCCTTAAGAGCGAAATAACTAAAAAAAAGAGGGGGACAGACCCGGGGATAAGGATGACGGTAGGGACCTAATAAGTAAGAAAAAACAAAAAGGACAAAAATGAGGGGAGAGAGAGAAAAGAAAGAGAGAACAAGAGGAGAGAGAAAGAGAGAGAAGGGGAGAAAGAGGAAAATGAGCCCGGGAGTTTTTAAATAGAGAAAGGAAGGAGAGCCGGGAGATGGGGGGGGTAAACCCTTTCTCCCTCACACCACCTTCGGCCCCGGCCCCCCCTCTTCCCCTCCCCCGTCCTCCAACCCCCCGCGCCCCTGTTTATTATCGTCCGCCTTCCCCTCCTCCCGGCCGCCACCTCCCCTGTCCCCAAGTCGCCTGAACAACCTCCCCTTTCCACGCATTTCTCCACAATTCCTCCAAAATTTTTCAAAAAATTAAGTTTTTTAAATTGCATTGATTTTGCAGCGCCCTTTAAAAGACTAGTTTTCTTATTTTTTTACTTTTTTTTTTTGCAACTTAATTGGGGAAGCTGATCCTTACGGGGCAAAAAGTGTTTTTGGCGTGCGTGTGTGTGTGTATGTCGGTGACTATTGTGTGGGTGTGGTGTGTGGTTTTGTTTTTTTTTTGTGCGGGGTTTGCTTGCTTGTGGATTTCCTGTTTCATTGGTGGTCTTTTTTTTGTCTAATTTTTTTTTTTCTCTCTCTCTCTCTTCTCTCTCTCTCCCCTCCCCTCTTCTCTCTCTCTCTCTCTCTCTCGCTCTCGCTCTCGCTCTCTCTCTTTCTCTTCCTCTCTCCCTCTCTCTTCTCGTTTCTCTTCTCTCCTTCTCTCTCTCTCTTCTCCTCTAAAATCTCTAAACTGTCTCCTCTATCTTCTCTCTCTTTTTCTTCCTCTCTCTCTCTTGTCTTACGAAATCTGTCGAATTTAGAGCCTGTCCTCCCATTAGTAATTTCCTGGAATAAAAAAGCCTTTTAGACCTTTCCTCTGCGCTTAGAATGTTAGTTTACATGTTGATTTGGTCATTATTTAAGACAATTTATGAATAATATGGTACCACGAAAGTATACTAAATTCATATTAAAAGGGATTTTAGTAGCTTTGAGCCATTGAACTATTGTTTGTGGTGGTTAAAGCATTTTATTCCTAAAATCATACAAAAATCTATTAATCTGCTTTAAGGTCATCAACTTCCTTTTAATTACTCTCCTCTGTATTTTACCCTCCTTGAATACTTTTATGAAATCAGTCCTTGTGACCCCTTGTAATACTTTTTTCCTTCCTTTATTTCCTTTTCCTAACTCTCTTCATCCTCTTTTTTTGTTTGTTTCTTTTTTATTTATTTTATTTTCTGTTTTTCCTTTTTTTTTTTCTCTCCGGCATCCAAATCCCTCCCCTCTCTCGCTCTCTCCCTTTTTTTTTCTCTCTCTCTTCTCTCTCTCTCTCTCTCTCTCCTCTCTCCTCTCCTCTCTCTCTCTCTCTCTCTCTCTCCCCTCTCCCCTCTCTCCTCTCTCTCTCCTCTCATCTTCTCTCTTCTCCTCCTCTCTCTCCTCTCTCTCCCCTCTCTTCTCTCTCTCTCCTCTCTCTCTCTCTCTCTCTCTCCTCGTCTCTCTCTCCTCATCTCTCTCTCTCTCTCTCCTCTCTCTCTCCTCTCCTCTTCCCTCTCTCTCTCTCTCTTCTCTCTCTCTCTCTCTCTCTCTCTCCCCTCTCTCTCTCTCTCTCCTCTCTCCTCTCTCTCTGCTCTCCTCTCTCTCTCTCTCTCTCTCACTTTAACTCCTTTCAATCACCTCATTTCACCCCATCACCTCCCTCTATCACCTCATCTCAACCTGCCTCCGCCACTTCCTTCCCTCCCGTCACTTACTATCACCTGATGAATATCCAGACACCTGGGTGGATATAGGTCAGTCAGTGGACCAATAGCAACTCCCATAACCGGGAAAGGTATTCCTTGATTGGCAAAGTGTGTCGGGAAGGTTTGCTCATATATTAGTAATTTGTCGGCGGATATTTGCATACGAAGGAGGTTCTGGATGGCGCGCCGTATATGGGGACTGTATTACGTCCCAAACCCTCACCTGCTCTTAGTTTAGGTCCTCACAGCCCACAGGTGTCGTTGGCAGCTTGGTATTTCAGGTCCCCCGCCTACACCCCTGGCGCCTCCTTAATGGTCCACCCCTTGTGTTGTTTTCTTATGTTTTGTATTATCTTTAAGCACGAAATGTGTATGTGTGTGTTTGTGTTTGTGTATTGTGTGTTGTGTGTGTGTGTGTGTGTGTGTGTTTAGGTGGATGGTGGGCGGAAACATGTCTGCTGTCTGTTTTTCGGTTCGATAGTTGTGCTACAAAAAAAACATGAAGGTAAATAGCCAAACACCACACACACACACACACACACACCACACACACACACCACACAACCCACACACACACGCCACACACACACACACACCCACACACACACACACCACGCACACAACCACACACACAACACACACACAACCACACACACACACACACACAACACACACACCACACCACACACACACACACACACACACACACAACACACCACACACTCACACACACACACACCACCATCACACAAAACACACCCACACCAAAGCCCAAACGCTCCCACTGCACCTGCCGCACATCGCCATTCACACTGGTCGACACTTGCTTTTCTCAACAAGGATGGAAAATACCTCCCTGCCGAACACCCCGTCACAGACCCTCAAGACCCTTTCGGTTTAGGATGCCCCTCAGCTCCTCCTGAACGCGGGGCACGCAGCGGCGGTTTGCGTCAAGGACACCCGCTGGAGGAGGCCTGAGGGAGGCGGCGGAGGCGAACGGCAGCGGCTGAACAAGTTTGGTTAGTGACGGCTGGGCCTAACCGACTTTGTGAAATCTATCTAAAGTTTGATGACTGAAAGAAAAAAATGACGGCTGTTATGTGAAATTTATTTAAAGTTTAATCATCGATTCCAGCGATTTCGACTGCTTTCGCTCAGCAGGCTGTACATAGCATACCCTACAGACCAGGTTTTCCCCTCATCCCCCTTCCCCCCATCATCACCCCTCAACATACACACACACACTTTAAAGCCCCATCACCCCATCACTACTCCTCCTCTTCCTTTCCCCTCTTCTCTCTCCTCCTTTCTCCCTTTCGTCACCTCCCTCCATACCTCCTCCCCCTTTCCTTGACCCTCTACCTCTCACCTTCCCAACTGTGGACCTTTACTTTTTCCTACTATAATTAAAACCTAACACAAGCTTGATTATGAATGAGAAACTACGTAGAGGAGCCTTGCATCCGTATAGTCCTGTTAGTATTTATGCACTTAAATGCTGGTCGTGTTAACCATCGTTGTTGTTGCTGTGGTTTTTTTTTGTGTGTGTGTGTTAGTCTGTCCTTTGTAGATGCGAGGACAGTAATGGTACGTCTGTCTGTGGGCGTTGATGGAATAGACAGAGGCTTAATGGATCATCTTGGTACGTGTTTTTTTTGCCTTTCACTGCTAAGTAAAAAAAAAAAAAAAAAAAAAAAAAAGGCATTGTATTCGACGCCTTGTTAATTATGTGTGTGTATGTGTGTGTGTGTTGTGCGTGTATGTGTGTGTGTGTGTGTGTGTGTGTGTGTGTTGTGCGTGTATGTGTAGTGTGTGTGGTGTGTGGTGGTGTGTGTGTGGGTTGTGTGGTGTGTGTTGTGTGTGTTGGCGTGTATGTGTGTTGTGGGGTGTGTGTGTGTGTGTGTTGTGCGGTATTGAGTGTGTGTGTGTGTGGGGTGTGGTGTTGTGGTGTGTGCTGGTGTTGTGTGTTGTGTGTGTTTGTTGTGCGTTTTATGTGTATTGTGTGTGTGTGTGTGTTGTGTGTGTTGTGCGTGTTGTGTGTGTGTGTGTGTGTGGGGTGTGTGTGTGTGTTTTGTGTTGTGTTTGGGGTGTGTTGTGTTTTGTGTTTTGCGTGTATGGTAGTGGTGTGTGTGTGTGTGTGTGTGTTTTGTGGTGTTGTGTAGTGTGTGTGTGTTGTGTGTGTGTGTTGTGCGTGTATGTGTAGTGTTGTGTGTGTGTGTGTGTGTTTGTGCTGTTGTGTGTGTGTGTGGGGTGTGTGTGTGTGTGTGAGTGAGTGGATGGGGTGTGTTGTGGGGTGGCTTTGGGGGGTGGGTGGTTTCAGGTTTTGGGGTGGGGGCGTTGGGGCGGGGGGGGTGTGTGTTTGGGGTCCTTACGTTATTTTTTGTGTGGGGTTCTTAGGTTTGCCTTATGGGCTTGTTTGGGTTGTTGGTGCGTTTTTAATGTGGTTGTTTTTTTTTTTTTTTCCTTTTATTGTTTGTTTTTTTTTTTTTGTGTTTTTTTTGCGTTTTTTTTTTTTTTGTTGTTTGCTGTATTTTTTTTTTTTTTTTTTTTTCTTATTTTCTGTGTTTTGTGTTTGTTTTCTTTTTTGGTTTTTGTGTTGGGGTTTTTTTTTTTTTTTTTTTTTTTTTTTTTTTTTTTTGGGTTTTTGTTTTGGGTTTTTTTTTTGTTTTTTTTTTTTTTTTGTTTTTGGTTTTTGGGGTTTTTTTTTTTGTTTTTTTTTAGTTTGTTGTTGTTTTTGTTTTGTTGGGTTTTTTTGTTTTTTTTTTTTTTCTTTTTTTTTTCTTTGGGGCCCTCCTTTTGGCTTTGGAAGGGGATGGGTTCGGGTTTTGGGGTAAAACTTTTCGGGGGGGGGGTTTTTTTTTTTTGTTTTTTTGGGTGGGTTTTAGTGTGGGTGTGTGTGGGGGGGGGGGGGGGGGGGGGAGTGGGGAACGGAGGATCCGATCGGGCATATGTGAAAGGATGAAGACTTTAAGGGGAAGGTGAGAGGGGTTCGGGGTTTTGGGGGTAAGGGAAGGCTTAGGGGCGGGGCGGGGCGGAGTGCTCTTAAAAAGGGGGGCCCCCAACTCTACGTTATTAAATTTATGTGGCGAAAAACCCTCCAAGGCCTAAAATTTGCCCCAATAATGCCACCCCTTCGTATGGCCTTCCCCTCTATAGGTCAAGACTCTTTCCCACTAATCCCCTCCCAAAACCCCTCCCCTCCTTTTTTCCCTTCCTTCCTCCCCACATATATCTCTCTCTCTCTTCTCTCCTTCCCCTTCTCTCCCCTCTTCTCTCTCTCCTCTTTTTTCCTCTCTCTCTCTCCCCCGCTTTTTTTTTCTTCCTTTTTTTTTTCTCTTCTCTCCTTCTTCTTTCTCTCTTCTCTTCTTCTCTCTTCTCTCTCCTCTCTTCTCTCTCTTCCTCTCTCTCTCTTCTATCTCTTCTTTCTTCCTCTCTCTTCCTTTTCATCTTCTCTCTCTCTCTTCTCTTCTTCTTCTCTCTCTCTCTTTCTCTCTTTTCCCTCTCTTCTCCTTCATCTCCTCCTCCTCCTCTTCCTCTTCTTCCTCTCTCCTCTTCTCTTCTCCTCTCTATCTCTCTCGCTCTCTCTCTCTCTCTCTTCTCTTCTCTCTCTTCCTTCTCTTCCCTCTTTCTCTCTCCCCTCTCTCTCTCCCCTCTCTCTCCTCTCTCCCCCTCTCTCTCTCTCTCTCTCTCCTTCTCTCTCTCTCTCTCTCTCTCTCCTCTCTCTCTCTCTCTTTCAGGAATGAAGAATGACTATACCGCGTCGTAGAGCACTATACATAGACTCACATTTTAGTTCCTCGTGCAGCTGTCAATATAAAAGGAATGCTAGACTATAGCCGCCCACGTGAACTGAACTCGGCTTGTGTTAGGGAGAAGAGGGAGGGAGTGAGGAGAGGGATGGGTAAGAAATGAGTATGTAACTAGCCTACTAACCTAACCTAAACCTAACCTAGCATAACCTAAACCTTACCTAAGCCTAACCTAATCTTTGTAGGATTGACATTCAGGGCGATAGGAGAAATAATATAGAGTAAACGGAGTGGACATGTGAATGCGTGTGACGGTGAGTGGAATGACGGTGAGTGGAATGACGGTGAGTGGAATGACGGTGAGTGGAATGACGGTGAGTGGAAATAACGGTGAGTAGAATGACGGTGTGTGGAATGAAAGAAACGGTGCGGGATCAGTCGTGGTGTGGACAAGGACGGGGCGGGGGCGTTAAGACGGTGTAAGCGTGAGTTCGAATCCCCAAGACAGATTTTTTTGTCTTCTTCATCGCCACTCTCCTATGCCTCATCCATCCCCTTCCTCTTCTTTTTCCCCTCCCTTTTTTTTTATCCCCTCACCCCTTTTCACCTTACTCAGACACCCCTCACCCCTTCACCCCCCATTAATCATACTAATGTGCGAGTCAGACGAAGTAATTAATAATGATGATACTGGTGGACGTCCGAACAGCCACGCAGGGCCATCAGTAACGTGGGACGGGGAGGCTGGGTGGTGGGGGGAGGGGGATTAGGGGGGCTGGTGTGGGGAGGGGGGAGGGAGGGAGGCTGGGTGGTGGGGAGGGGTGGGGGGGGAGGGGGGAGGCGGATGTAGTGGGGTGCAGGGTGTTTGGTGATTTGGTGGGGGTTTTTTCAATTTTTAAGAG
>JACEEZ010019586.1:0-10903 GCA_016584305.1 Chionoecetes opilio | reverse complement strand
AATTACGGGAAGGAAAAACCTAGAATTTATCTGAGGTAAAGGCAAAGTTCTGAGGCTTTTAAAAGTCTTGTCTATATATTTGAGCATTTATCATTTCTAATTTTGTCACCACCCTTTCCTACGTACCTTTATAAGTCTGTGTGGATTAGATAAAAGTCGATCCTCAGCCTGAGGGGCCTTAAGAGCAGTAAATGTAGCGCCGCGGGCCCCCGGCCACTTCCACTGGTAATATTTTGAATATTGGCTTCGAGAAAATGCCGTCACAACGGGTGCGATGCCAACAGCTGATCCTGCCGGCTACGATTCAGCCACCTAATATCAACACATTATCCTTAATCCGAGCTTTGAACCCTATTTAAGTCCTTCGGCCCGGCCATTCATGTCCCCATCCATTTAATATATT
Source organism: Chionoecetes opilio (assembly GCA_016584305.1). NCBI lineage: Eukaryota > Metazoa > Arthropoda > Malacostraca > Decapoda > Majidae > Chionoecetes > Chionoecetes opilio. Next base: position 10,500 of record JACEEZ010019586.1, on the reverse strand, counting down.
ATCCTTGGGCCGAGTCAAGGAAGACTGTGTTGGCCTGTACGAATTTATCAATAATTGGCCCGATATACAGTTCCCGCTGCAGGCCGCCATCGGCTTCATCCGATTTGCCGAAACCAGTCGCCCTGCCGCCGTGCCGATGACGTACCCGCACAAGCCGACACAGGCCCGCATAGCCCATTTTGCTGGGTATAGGGATCAATGAAGCAATAACACATCACATTTCAAACAGGCAAGCATAAAAGGGCTCTATAATACACAATAAACATAAAGTATAGTGATACAACTTGTAATTTATTGTTTGTTGACGTCTAGCCGCTTCAAATTTCACTCCTTAGGGAGTTAATGGTGCTCCCGACCACCCTTAGCCCTCGCGGTCCCGTAGAAAGTGAAAAAATGGTTGAGCATCTCCCTTAGAGGCGCTACGAGGTAAAAGTCCCTTAGGGGAGTACTTGGCGTTTGAGAGAGATTTGAGCGGCTCACACCACTCAAATTCTTCCTCTCAAACGCACCCCAGGCCGTCAAAACATCTTCCCGCCTGTCATACAGGGGGGAAGGCTGTGATCTACACACACTCCCTCTCCTCACTCCACCTCCTCTTCTCCGCCACCCCCACTCATCCACACCATCCAGGGGGCCCCTCCTCCACCTTACCACAGAGGGCTGGGATATTGTCTTTCAGTGGGTTCCCTCCCACGCTGGTATCCCAGACAACGAGGTAGCAGAGTCTGCTGCCAGATGGCCTTTGTCGAGGTCAACACAAACCCCTTCCCCTCTGTCGCTCTCCACACCACAAGCCTCATCTCCCGGGTCTGCCGCTCCACATGGAATAACACGCTCGGCGATGACCTCCGCATCACCTCCTTGGGCCAATACCGCAGTGACTCTTCCCCCAAAGCCTTGAATAAGGAAAAAATCCCGCGTCCTTGATCTCACTCACCCGCCCCCGCCTGGGCACACGACACTCACGGCTCCCTACATCGCCCTCTGTCTGTCCCTGACCCCCACTGCCCCTGGTGCATGGGAAAGTTCCGGAGACTATTGAACACTTTCTGCTGCAGTGTCCGCGCTTCCACTCCCACCGTGTAGTGCTTCAGTCTCGACTCATCGCCCTGAACGTCACCACCTTTGACCTGTTTCCACAGTCTAATTTTTAAACTGTGGGCCTTTCCCACCCTGCTGGCGGCGGCGGGCGTCCACCCCCTCCCGGCAACGCGCCGTCATCCGCCTCACCTGTGCCTTCCTGAGGAAGACAGTCACTACAGCGCCTGTGATAACATAGAAAATAAGGGAAACTACAAAGGCCGCGAGGCCTACACGTGGTAGTTCCTGTCACCCAACACTACCTACATCCACCTTTCATCCCCATCCATGAACTATCCAGCTCCCCTTTAAGCTCCCCAAGGGCTCAGCACTAACTACCTGTCTACTGAGACATTCCTCATTCACCACCCTATTTGTGAACCATTTTTCCCCATTTCCTTTCTAATCCCGCTTTTCCAGCTTGAATCCGTTACTTCTTGTTCATCCGTTTACTTCAGCATGTGCAAATATTTGTGAAATTATACAAGAAAGTAAAAAATGCCACACAAACCCAAATATATTTTTTACGTCTGGCAACTCCCTACGTCAGTGGGGTGTGTTTTGCGGCGGTAATTTCAAATGATGGGATGCTTGACTTCTGCTTCGATACTGAAATACCGGTTGGGAAGTGACCATGAATTACTGAACCTATCATATTTTCGTTTGTGTTTGTGGGGGGGCTTAAGCCTTTGTGTATTGCATGTACTATCAGTGTGGAGAAGATGAGTATTGAGCTGCCGCCTGCCACTTGCCGCCATATGACTGGCAGACAAGACGGGGTATACTAAACACGTTGTGGGAATTTTTGTCACAACATGTTTAATTTGAATTTTCTCTTACCTAACATAAAACCCATATATCCCTCCCCGACTCCATACTAGATAATCAACAAACTAGGATACTTATCGGTGGTAGTGGGTTTAAATGGGCTGTAGGTCTTGTATTAATACTGCAATGGTCTTGTGATCCGATGTGGTCGCCCGTGTTCGGGGCCGCCCGTGAAATACAGAAGCGGTGGGCGGAGGTGAGTGTTTCTTTACAGCGTCAGAAGGGCTTTCCCCACCAAGTTACTGATGCACGGCTATCATCGGTGTGTTTGATTCTTAACACATGTCCTATTGTTTATCACTATATGTACAAATTAAAGTATGTAAACATCTCTTCATATTAACCCGAGAAGAGATATTAAAATCGACGGAGGGTCTGGGTTTGTACTTGTACTTGTAGACAAGGAAACACGTATATTAGATTGATGTTATCCTCACGGAGGGTCTGGGTGTACTGTCCTTGTACTTAGACAAGCACTCTTTTAACAATTGATGTTATCCTCACGGAGGGTCTGGGTGTACTGATTCTCCCTGTGGGCGGTCGGCAGCGATCGCCACCCCACCTATGCCACGTACAGAAATCTTAGTGGCTAGTATTTATGGGCGACAACCAATGACCGCGCTCCCAAATTAAGGTGCTAATTATTTAAGTGCAATGTTTATTAACCACTGGAAATTAATTTATCCTATCCCATACTAATCATTTAAATTAAATTATCTTAATATTACCCTTACCATTATAATTATATATACATTCCTACTCACACTCCCCCCATAACGAGTGGAAAATACCTCACTCACAAGGGGGGGGGGGAACAAAACCACCACTCTACCAATTATGAGAGGGTGGTTTATGGATAATTTCCACACACTCTTGTTTAATGCTTACAAGTTTCCTCCAAGTTGGCCCAAAAAAATATCTTGGTATTGTAGCCACATCAGTTCCTTCAGAAACGCTTGTTTTCTAAAGCAGGCAGGTAATCACAGATAGGCTTTGCCAGCATCAAACCAAAAAATGTTAATATGATTTTGTTTATATGTAACTATATGAAACAGCAGTAATACCAACATTAAACCCTAAAAAAATTGAAGGTAACGTGACTATATTTTTAAATATTTTCTGCAGCAGTAAATGCTAATTTTGTATCACAGTTCACACAGGAAGAGTAGAATTCAACATGTTTTTGTTTGAATATATGGAATTATTTTCAATTATAGTAACACTTAAATATCGTTTGCCAAAAGAAATTCCAAAGAATATTGTGTTAATTTCTGCATGAATTATGTATACCATTAGAAGATGTGTGCAATTAATGAAGGAATGCAAAATCATACTTGTTTTAAATAACCATCCTCGCTGAAATAATATATATGAACCTAAAAAATGCATAATCCTAAACATTTTGGTAGTAGTAGTATTTGTTGTTATGATAATGAAAAATATTAATAATATTATCATTGTTATAATTATTATTTATTATTATTATTTTTATTGTTATTATTATTATTATCATTATTATATTTTTTATACAAGGTAGTTACTCATAATAACCAATACTTCAAGCAAAGTACTTGGTATCGGTACTCGATACTTCCCATACCGAGCTGAAAAGTACTTGGTATCGTATCGAAACGAAAGTATTCGTATCGCCCACCACTAGCGGACACAACAACACTCATTTATGTTAGTCTCAAAAAGTTTTCGGTAATTTCCAGATGAACACCGAACTTCCTTTGGTGGACGAAAAAAAAAAATTCTGGTGAGTTTTGATGTGTTTTGAATTCATCTGCTAACCGTTTAAGTCGCAATTTATTATTATTTTTTTTTTTTGCAAAAATGAAAGAAAATAATAATTGAACCTAACCGAACCTTTACCTTACTATAATTTTTTTTTAATTGCGACAGAAACGGTTAACATATTTATTCAAAGCATCAAACTCAACAGAAAAAAATAGTTTTGTCCACCCAAAAGGAAAATTCGGTGGTTCATTTTGGAATAATACCAAAATTTTTGGTCTAACCCCGGGACCAAACCCTTTCACAGCCTCCCCCGAATTGATAAAAATATGGGAAAAAACCCTAAAGTGGCTTTAACAACCTACTGGCCGGGCTGGCCCCCCCCCCCCTCCTTTTCCCCCTCTATAGCGAATTAAAGGGCTGTTTCTAACCCCATCCAAACCGGGCTATTACCCTCCCTACCTTGGGGAAATAAAATCCAAAACCAAAATGTTGCCTAACCCAAACCTCCACGTGCACTTTTCTTTTTGCTCTTTGTTGTGGCAAAGGTGCACCCTTTGGGTCCTGGCCGTGTAAAGGAGGGGGCTGGTTGTCCTGGGAAATTTTTGGCCCTCTTAAATGAGGGAGCCAGGGAGGAGGAGGGGAGGGGGCCCTTTTGCCAATTTTGGGGGTTGTGAGTAGGCAGGAAGCAGGGTGGGGGCCCCGCGGGCAGGACAGAGGGTCAGGGCAGCGCTTTCTCTTTTTTGTCCGGACTGCCCACCACTTTTTGCAGGTGCTGAGGTCACAGTCCACCCCGGGTTTTTCCCCTTCCCCCCGGGCCTGAACCGGCTCGCTTCGGCACCCCCGGGGGTTTTCCCCGAGGAACCGGGCCGTCGCGTTTTGGCTGGCGGGAGTCTTGTTTGCGGGGGAAAAGGCTGGGGGGCCCGGGGCAGCACCCTGATTTGGCCGGGAGCAGCGGATCATTCTCCCCTCGGGTGTGGGGGGAAACGGGGTTTGGGGAAAAAAAGGGAATCACCGGGAGGGGCAGCTAAAGGCCAAAAGGCAACAGTGAGCTGAATTTGCCACAGTGGGAAAAAACATTAAAATTTAAAGAGTCAGCTTGGCAACATTCCTTGCCACAGGGGTTTTTTTAAAGGGTTTAAAAAAAATGTTTAGAGGGGTGGGAAAAGATTTTTTAAAAAGGGTAGCCCCCCACCCCCCGACCCTGAAAAACCCGGGTTTTTTAAAAATTATGAATGTTTAAGAGGGGGAAAAGTTTGCTAGAAAGAGTCACTTCACCACACCCCAACCCGGACAACAGGGGTGTTAAAATTATAAAATTTTTAGGGGTTTTGGGGGAAAAAATTTTTGGGCTAAAAAGAGTCCCTAACCACACAAAAACCCCTAACCCCAGTGGGGGGTTAAGAATTATGAATGTTTGGGGAGTATAAAAAAGGATTTTTTAAAAAGGGGTTTAGCCTCACCAAACCACCCTGCCCAAAACTTTGGTTTTTAAGAATTATAAATGTTTATGAGTGGGGGAAAAAAGGATTTGCTAAAAAAGATTTCCCTCACCACACACACCCTGACACACGGTGGGGGAAAGAATTATGAATTTTTTAGAGTGTGGGAAAAGATTTATTAAAAAGGGGTGCCTCACCACACACCCTGACAAAAACAGTGGTTTTTAAAAATTATGAATTTTTTAGATTTTTTGGGAAAACTTTGTAAAAAATTTTTCCCCTCACCACACCCCCTTGACCACAGGGGGTGTTAAGAATTATGAATTTTTTGGGAGTGGGGGAAAAATGTTCCCTAAAAAGATTTTCCCTAACCACCCCAAAAAACCTAAACACACAGTGGTTTAAAAAAATTATAATTTTAAGGGGGGGGGAAAAGATTTACTAAAAGGGGTGAGCTCACCAAACCACCCTGACACACAGTGGGTTTTAAGAATTAAAAATTTTTAGAGTGGGGGGAAAAAATTTTTTACTAAAAAAGAGTGAGCTCCCCAAAACCCACCCTGCACACATTTGTGTTTTAAAAATTTAAATTAATGTTTAGAGTGGGGGGAAAATTTACTAAAAAGAGTAACCCACCAAACACCCCCCTAAAACACATTGGTGTTGGGAAAATTCCTGAATGTTTAGATTTGGGGGAAAAATGTTTTATCCACTAATGAATAAACCAAACCACACCTTTAAAAAACCTGGCTTGCGGGAGTTCGTTGATTTTTGAAACAAGTTTTTCAAGACAAAGGGGGGTTATTGCCGGGCACATGAAAAAATCCATTTTTGGGGTGGTGTTTGTGTGGGACAATTTGTGTTGAAACCCGTACCTGTGGGAGGGGTGTCCTGTGTGGAAATGGGTGGTGGTGGTGGGGGTGGGCATGTTTTCATGTGTGGGGGTACCGTCCCTTTTTTCCCTGTGAGGGAGAAAATGGGCCCCAGCAGTTTTTGGGGTTTGGCAGTGCGGGTTTGGGGACTTTCAAAAAAAGTTTTCCATTTTTTTAAAAGGGTTTTTCTCTGCTGATTCCCTTTAAAAAAGTCTTTCCCCCCGCATAAGTTACCCCCCCCCCTTTTTTCCCTGCGGCCCACATATAGTAAAAAAAATTAACTTTATTTTTTCTTTAGTAAAGAAAAAGTATGTGTATTTAACCTACACGGATAGCTATCCGTTACTTTCCATCCTGTGCTGCTTTATCTATGAAATTATCCCTTTGTAAAAATTTTTAAAAGAATGGTCTATCTTTTCTCAATAATGTTTTCCCCCCTTTTCCCCTTTGCTGGCAGCACTCGGGTTAAAGATAAAAAAATTTTTGTAAAGGAAGATATATTTTTACTTTTCGGGGGTTTTCTTTAATCCCCTTTTTAAAACCCCCAAAATTACAACACAAATTTCCCAAAATAAAAAATGAATTTCAAAATAAAATAAAATGTTTTTTCCCTTTTAAATTTTTGAAGTTAAAGTTTTTTTTAAAATTTAAAACCTTCGTTTTTAATTTAAACTTCTGATTTTTTTAATTTAAACTTTTTTTTTTAAATTTAAAATTTCAGTTTTTAATTTAAACTTCAGTTTTTTTTTTTTTAAAACTTCAGTTGTTTTTAATTTAAACTTCGTTGTTTTAATTTAAACTTCAGTTTTTTTTAAAATTTAAACTTCTTGTTTTAATTTGAATTCAGAAGGGTTTTTTTTTAAAACTTCTTTTTTTAAATTTAAAACTCTTTATTTTTTTTTAAATTTCGGGTTTTTTTTTAATTTTAGAGTAAAAAGGTGTGGGCCCCAGATCCCGCTTTAAAAATGACCTCCACTTCTTTTTTTAAACACCCCTTTGGTAATGAATCCTAAAAACTATTAGCTCTATTTTTTAAGCCTCAATACTTTTTTCCTGGGTGGGAGGTTGGCTCCCCTAAACCCCAAAAATCTTTCTCACCCGCCTGATTTTTCAGCATCATTGCCTAGGGTGTTCTTTTCCCGGGGGTTCTTCCCCCAAACATTCATAACCCCTGCACTTATCATTTTAAAATTCCTCTGCCATCTGACTGCCCACTCAAAAGGGTTTATCTAAGTCTCCCTGCAATATGTTTACATCAGACTGTGATCCAAAAATCCTAACCCACCTTAGTATCATTTTGCAAACTTGCTGATATCACTGCTAATTATTTTTAATCCCCCCTATCAAACTTTTTTTATTATATTAAACTCTAACCCTTTTTCTCCCCTTAATTTTAAAACCTTTTTTCGCCAACCCAACCCCCCTTTAGGCCCCGAACGTAAATTTCCCCTTTTAATTTGGGTACCCCTTTCATTAGTAGTGAAATAAAGCAAAATTTTTTAGCTTAAAGAAACCCGTTTTTGTACCTTGTCCATAACTATTTTAGTTAAATTTTTTACTTTTCGTAAATTTTTTGGCTAACAGACGATTTTTTAAAATAAAGGAAGAAGGGCCCTGAAGGGTTTAAAATAGGGAAACCCAAAAAAAACTAATTTGGGCAAGGTTTCTAAATAGGTCATATCTATTTAAAAAATTGCTTATATTAATCAAATTGTCCCAATGGGACTCCCAAAATTTCAAAGGGAAAATTTCGTTTTGTGTCGAATTTTGGCGTCCATATTCGCTTTAAACCATGTCCCTAATTAAAGAGAGAGAGAAAACCGACAAGAGAGAGAGAGAAAAAAGGAAGAAGAGAAAAGGACGGACATACAGACAGAGAGAGACAGCAGACGACAGCCCGAGAGAAGGGAAAAGACCGACGACGAGGAGAGAGAGGAAAAGACAGACCAAGGAAAAACAGACGAGGCGAGAGAGATTTAATACAGACAAAATAGAGAGAGCAAAACAGACAACCGGGTTATAAAGAAAAAAACAGAGAGATATAGACGAGAGAGAGACAGAAATAGTCCATAAATAATCATAAAACACACTAAAATAACAGATTATAGCATATTTGGGGGAAATGCAGATGATGTTGAAAGTTTGATGTTTTTTAAAAATTTCGTCGTTTTTTGACGCAGCTGAGATTGGGTTTCCAATGTAACCCCAAGGGCCAGACAGCTTTTCTCTCAACTCCCCCCAGAGCTGTCTGCCCCAGTGCTTTGTTTTGGGGGAAGCCCCCACCCCAGAAGGGGGGTTACAAACCCCCCGGGTAACACCCGGTACCCATTCACTGCTGGGTGGACAGGGGCTCGGGTTTTAAGGTAACAGCCCATCTGTTTCCGCTCCGCCCGGGGATCGAACTTGGGACTTCTGGGTTTGTGAATCGAGCGTGCTTCCCCTACACCACGGAGTACCTATCTAACATATGGATAGGTAAATTCTGATCCTTATATGGAAGAAACGGCGAATTTAAAGCAACGCAAAACTATTAATAAACCAAATTCTATATATCCACCAATTAATCATTAAAAACTCAAAACGATATAATAAAGAAATAGGTTGTCCTGCACGTGACGCCACAGCCCTCGCTGTGCAGGCGAAAAACGCGGGAAATGCGAGCTGGAGACCAAACAACCCCACTTGCTCCGTGTTTGCCAGTTAAGGCCGGTTCCCTCAGCCCGCTTGTACGGCCGCCTTACCAATAACCACCGCTCACATGACGTCACCTCTTACCGCTTGTGTGTATTTGTGGTAACGGGCACAGTTGGCAACTCCGCTCGAGCGGACCCGCCGAGCGGGAGAGATGACTTGAATTTAACTTTGTACGGCGGCCGTACAGCGGTACGGCGGTGCGGTAACTTTGTTGTGATGTCATTGTGACGTCTTTGTCGTTGTATGGCAGCCGTACAAGCGGGAAGGGGGGAACCGGGCTCAAAACCCCGGTTCTTACCTTGTGTTTCCAGCAAAATTACCCAATCTGGGTAATTTTACCCGATTTCATGATGTTATTTATTTAGTTAAAAGCTAATTTATGCTAGTTCTAATTTATTTATCAGAAAAGGAAATATATCCCAAAGGAAAGCTAATTAAATTTGCTTCTATTGATATTCTCCATGTAAAAAGTTTTGCACCCAAAAAATTAAATGGCGAAAGTTAAGTTCATGCATATTTCTTGAAAGTCTCATAATGGCATTTCTTTAATGTGTTTTTCGGTTTTTTATTGATAATATTATAGAAACAAACATTTCCGAAGATAACAGTATATATTTTTATACTGATAAACATATATTAGGTAGGAAATTACCCGATTTCATGATTTTTTATATTTAGTTAACGCTAATTTATCATGCCGCTAATTCATTTATCACTAAACGAAATATATCAATGGAAAGCTAATTAAACTCCGCTTCTTTTTGATATTCTCCATGTAAAATGTTTGCGAGCAAAATATTAAATGGCGAAGAGTTTAAGTTTTAAAGCATATTTCTTGAAAGTCTCATAATGGCCTTTTCTTTGTGTTTTACGGTTTTTTTTTTTTGAATATTATAGAACAAACATTTCCGAAGATACAGTATATCTTTTATACTGAAAACATTATATTAGGTAGGTAAACTTGAAGGGGAGGGAGCGGGTGGCATCCTTATGGTGTGACGTCACGGGCGATCCACCGGCCTTGTCTCTCGGTGGTCTCGGACTGATACTGTCTCGTAGAGGACGGGCGAAGAGCCGCCAACATGTCCTCCGCTACCGCGTCCCCAAGACTGTCCGACGGAGAGAGGTACGGAGAAACTCCCGGCGTGTAGCTTCAAGGTGGAAAGAAGCCTGGCCGGGAGTCCTCCAACAAAGCGAGGGCCCCTAGAGGAACCGGGGAGGGCACCAGGCCTTCAGTTCGGAGAACCACGGTTGCGCCGGCCAGAGAGGAGCCACCATGGTCACCTTGCCCCTGTAGGAACGCAGTTTGTTGCATACCTTCAGGAGGACACTGGTGCAGGGAGGCGGAAACAGGTAAACATGGCGCCACCTTTCCCGTCTTCCGTGAGGGGTCCGGGCCTCCCGCAGCTGTCCGGGCCCCCCCCGTCAAAAAGGCCTGTAGTTGGGCAGAGCGGCGGGACGCGAAAAGGTCCACCTCCGGAGTACCCCCCCGCCGACAGAGAGCCGCAAAGCACTCCGGGGGAAGCTGCCACTCCAGCGACGAGCCCCTGAAGCGAGACAGGGCGTTTGGCCCACACATTCTCCACTCCCGGCAGGAACCTGGCAGACAGAGAAGGTGGAAAAGGGCCGCCAGGCCGAAGATCTGCTCCGAAAGGGACAACAGAAGGGCGGATCGGATGTCCCTTGGCGGGCGAAAACAGTGGACCGCGACCATGTTTCCATCTCGAAGCAGGCCGTCCCTTCTGGATCGGGTTCATCGGAGGAAGAGAGAGGGACCAGCAGCTCCTTGACTTGATGTGGGGAAGCCCCCTCCCTTCTGGGATCCCCGGTTCAATCGGAGGCAAGTA
>JACEEZ010019585.1:10000-12984 GCA_016584305.1 Chionoecetes opilio | reverse complement strand
CACTCCTTGGTTAGGCCGCACGGGAATATGCCGTTCAATTCTGGTCGCCCTGTTTCGAAAAGATCAAGCCAAATGGAAATCAGTGCAAAGAAGAGCAACCAAACAAATTCCATCTCTGCGAATTCATCTTATGAAGAGAGATGGGGGAAAACTTAATATTTTTTCCTTAAAGGATCGTAGAATCCGTGGGACTTGTTTAGAAACCTTTAAGATCCTAAAAGGTTTTGATGTCATTAATAAAGAGAACCTTTTCGAGCTTTCAACTCAAGTGACAACAAGAAATAATGGTTTAAAACTAAAACGGTCAACTTTGCATCACCGATCTCCGTAAAAATTATTTCAATGTTAGAGTCGTTGATGGGTGGAACAAGTTACCAGCAAATGTTGTCGGAGCCAACACAATAACTACATTCAAAAACAGACTTGACGCGCACTGTAAAGTAAAGGGGTATTGATAGTGCGAATTCGTATCTAGTCCCCCCCGTATCGATTAGTTGTAGTGGTAGTGGTAGTTGTAGTTAGTATTTTTCATATCCTATCTTCTGCACTATGGAACTTCCATGTTCCCATCCTCTTTAGGGACATGGTATCTTTTTCCAACTGTTTTCTTAAAAAGTAGTGATAGTTAGTAGTATGTAGTTCAGCAGATCCCCTCGCTATGGACCAATAGGTCTCCTGGTGTCTGTTACTCCTATGTAATCCTATGTAATCCTCCTCCTCCTCCCCCCTCCTTCTTCTTCTTCTTCTTCTTCTTCTCTTTTCTTTTCTTCTTCTTCTTTTCTTCTTTTCTTCTTCTTCTTCTTCTTCTTCTTCTGTCTTCTTTTTCTTCTTCTTTCTTTTCTTCTTCTTCTTCTTCTTCTTCTTCTTCTTTTCTTCTTCTTCTTCTTCTTTCCCTCTTCCTTCTCCTCCGCCTCTTCTTCTTCTTCTTCTTCTTCTCCCCCTTTCCTCCTCTCCTCCTCCTCCTCCTCCTCCTCCCCCTCCTCCTCCTTATATTAGGGGACATGGTATCCATTGTGTGCTTGATCAAGGGTTTGAAAGACTACCACAGCTCCTTACCTTGCCTTGAGATCGTGTTGCTATAGTAGTCTCAGCCTGATGGGATGTTGGAGTGAGGACATTAGGGTGTTATCCACGAATGTTTACTAGAAGGCTATTTTTTTATTAGGGTCAAATGCAGTAAGGAAGCACGCCCTGCCTGCCCTTTTTATGCTAGGGGGCAGCTGATTGGTGCATTCCTCGTGTCATCATACCAATCAAAAATATTTTTCAATACTTAACAGCACGTGACCACTGGACACAGCAATCTTCACTACAGAGGGTGACAAAATCAGAAATCCCTCTGTAGTGAAGATTGCTGTGTCCAGTGGTCACCGCCGCTGTTAAGTAGTGAAGATATTGTGATGGGTAGTGATGATACGAGGAATGCACCAATCAGCTGCCCCCTAGCATAGAAGGGCGGGCAGGGGGCGTGGCTTCCTGACTGCATTTTGACCCTAATAACCCAAAAAATAGCCTATAGTTGGATTTAATGACTGTTGTATTGGCCGTGTCTCCTAGTTTGTTTTCAGAACTTAACCTCTTTGTAATTCTATTATAAGTGTAGTGTGTGTGTGTGTGTGTGTGTGTGTGTGTGTGTGTGTGTGATGGTTTCTCTTGTAGTTTTGATGTCTTTGTAGCTTGTATATTGCAGGCCTAGAAAACCCCTTCACCCCCAAATCCTTCCCTGGGCTATAAAAAATGGTCTGTTGTTAGCCATTAAAATAACGAAAAGTCACTGAATATACCAAATAAGTTAGTGGACAAGGATACTAAACAGGTCAAGCTATAGAGTATTGGTTTATGGGTCACTAAACATCGTCTAAGGGTTTACCAAAAATACAATGGCAATTACGTCTGGGGTCTAAAGGGGGTTTAAGGACACAACTAATACTGGTGTAGAATTGCCTAACTAGTCTGTAGCAAGTAGTCTGTAACAAAAACAAACACTTCCTTTGCAAAACAACTATGATATCTTATTGAGTCTACAGCCCTTTTGTAATGTAGCACTGATATGATATGATCGCGGTGAATGGGTTGCCTCGGGAGACCGGGTTTTTAGGAAGGCAATATTAAGCATATAAATAGCAATTATAGGAGAAAACTAATATATATAGCTAACATTAGGGTTATAGTAAGTAATATAATGTATAGAGAGGGTTAATATAGAAATGAAATATAGATATATTAAGCTTATATGTGAGTAACCGGATGGTGTAAAAGTATGCTAGTAAGCGGACTGGCTGTCAGACAAGTTTCCTGTAAAATCTTATCCATCCCAGCGTATAGGCGTAAATTATATTAATATCAACACACAGGTAGTAGATATATACTATGATATCGTAGGATTTAATAATTTTTAATAACCAGTCGTTTTAAAAAAACGGGTATGTTTTAGTAACCGGACAGAGAAATGTATGCGAGTAAACCGGACTGTTAAAAAAGTTTGCGTTATAATCTTATCATCCCAAAGGTTATAGGCGTATATGTATATTAATATCAACACACAGGGGATATATAGGTACTATAATATCATAGTTTTTTAATAAGTAGTCTTATTGATAAGCTGATAAGAGAAATGACTGTGAGAAAGGGTATGCTAGTAACCGGACTGGCAAAAAACGTTTGCAGTCAAATCTTCATACCACCGTTTTAGGCCTATAAGTCATTTAATATTAAAACACAGGTAATAAAATATACTAAATATTATAGTTTTTTAATGTGTAGTCTTATTTGTATTGGGAAAAAAAGTTTTGAGGGGGAAAGGAACGTTTTGCCATAAAGTTTTTTCATCCCATCGTCCCCGTGTTGACATTCGGGCAATGGTGGGCCGCTCGGGAGTCGCGTCAGTCCCTTTTCTCCTTCATGTGTGTGTCAGGGGCCTCCAGATGCCCCGAGGGCAGCCTGGGGCGGGGCACGCGGGGCCCGGCTATGCCAGCAGCTCTGTG
>JACEEZ010019585.1:0-5000 GCA_016584305.1 Chionoecetes opilio | reverse complement strand
GGGGGGGGTATACTGGGTGTTTTTTGGGGGGGTTTTTATACTGGTGTGTGGGGGGTGTGTGGGGGGAGTTGTTGGGGGGTTAAAATTTATAATATTACAAAAAATTATCAAATTTTTTTCTTAAATTTTCTGGCCACTAATTACCACCACTAAAAAACCCCCCTGTATTATCCCCCTGCCCTCGCACCCGTCCCCTCCCCCCTACCCCCTGCAAAACCCTGCAAAACCCTCCCTTCTCAAGTTATTTATGGGGAAAAGCTTGGGTGTGTGTGTGTGGTTTATTTTTTATTATTATTTTATTTTCCCTAAAAACCTTCCCCCGACTTTCCCCTCCCCCTGTAAAACCCCTTTTCCCCCCCGCAAACCCCTCCCCCCTGCCCCTTACCCCCCTGCAAACCCCACCCCTGCTTTAAATTTTAAATTTTATTGTGTGTGTGTGTGTATTCACCTAAAACCCCGCCCCCTGTCCCCCCCTGTATTAAAACCCCGCCCCCTGTACAGATCATAAGGTGGACGAGGGGGGGGTGCGCCACTGCCGTTTGGGGTGGACACGGCACCCGTATACGGGCATTAGCCCTCCGCCTGTTTACACCTTGTACCAGTCTGCCAGGTGCCCGTATTTTGTGTGGTGGGTAGTGTTGTATGAGTAGGTCCACGGATAGATATACAGGGTGCACTTTGGGTTTCGACCATAGTACGTTCCCCAAATTTCCCAAATTGGGGGGGTATGTATGTAACATTCTCTCGTTCTCCTTCTTTTCTCCTCTTTTCTCTCTCTCTCTCTTTTTCCTCTTCTCCCCTCTCTCTTTTTCTCTTTTCTTCTCTTTTCTCTCTCTTTCTTCCTCCTTTTCTCTCTCTCTCTCTCTCTCCTCCCCCTCTCCTCTCTCTCTCTCTCCCCTCTCTCTCTCTCTCTCCTCTCCTCTCTCTCTCTCCTCTCTCTCTCTCTCTTCTCTCTCTCCCCTTCTCTCTTCTCTCTCTCTCTCTCTCTCTCTCTCTCTCCTCTCTCCCCTCTCCTCTTCTATTGATTCATTCCAAGGGCGTGTTGCATGTAGTAGGTCACATGGGCAGCTTTAAAAATAGAGAGATTTTTTATGAACCCCAAGATAAATTTTATAAACATAATTTAAACACGGATGGTGGGGGGGCTTGGGTGAACAATACGCTCTCGTGAAACATTTTGTAAGTTTTTTTTAAACATGTTTTTTTTTAAAAAATAGGGCCCTAAAGAGGGGAAAAAAATGTTGTTACATTTTGTCATCGGCCAGTTCACTATTTGGCAGCCATTTTTTAAAAGGGGTATCGGTACTAAAAATTGCGACACTGAGATCAAAAACAGGGTTTTTTGATGCAGCCCCGACAAAAAAGGTTTTGGGTTTTTCCAGCATTAAAGCCATAATTATAAAGGTAGGTAGATATTATTTAAAATTTAAAAAATTACTGTGTTCAATTAATATTCACCCAAATTCCAGCAAAAAATGCTCACCCAAAAAAAAAGTGGAAGGATATTTTAGCAGGCCTACGCATCACGCATGTGTGGTTGGGGGACACCAAAATAGAGAGGCGTTTGGAGCTGTTTGGATCTAGAAAAGGGAGGTAAAAGGGCACCAACCACGCACAGCATGTTGGTTGATGTGGGGGACGTTGGATGGAGTAAGACCCCCACACTTTTGCCGTGGATAAACAGGGAAAAAAAGTTTTCCCTTTAAACTTTAATCATTACGTTTTTTAAAAAAATTTAATAAATAAACTTCATATCGATGGAGTCAACTCATCGGCACATTGGCCGAAGATCAAATTTTCACATCGTCCCAAACTCCTCAATTTTCTAAATTTGGTACACACTATATTTTTCTTTTTGAGGGTAACGAGCTCCACATTTTCTAAGGCCCTTTCCCTTTGTGCCCCCAAACTGCGGAACCCGTTTTTGCAGTTGGGGGGTTCAGTTTTTCCCGTTTCCCCCGGGGGTTTTTGGGGGTTCACAAATGGAACGCAAAAAAACCCCCGTTTTTTTTTTTTTACAAACAAACTACTGGCGGGGCAAGAGAGAGGAGAAGGGGAGAGAGGGGGGCGGGATTTATTTAAAAGTGGTAATCAGCTGTGATGTGAAGGGATAATCATATCAAGTTTAAGATCGCGGGACCGCTTTCTCCACCAGTGCCCCTTGTAGACCTGTCTGACATCCTCTCCGACTCGTGCATGCGGAAAACCCTTCACGATAAGTAGGGCCGGATTATGACTTTTGGGGCCCCTAGGCTAATTAAATTGTGGGTCCCCTCACACGGAGCCACCCTCTAACTCGCCCCCGCACCCGAATTTTTTTTTTTCCATTGTATAGCAAAATAAGTGAGCTGAAAAACAATCTATACGCTACATTCACAACTAAGTGTTTTACTGTGTTTAGCACGATGATAAACAACCATGGAACTGGGGCCCCATGATTTACAAGCTAGGGTCCCAAACAGGGGCCTTTATCTCAAATAAAGGCCTCAAACAGGGCCCTTTATCTCATAAAAAGGCCTCAAACAGAGGCCCTGCACCTCAAATAAAGGGCCTCAAACAGGGGCCCTTTATCTCAAATAAAGGCCTCAAACAGAGGGCCCTTTATCTCAAATTATTTTAATTTTATCTTAAGTTAAATGAATTATTCAGCCCATGCAAAATATCATTTTTCAAAAAAAATTATATATGGAAATCTTTTAGCAGGGACCCCAGGTTTGGGCCCCCAAGCTTGAGGGGCCCTAGGCTGCAGCCTATACTAGCCTATAGGATATAATCCGGCCCTGACGATAAGAGAAATGGGGGCCCAAGCGGCCTTTGTTTGTTATGAACTGAAACTCTACCCAGGCTACCAACCTGCCTATGTGAGTAAGGGGAAAGTTCAAAGGGTTTTGCTGATTTCACTCACAACGCGCCCACCTTCCCGACCCAGGTTTTCGTGCGCAAATGGAACGCCTGAATTCTTGGGTTCTGTGAACGGGTTTTCTTGAAATGTCGCAAATGGAAGGGGGCCTCTAGTGTTGCATCCACTTTTAATGAGCTAAATGGAGGACATCTGGAACAGGTGGATTTGTGGACAGAATTGGTGCAAATCCTCCATTCAATGCTGTCCATCCAAGAGTGGAGTGGTTGAGAAGGTTTGGGGTGTCTCTAGTGTTTGCTTTCCAGATACTGAAAATTGCAAAGGTGCTCACCATTTTTTGGGGTTTCTCAATAATCGTCAAAACAAAACAATGTTGGCGAATAAATGTCTTGTTCATATTATGGCAGCCATTTTGAAAATATGGTTGCCATATGATGAAGAGGGGATAGGAAAAAATGTAAACATATTTTTTGTTACTTAAAAAAAGGTGCCTACACAGACCACTGTATACCTGGACTGCGCACGGAATATCGGCCTGTCGCACAAGGGCTGAAGCCCGGAGGGCCGCTTGGATTCATATAAAATATATATATATATAATATATATATATATATAATATATATATATATAATATATTAAACATATAAAATATATTTTATATATATATATATATATATATATTATAAAATATATTATATATATATATCTATATATTACGGATCATATAGACTGTTTTATCATTTATATATGATACTGTAACCCTTCGTAAATGTTTGTTCTTTTAATATTATCAATAAAAAACAGTAAAACACGCTAAAGAAATGCCATTACGAGACTATGAAGAAATATGCATGAACTTTAATATTCACGTTAACTCTTCGCCATTTAAAACTTTTCGAGTCAACCTTTATCACGAAGGGTATCAAAAGAAGCGCAATGTTATTAGCTTTCCATTTATATATTTCGTTATCTGATAAATTTAATTAGAACCATGCATAAATAGCGTTAAATAAATAAATCAAATCATCAATCGGGGTAATTTTCCCGATTGATGAGTTATTTATTTACTTATATATTTCGTTTTTCTGATAAATGAATTAGTACCAGGTATTTAAAAAATTAGCGTTGACTAAATAAATAACCTATCAATCGGGAAAATTATTTCCCATTGATGATTTATTTATTTTTTTATTTATTTTTATTTATTTGATAATATTATAGAACAAACATTTACAAAGATTACAGTATATCAAAATATACTGATAAACCAGTCTATATGATAGTCCCCTAGATCACAATATCTCTCTGTTGGGTGCCCCGCAGGCCCCTATGCAGGCCCCGCAATAACAAAAACATTTTTGGCGTGAACAGGCCAGGTCTATACTCCTATAACAGGAGTGGTCTATGGGCCGGGCATAGTATCCAAAAAATAACTTTTTGGAAAATCTATACAAAATTTTCACGAAAAAACACCACAGACCCCACTGTATAGGGTACACAATACATGGTATCAATTACTGAGCCCAGGTTTTACGGTAACACTGAATTATAAGCAAGTAGTTCATACATTACTTTGACATAGACCAAAAAAAATAACCCAGCCCATCAAAACAGGTCAAAAACATCATCCTTTTTAAATAATCAGAAGTAAAAACTTTGTTTTATATATATATCCAGTGGTACCTTGACTTACGAAATGCCCCCAACTTAACGAGTTTTCCGAGTCACGAGCAGTCGCTCGGTAGATTTTTTGCTTTGTGTTGCGAGCCAAAATCCGGTTACCCAAACGTTTTAATTTTTTTTTTTTTTTTAGGTTTTTTATACGAGCGAGCGAGCTTGAGGATTTTCCCCCGCCGCTAGTTGGCGCAGGGCGAACCCACACAACCCCCTCCACCCAGCATTTTCCCCCGTCTCACTCGTTCACTTCACCTGTTACCTCAAACCCTGGAAGCATCTCTGTTGTGTTGTTGCTCACACAGGCGAATGTAAATGGTGGAGGGGGAGTTTCATACGTTTAGCGGCAGTTTTCCAAAACCCACAGCTGTTTCCAAACAGCTGATACACAGAGTGTAAACACTGGCGAATGCAATGGTGGAGGGTGAGTCAGTCCCCATTTAGGTACGTAAAAAATTGGGGTGGG
>JACEEZ010019584.1:127500-131203 GCA_016584305.1 Chionoecetes opilio | reverse complement strand
TGTGTTTGTGTGTTGTGTTTGTCTGTTTGTCTGTGTCTGTG
This sequence comes from Chionoecetes opilio, assembly GCA_016584305.1. NCBI lineage: Eukaryota > Metazoa > Arthropoda > Malacostraca > Decapoda > Majidae > Chionoecetes > Chionoecetes opilio. The sequence continues at coordinate 131,162 of JACEEZ010019584.1, read as the reverse complement.
TCTGTGTATGTGTCTGTGTCTGTGTGTGTGTGTGTGTGTGTGTGTGTGTAAATTTAATATACGGCACTTTTTTATCACACACACAAAAAAAACATTTCATCCTTCTCTCTTACTCTTTCACCATCTTTCAAACTACTGCTACTACTACTACTACTACTACTACTACTACTACTACTACTACTACTACTACTACTACTACTACTACTACTACTACTACTACTACTACTACTACTACTACTACTCCCTCATTCAATGGTGTTTGCCCTTTTTAAAGAACGGATATACACTGCCTTCAATATTTATTATTATTTAGAGATTTTTATAACATAAATTTGATAGAATATGACCTGCAAACCATTAAAGCTAGAATTACGTGGGCACAAATCATGAACCTGGCCGTCTGAACCACTATGCACCAAACATTTAAGCTTATATAACTGCAGGTAGCTGCTTGTATGTTGAATTTTAGATAATGTGTGAATTTTTTATTTTGAATGATTGTTTTAATCTTTTTAGATGAATTGAAGTCCTTTGAACTTCATATTTGATTTGTACAGTAAATTTGAGTTATTGATAAGTTTTCCTTGCATAATATTATATTATGCATCGATTGAATCTGTATACTAGGATATACGAAATAAAGGAATGATGATGATGATGATGACTACTACTACTACTACTACTACTACTACTACTTATTATACAATACTACTACGAATATTATACAAAATTCGTTACAATCTACCAACTGATGCTTTAAAAAGTATATATTATCCCTGTGTTATCCTCTTATTATATATTGTGTATCCATCTGGGGTTGTACGTGGCCGTCAAATGTAAAGGAAATTATTGTCACTCAGAAGAAATTGATCAGAACCATAACATATAGAGGGAAACATGACTCTACAACACTTTTTATTCAATGAGTTAAAATTACTAAAATTTGAATTACTACTTAATATTTTTGTCTTCTCACTGTTTATACTGTTTATACTTCTCACTGTTTGGCGTTGTCGGTACCTGTGCAGGAGGACAAAGATCCGGATCTTCAAGTCGCTTGTGATCCCTGTCTTACTCTATGGTTGTGAGACATGGACACTAATAGTGACTTGAAGAGACGAATCAATGCCTTTGGTAATAAGTGTCTTCGCAGAATCATGGGTATCGCTGGGATGATTACGTGTCAAATCAGCGATTGCACCGTGAGACTGAATCGAGGCCTATTACCTGCATAGTCCGTCAGCGCCAACTTCGGCTATATGGGCATGTGGCACGCTACCCTGAAAGCGATCCTTCCCATCGGGTTGTATCTGTAAGAGACAATCCGGCGTGGAGGAGGCCAAGGGGGCGCCCACAAGGCTCGTGGCTGGGGCAAGTTGATGTTTCTTGTCGAGAGCTGCTTGGTATGGGAAAGGAGCCTGCATGGGAACTCGCGCTAGGTGACCCCCGGGAGTGGCGTCGTAGGGTGGGCGAGGCGACGCGCCCCCCGGCATATGCCCCCAATGATTGATTGATTGACTGTTTATAATGATTTAAATGATAATAGTAACAACAGAAAAATATTTAGAATGATTCATCACAGCCTAGGTACCAGAGGTAACAATGTTAACTTGTTATGTCCACAACCAAGAACAACACTGTACAAATTTCTATATATTGTTTTTTGGCCCGAAATGTTGGAACGCATTACCAGATGACATCAAAACAGCAAATAATCTCAATATATTTAAATTTAAACTTAAACAGTATTATATAATAATTTACAAAGTCAAGTTCTTATAGATTGAAAATGAAAATACAGTAAATTTGTGCTCCTGAAATTTAGGTACTTTTTTTTATATAAAAAAACATGTTTTCACTGAGTTTATATTTTTGTATGTTAATCTTTATTTGTAAATTATTGCCGTCATCGTATTCGCATTTAGATTATGTTAACTGATTTTATGTCTGCTAAGGAGCTCATGCTCAGCAGACTAATGCCTATAAAATGTGTATATATTTATTTATGTGTATATAATTGTTATTTGGCAATAAACTCTATAAACTATAAACTCTATAAACTACTACTACTACTACTACTACTACTACTACTACTACTACTGCTACTGCTACTGCTACTACTACTACTACTACTGCTACTGCTACTGCTACTGCTACTGCTACTGCTACTACTACTACTACTACTACTACTACTACTACTACTAAAGGAAATAGATAAAGTTTATGATGCAATGGTAACAAGCATTCAGGAAGCGAGTGAAAAATATAAGAGAAAAGTTGTTAAATGCAATAAATTCAAGGTTATTCCTGGATGGAATAGGAGGGTGAAGGAGCTTCATAGTAGAGCAAGAGATGGCTACCAGGATTGGGTGGAGCAAGGTAGACAGCTATACACTACACACCATGAGGTCATGCTAAACACCAGAAAAGCTTTTAAAGCAGCATTAAGACAGTGTAAGAATAATGAACAACAAGAAATAAGTAACAGTATCATATTCATATTTAAAGATAAAAACAAAACACAATTTTGGAAGGAGGTTAAGAGAAAGAGAGGAAGGGAAAAATCTAGTGGCATAATTGATGGGATCTCAGATGATGCACAGATTGCTCAGCTATTTGTAGGTCACTTTCTCAAGAGTCAAACTGGACTTAATACAAAGAATGACACTGATTTCCTGAAAGAATTAAAAGAAATGTGGCCTGTAAAAAGAAAAGTAAACTTAAGAATTTCTAGTGCTGCTATCAAACATATTTTATCTTCTGTGAATGATGGAGTTGGCCATGATGGAATTCATCTGCTGTTCCTTAAGAATGCTTCACATGACTTTTTAGAATATTTGTCCATCTTTTATAATATGTGTTATTCACATTGTTATCTTCCCGGTGATCTGCTAAGGGGCACTATTACTCCTTTACCTAAAGATAAGAAAAATACAAATGCTTCCCTCAACTATAGACCTGTGATGCAATCCTCATGTCTGCTGAAAATCTTTGAATTACATGTTTTAAATTTCTTAACTGAAAAACTCGCTTTGAGTTTTAGGCAGTTAGGTTTTAGGAAGGCATGTTTTATCCCCATTTTTATTTAATTTTTATATAAATAAAATTATTGAAAAAGTTTCCAGCTTGGACATAGGATGTAGGCTTGGTGTCCACAGACTTAATGTTGTAGGTTACGCTGATGATCTGGTTCTCCTGGCTGCGTCAAGAGACGACATGGAGGTATTATACAATTGTTTATGTAATGAAATTGTAAATCACAAACTTGTGATAAACAAAGAAAAAAACAGATGTATGAGATTTAATTTAAGAAAAAAATTTGCATTGGGTAATATAAAACTTAATGGCGATGAACTAAAAGTTGTGAGCTGCTACAAATACTTAGGACACAATATTTCCTTCAATTTTAAAGATAGTGATGACATCGATTTTCGGTTAAACTCATTTTACTCATCTTTTAATAGTGTATATAGAGATTTTAAGTTTTTAGATTTTAATGTTCTTTTGTTTTTATTTAACTCTTACTGCTGTCCAGAATATGGCTTGGCCCTATGGAATGATACCTCAGTTTTTAGATCTTGTTTTTTTAAAGCGTTTAATGTAGCATATAATAATGGTTTAAAACTCATGTCGGGAGTGCCTACATATGCCAGCAGCCACAT
>JACEEZ010019584.1:112500-125000 GCA_016584305.1 Chionoecetes opilio | reverse complement strand
AATGACTAGTGCAGCCCATAGTGACGTCAAAATAAATGATTTATCCTTGTGTAAAGTTGAAGAATATAAATTTCTAGGTATAACCACTGACAATAAATTAACATGGAGATCACAAATAAATCAATTATGTACTAAAATGTTTAAATTAACTGGCGTTTTATATAAAATTCGTAGCTGTATCACTTTTGAGTGTATTATTCAAATATATTCATCACTAGGATATCAATATCTACTGTATTGTTCAACAATTTGGGGGGGAGCATATAAAACATATGTGGATCATCTATTTATTTCTCAAAAAAAGTTAATACGTGTTATGTTTTATAAGTCACGATATGAGCACACCAACCCACTATTTCGAGACCACCAGTTACTCAAACTGTCTGATATAATATCTCTGCAATCAAACTTATTTGTTTATAAATCATTACATGTGTATCCTGTTGATAACGGTTTTCACTATATTTCACATACTTTTGCTACAAGGTCATTACAGTTACGAATACCACGTTGCAGGACTACTCATGCTCAGCAAAATGTTTCAGTCAGAGGTGTCAAATTATGGAATAGTTTACCAGCAGAAATAAAAAATTCCACAAGTCAAATATCCTTCAAACATAAACTCAAGAAATTGTTGCTTCAAAGTTATACACACTAAGTCATTCTGTAGGTATGCATGGATTCATTATGTGAGTGTGTACTTGTATATTACACTGTGTTAATATGTAAGTATGTTTGGGTGTGTGTAAATTTATGGGTATGTAGGTGTCTGTGTGTGCTTATAAATGTATGGGTACGTGTAGGTATGTTGCACGTGTGTATGTATATGTATGCATGTATATGTATATAGGTATATACGTATGTATATATTAATTTATAATGTCAGTTATTAATATTGTATATATTTGTTAGCCAATGGCCTAAATCCACTTGCTAAACAAGTTTTTGTATATCTAAGCAACAGGTCTGTATAGGAGCTTGCGCTCAACAGACCTAGGCTTCATGCCTTACTTATGTAAAATGAATAAAAAAAAGTATTGTATCATGGAGGCCAATAAAACAGTAAGTCAATAAGTCAGTCTCTCTCTCTCTTTCTCTCTCTCTCTCAGCGCGTAGATAACAATTGTCTCCCAGAATTGAGCCACTTAATTCCCGCCGTGTAAAATTCATTGCAGGAGAGAAAAGCTGAAGTGTCTGATCTCTTTAGGTCGTGGCGGGAAGAAAGGAGAAAACAAAACAAAATGTGTCTGTAGCGACTTCATTAATTTTATGCAAGTCATTTGTTAGCCCTGTTTAGAAAGACGAGATGGAAAGGCAGGAAGGAAAGATGAAATAAATGTGTAGAGCGACCTCACTTATACGTCTTTTTTTATAGACATCATTTTTTACCCTTGTTAAAAAGAAAAAATGCAGAGAAAGGAAGGAAAGATGAGAAAGGGTTTGTAGGGACTTCATGTTTATTGTTATTATTATTTACTGTGTGTGTATCCTTGCCGCATAAAATACAACCAAAAACCGTCTACATGCACCAATAGAAAGCTGATCAACAGGCGTACCGTATATTAAAACACACACACACACACACCACACACACACACACACACACACACACACACACACACACACACACACACACACAGAGTCAGGTCTTATTGTCAATGGGAAGTAAATATATAGCTTCTCATAATTTGCTGCACGTAAACTTGAGGTATTATTCATGGTCTATTTCTTAGTCGACAAGATAGTTATAATGATAAGTCTAAGTCTACAATAAGTCTAATACTAAGTCAATGATAAGTCCAAGTGTGTCGCCCACATTGACTGTGTGCTCCACAGTCCTGGTTACTCTGCTGCCACCGCCCACATTGACTGTGTGCTCCACAGTCCTGGTTACTCTGCTGCCACCACCCACATTGACTGTGTGCTCCACAGTCCTGGTTACTCTGCTGCCACCGCCCACATTGACTGTGTGCTCCACAGTCCTGGTTACTCTGCTGCCACCGCCCACATTGACTGTGTGCTCCACAGTCCTGGTTACTCTGCTGCCACCGCCCACATTGACTGTGTGCTCCACAGTCCTGGTTACTCTGCTGCCACCACCCACATTGAATGTGTGCTCCACAGTCCTGGTTACTCTGCTGCCACCACCCACATTGACTGTGTGCTCCACAGTCCTGGTTACTCTGCTGTCACCACCCACATTGACTGTGTGCTCCACAGTCCTGGTTACTCTGCTGCCACCACCCACATTAAGTGGGAAAACAAATATAAATGAATAAATATAAAAGATGTAAGAAAATATGTAAGTACTGGTTGGATCTGAATGATAACGCGTTAATGTATTTCTAATTATAATATATTTAACTCTTTACTGTCTCACTTCCCCACTGGAATACATTCACAAAGCGCCTTAATCCTAAGTATTCCTATTCCCTAACGCTACGCACACATAGTGCTCAAGTCGTTCTTCTATCCTCATGTAGTCTGTTATCTCTGGTAACTTCAGTCGCACTGTTACCACATTAACGATACGCACACATAGTGCTCAAGTCGTTCTTCTATTCTAATGTAGTCTGTTATCTCTGGTAACTTCAGTCGCACTGTTACCACATTAACGATACGCACACCTAGTGCTCAAGTCGTTCTTCTATCGTAACGTAGTCTATCACACGTCTAAAGTTCCCTCTCACACTTTTTCTGTTTCCCTTCTCACTCCACTGCCTCACACGGCTGGCTGTCATACACTGATACGCTGCAGTCTCACACACTGCTAACTTGGGACCACCTGGCCACCATGTCCACCAACAGCCCCTAGCTTGGGACCCTTTCCCATGGGCGAGAATATCACCTCCCCACAGGCGACTTAACCCAGCGAGTGTCTGACTGCTTCTCAGGCTATCATGACGTTAAACTCCCCTACTCACTTCGCTTTGATACGTGGCCAACTACCACTGGTCTAAAATATAACCCTCTCTCACTAACCAGTGATTCAGGACTGAGGAGTGGAGGAAAATTACTTGTTTCGATGATTGATAATTATAAGTTACTTCACCGCTTCCCCTATTAACGTAATTTCGCGTTACACAAGCTTCACCTCGCCTCGTCTTTTCTATACCCTTGTTAATGCTTCCTTTGTGTGTGTTTTCCCTCTCTTCCTCTCCTGTGTGTGTGTTTTCCCTCTCTTCCTCTCCTGTGTGTGTGTTTTCCCTCTCTTCCTCTCCTGTGTGTGTGTTTTCCCTCTCTTCCTCTCCTGTGTGTGTGTTTTCCCTCTCTTCCTCTCCTTTGTGTGTGTTTTCCCTCTCTTCCTCTCCTGTGTGTGTGTTTTCCCTCTCTTCCTCTCCTGTGTGTGTGTTTTCCCTCTCTTCCTCTCCTGTGTGTGTGTTTTCCTCTCTTCCTCTCCTTGTGTGTGTTTTCCCTCTCTTCCTCTCCTGTGTGTTTTTTTTCCTCTCTGCCATTTTTTCCCCTCTCTTCCCTCCTGTGATGTGTTTCCCTCCCTCTCCCTTTCCCCCCTCTTTCCCCTCCCATTGTGGTGTTTTCCTTTTTTCCCTCTCACTTTTCTCACTGAAACCAGTTTTTTTCACATAGATCTAAAATCATGGTTTAATGGGTGTTTATGGGTTTAGTTAAACTTGGTTTTTATTTTTAAAGGGTGGGAAGTGCTTTTTTGGTGTGTGTGTTTGTGTGTGTGGTGTGTGTGTGGGGTGTGCGCGTGTGTGCGCGTGCGGGTGCGTGCGTCGTGCGGGGGGGGGTGCGTGCGTGCGTGGGCATGGGGGTTTTTTGGGCGTGGTGTGTGGGACGTTGTATGTATTTGTGTTTTAAGGGGAATACTGTTGGGGTGTTTTGGGGAAGGGAGAGGAAATAAAAAAAGAAGGGAAAAGGGGGAAAATTTTTGATGAAAAAAAAGGGGGTTTTTTTAGGAAAAGAAAAAAGGGAGAGAGAGAAGGGAGAGAAGGAGGAGGAGGAGAGAGGAGGAGAGAGGGGGAGAGAGAGAGAGAAAAGAGAGAGAGAGAGAGAGGAGAGAGAGAAGGGGAAAAGGGGGGAGAGAGAAAGAATCAGAATCAAATTTTTTTTTTATTGTTAAAATGGCTATTTTTTAAATAGTAATTGAGCCCTACATTTTCTGAATAAGAAACAAGTGTTAAAAGGTAGAACCTGAACGGGTCTATATACAAATAAAAATATTAAATCAAAAAAAATTGTAAAACTTTAAAAATCCTAATGAAACATAAAAAAAAAAGTAAGATTTCCCTAAGTTACAATAAAAACATACAGAAAAAGTTATAAAAAAAGGTGTTAGTTTTGATTAAAATTTCAGGTATGGACGTCAAAATTAGTAAGAATTGTTTTACAAAAAGGTTTTTTTAATGATTTTAAAATGTGAAGGAGGTAGCATCTCTAATTGGCTTGGCAAGGTTCCAAAAAAGCGGGTCCAGCCACATAAGGGCCCTTGTTCCCAACATGTTTTTGCTTTTGGCACATGGAGTTTTTGTGTTGTCTGGTTTTTGATGGTTGTTCGTACATTCTCTCACTTTGGGCAGTGAAAAAACCAGTAGGTACCTATTATTAACTATTTGTACAGGCTATCTAGTCAAAGTGATATTTTTCATTTTTTTTCAGCCACCAAGGTCTTTTAAGTGGGGTGTGACATGGTCGTGCTTTGCAGCCCCTCCAAAGCAATTTTTGCTGAAAGTTTTTGGAGCCTTTGCCACGTTGTATATGTTGTGTTGGTGCTCCCCAAAATCTTAATGCCATAATTCAGTAACAAAACCCGGGGCTGTATTATTAGCCTGGGGGTCGGGTTAAAATAGTCTGGGAAAAGTCTGTTTATGGGGAAAATGGTTCCAAAAGTTTTCCTGCAATGCGTCATTGTTCTTAAACTGCATAGGTTTTGTCAAAGGTATCCCCAATTCTTTAATGATCTGCTAGGGATAATTAGACCCCCGTCAACATGATACATATGTGGGGGGGAATCTGTGAAAAAAGTCCTCGTGTTCCTAAAAACTACTTGAGTCTTTTGGCTTTTAACATTGGGCCTTCCCGGAAAAAATACTGTTGTGCTTTCTTAGTGATTTTCGCTCCTAACATTAAGTCTTGTATATTGTTGCATGCCTGTTGAATAACTGGGTGTCATCTGCAATTTTTGTAAAATTTCACATTCAAAAAAAAGGGGACGGAGACTTTGCTAAATTTATAAAAAATAGGCCTAGTAAAACCCCTTTGGGGGAACGCATGGGATTTCCTGTCTTTTGGATATGCTTTTTCTTACGTACGGATTGTGTCCTGCCGCGAGATAGCTTTGAAACCGGAGGAGTCGATGTTTAACTTGAAAAAATTTATTTTTAAATTTTATATGGCTGACGCTGCAAATGTTTTGGGATAATCAAGGGGGTAATGAGGGACCTTTTTTGTATAAATATTTAAATATAACTTGTTAGAAATTTTTAAAAAGACTGAACCCGTGACACCGGCCCCCAAAAGCCATGTTGAGTTTTACTAAGGAGGCTTGGCTCAAAGTATGGGTAAGCTGAGATGCGATTATTTTTTTAGTCCCTTGGGAAAATAATTGGTAAGAGAAAATAGGGCGGTAGTTGTTAGTTCATTCATTTCCAGCCTTAAAAAAGGAACAACAATAGAGTGCTTTCCCTCTGGGGAAAAAAACTGTTACAAAAAGAAGTATTCAATGCAAATTTTGGTATGTTTAATGATAGGAGGGAGTCTTTCAAAAACACAGTGGGAGCCTCAATCCGGGATTTGTGTTCTTCATATGCTTAATAATAGAATTACTGTATCCCAATTTGTAGGAAGGTCTAAAATAGCATCAAAATTTAGTAAAGTTTGGTTTTCTGTTAGTACTGCATCAATTACTCAGATTCTGCTGAGATTTTCAAAAGGGGACTTTTCCCCTTCCCGAAAAAATTTTATTAAAAAATTCAGCTTTGCGCTTGTCCCTCTGCGTACCGTCATTGTTTGCTGATGGTTTTAAAATTTTTTTTTTTTGGCTTAGGATCAATCCCCTATAGCCCCCACGTGGGGTTACTGTTTCCTCTACTTTCCTCTAAACTTTTTTTATAAAATTTTGTCTAGCTCGCCGAAACAAACCCCTTTACCTGCCCTTTTTTGGTTTTATATTTGTCTGCAAATTAAAAATTATTTCTGTCTTCTTTTAAAATCTTTTTGTGCACGGTTCTTTTCGCATATACTTTAAAAGGTCTTCAGGATCCACGGGGCAAAGGCCTTTGTATTCTTTTGTTACCAGGGTCCATGAAAACCCCAAAAATTTGTGGAAACTTTATTAAATAAATGTACTGCTATCGACATTTTCTTGCAAAAAATTTTATTCAAAGTAGAACTTCTCCCCTTTGTAGATTACACAATTTTTTAGGAGAATAGTGTCTTAGTTGTCGAAAAATTTAATAGTGAGTGTGTCGTTTTGGCTTCGAATGTCCTTGACGGTAAAAAGATCATGATCCGACAGGACAAGGAAATTTCATCGTGATGAAAGCTAAATCAGGCTTATTTGTCAAAAAAAAAAAAAAAAAAAAAAAAAAAAAGCCCCAAAAAAAAAAAAAAAAAAAAACCAAAAAAATTTAAAAAAAGTTTAATAAAGTGTGGTAATAAAATTGGTGAGGTACAATATTGTCAAAATTTAGATTAGGGAATATTTTTCCATCCTTGTTTTCAAATTTTTAAAATTTAAAATAAAATCTCCAAGTACAAAATTTTTTGCAACTATATTTTAAAAAAAAGGGGAAAAAAAAGGGAAGAGAAGGGGGGGAAAAGGGGGGGGGGGGAAAAAAAAGGGAAGAAAAGAATGAGAGGAGGGGAAAGAGAAATTTTAAAAAAAAAGGGGAAAAAAAAGGGAAAAAAAACTTTTAATATAAAAAAAAAAAGGGGGAAAAAAAAAAAAAAAAGGAAGGGGGGGGGGGAAAAAAAAAAAAAGAAAAAAAAGTTAAAAAGCTTGGGGTTTGGTCAAAAATTTCCTTCTAAGGGAAGACCCCCCGTCCAAAATTTTTAAAAGCCTTTTTGTTCTTTTCCTTCTTTCTTCTTCCTCTCTCTCTCTCTCTCTCTCTCTACCTCTCTCCTCTCCCCTTTTTCTCTCTCTCTCCCCTCCTCCTCTCTCTCCCCCTTTTCTCTCTCTCCTTTTCTCTCCTCTCTTCTTTCTCTCCTCCCTCTCTCTCTCTCTCCCTCTCTTCCTTTTTTCTTTATTTTAAAAATCTTCTTACATTCCTTTTTTTTTTTTTTTTTTTTCCAACTCTTCTATATATACCTTAACATTTTTTTCAGTCCATACCTCTACTCACTTCATTATTTATTATTATCTATCCTCCTCCTCCTCCTCCTCCTCCTCCTACCTGCAGACTCTGCACGCTAACTGAAGAGCTGTGTACGCTGACAGAACAAATGCGCGCGAGAGCGTCTCTGTTGGAGGGTCAGTTTCTGGAATTAAAACTTTAGTCATTGATGTGTTAGCAAAACTTGTGATCTCAAATGTCGCGGTAGCCTCCTCCCTTTCCCTTCCTCCTCCTCTTCTCCCCTTGTACCCCCTCCTCTTCCTTCCTTGTACCCCCTCCTCTTCCGCCACTATCCCATGCACTATCAAACCTTCTTCCCCTTCATCCCCCCCTGTCCATCCTTGTACCGTCTGCCTCCCTCACCACCACTCACTGTCCACCGTTCAAACACACTCCTATGCATTGGTTCCAATTCCCCCCTCCCTCCCCCCCTCCTCTTCCTCTTCCCCCTCCCTCTTTCCTCCTCCCTCCCTTCCCCTCCACCTCCTCCTCCACCTCCACCTCCTCCTCCCCCCCCCATTCCTCCTCCTCCTCCTCCCCCCCCCCCCTGCCGCCGACACCCCTCCTCCTCCCCCCCTCCCCCACCTCCTCCTCCTCCTCGCCTTCCTACCCCTCTTACCCCCTCCTCTTCCTCCTCCCTTCTCAGTCCTCTACATCAGCCTCCTCCTCCCTCCCCGCTCCTTTGTCTTCTCCTTCACTGCTCCCTTCGTTCCAGTAAGGCGAGGATCGCGACGATCAACAGCAGTTAAGGCGCCCTTAACGATCACAACCTTCAAAAAAATTTCAGGTTCTTGGCGAAAAGAAAGAAGACGTACACAAGACCAGGTTGATCGGGGACTCAATTCTCCAAGGAAAGCGGTAGAGTTTTGTGGTAGGGTTACAAGTGACAAAGGAAGCGCTTCGGTTTTCCCCGGAGCCAGACTCGACGACATCACTCAGCCTGCGATGACGTCACAAGAACACTAACGTTAACACTCTCTAAGGCATTCATGCAGGGGAAACCCAAAGACGTGTACAGTAGCGGATCTGAAGAAATACTGGACAAGTATAGGAAGTTTATCCCGGGAAAATTTAAGACTAAAACTAATCATATCATTATTCAGGGAATTCTCCCCAGACAGGTGTTGGCCAACGCTTTTACGATAAAGCGTTTAGCACAAATAACCCGGGTAAGGGATCTTTGGGGACAGGAAAATTTTAGACTTCGCAAACTTCTGGGAAAATTTCTACGAGGACTCCATCCTGGTGAGGATTCCATCCTGTTTGGGGATGACGGACTCCACCTCAGCCCCGTGGGTGTGGGAATGGTGGGTGGGTAGGTGGAGTGGGGTGGGGGTGTGGGTGGGGGTGTGGGTGGTGGGTGGGTGGGTGTGGGTGGGTGGGTGGATGTGGGTGGNAAATTTTTTCCCCAACCCCCCTGGGGCAAAAAAAACCCCCTTTTTTCCCTCTCCTCTCTTCCTCTCTTCTCCTTTCTCTCTTCTTTTTCCCTTTCCCCTTTTCTCTCTCTCTTCGAAAGGATTTTTTTTCGTATTATTATTATTTTTTATCATATTTTATTATTTTATTCTATTATTTGTTTTTAGCTTAAATTGGTGCTTAAAAAATATAGCTTTTTTTATGCATAGCTAGATTTTTTATGTCAGAATGGCTTGTCTTGCTACGCCTTTTCCCTGTCGCCGGGCCCTCCCCCCCCAGCAGATAAAAGGGATGCGCTATTTATCTCCTGTCTCATCACCTAATCAACCCCCGGGGTTTCAGTGTAAAATTTTCTCGCCCCCACGCGGGAGGCCCGGGTTCGACCCCCCGGCCCGATCCCAAAAATTTTTCATCTTTGGCATGAAAGTTATACGTGCAGAATTATGCTGTATTTGTTGTATTAAGGGTATGTATGTGTTTTTTGTCCCCCTTATTTAAGCTTGATCAGCGACAACCAGCTTACTGACGCTTGGAACTTGGTTTAGCAAAGTCATATTTCGTCCCCGTCATTCCAGGTTTTTCCCGCGCCCAGCCCTTTCTCTCCCCTCTCTCTCTCTCTCCTCTCCTCTCTCTCTCTCTCTCTCTCTCTCCTCTCTCTTCTTTTCTCTCTCTCTCCCCCCTTCTCTCTCTTCTTTTTCTTTTCCCCTTCTTTTTTTTCTTTTTTTTTTTTTCCCTCTTCTCTCTCAGCGCGTAGATAAAAAATTTGTCCCAAAAATTTGACCCACTTAATTCCCCCGTGTAAAATTCATTGCAGGAGAGAAAATGAATGTCTGATTCTTTAGGTCGTGGCGGGAAGAAAGGAGAAAAAAAAAACAAAATGTGTCTGTAGGATTTCATTAATTTATGTATGTCATTTGTTAGCCTGTTTAGAAATACGAGAGGGAAAAAGGCGGGAAAGAAAAGATGAAATAAATGTTTTTAGAGCGACCTCACTTATAGGGTTTTTTTTATAGACACTTTTTTTACCCTGTTAAAAAGAAAAAATGCAAAGAAGGAAGGAAAAATGAGAAGGTTTGTAGCGCTTTATATTTTTTTTATTATTTTTCATTTTTACGTGTGTGTATTTGCCCCATAAAAATACAACGAAAAACCGTTTTTACATGACAAAAAAGAAAAAAAAAAACACACACACCACCACCACCACCACCACGCAGCACGCACGCACGCCGCACGACGCACGCACGCACGCACGCACGCAGCAGCACGCACGACGCACGCAGCACGCACGCAGCACGCACCCAGGGGTGGGGGGTGGTGGTGGGGAGGTGGTGGTAGAGGGGGTGGGGAGGGGGGTTATGGGGGTGGGTGTGGTGATGGTGGGGTGGTGTGGTGATGGTGGTGGTGTTGGTGGGTTTTGGGGTTGGTGGGTGGTGATGGTGTTGGTGGTGTGTGGTGGGTGGTCGTGTGGGGGGGGTGTGTGGGGGGGTGGGTGGTGGGGGTGGTTATCGGTGAGCGGGACGCTCAGACACTGTCGTTGTGAGGGTTACGAAACATTTTTTTTTATTGCACTAAGCAGTACTTTTACCGCCCGCAAAAGTCTCCAGGACAATATTTAAGAATTTTTGCATAAAATGGAAAAACTCGCTTTCGCTAGCTGGACAATGAGTTAAAAGGGCGAAAATAACTTTCTGCGCCAAATTTTTCCTTGTGCCGTAGATTCCCCACAAAAGAGCACAAGAAGAAGAAGAAGAGGAAACATTTTACAAGCCTATATGACACCTGATTTCGGCTGAAATAGGTGTCCAAGCGAGCGAAGCGAGCTTGGACAATGATGACATTGTAAGATGGCATAAATAAAATAAATAAATAAATAAAAAAGCTATGCAAAGCCCCTAAACGCAAAGAACAGCAGACTTAATAGATTATATCAGATTTATGGAGTCTTATAGTCTATTGAAGCCAAGGACGTGAAGTAAAATGCAGTTCCCACAGGTCTATACCATTTAAAGGGACAGAGAAGCTTGACAAAAGTGACAGTCATTATCTAACTGCGTGTCTAATGAAATCACTGAAAACCAGAGACCAAATCACGAAAACAGTCATATCATCATCATTATCATCATCTCTCTCTCTCTCTCTCTCTCTCTCTCTCTCTCTCTCTCTCTCTCTCTCTCTCCTCTCTCTCTCTCTCTCTCTCTCTCTCTCTCTCTCTCTCTCTCTCTCTCTCTCTCTCTCTCTCTCTCTCTCTCTCTCTCTCTCTCTCTCTCTTCCTTTTTTTCTCCCTCTTGCACAAGCCTCCCCGCTGGTCCTTCGAGATTAGCAAAGTTAATGAGACGGTTTCTATTCCTTTACAACTTCCTCTTAAAAGTTACTAGGCGTTATTTTCTCCTCTTTATTTCATACTAACTTTTATCCTTTATTTAACTATTTTATCCATCACTAAATGTATCTATATTTATCGTTCATTTATTTTATTGTATTAATTTTCTTCCCTCAGCTTCCTCTTATAAGTTACTAGTATTATTATTACGTTATTATTAGTTATTACGTATATTACGTTATTGCCTATTATTATTACGTATTATTAGTATTACGTTATTTTCTTCTCTTTATGTGATACTAACTATTCTTTCCATCGTCTCTTTGCATATCGTTCATTTATGTTATCGTATTAATTTGCTTCCTACGTTCCAACATTTATCTCTTTATCTAATTCGTTTTCCCTTGTTTTTCTCTTCGTTTCTGCCTCATCATGTCTTTTCACCTTTCCTCACCTGCCTGTCCCTCTTCACCTGTCCCTCTTCACCTATCCCACCTGCCGCTGTTCACATGTCTCCTCTTACCTGGCTGTTCACACCTGTATCTCTTTGCCTTCTCATCGCCTGGGGCAGTTGCTACAAAGAGCAACACGTAAGCCCCTATCTCACATACACGATTTAAGAAATTGCGAACACGATTTAAGAAAAGTTGAAAAATCGTGTTGATTCGTGTTCGACCTTGTGGTTTATGCAAATTTCTTAACCAAACACGACCCTCATACGACCAAACACGACCCTCATACGACCCTCATACGACCTTCATACGACTGAACACGACACTCATACGACCGTCATAAGTCATATTCATACGATACAACACGATTTAACCTCATTTAACACGACCCCAATACGACTGTCATACGACCAAACACGACTGTCATACGACGCCCATACGACTTAACACGAATCAACACGACCGCCATACGATTAAACACGAATCATTACGATGTCCATACGACTATAAAAATAAACACAATCTCCATACGACTGAGCAAGACCTTCATACATATTTTTCAGTTTCAGTTATCAGACATATTTTTGTTTATTTTGGTCACGTGGGTCATCTATCTATCTATAACAATATAAGCGAAAGTGAGTGTGTGTGTGTGTGTGTGTGTGTGTGTGTGTGTGTGTGTGTGTGTGTGTGTGTGTGTGTGTGTGTGTGTGTGTGTGTGTGTGTGTGTGTGTGTGTGTGTGTGTGTGTGTGTGTGTGTGTGTGTGTGTGTGTGTGTGTGTGTGTGTGTGTGTGTGTGTGTGTGTGTGGTGTGTGTGTGTGTTGTGTGTGTGTGTGTGTGTGTGTGTTGTGTGTGTGTGTGTGTGGTGTGTGTGTGTGTGTGTTTGTGTGTGTGTGTGTGTGTGTGTGTGTGTGGTGTGTGTTGTGTGTGTGTGTGTGTGTGTGTGTGTGTGTGTGTGTGGTGTGTGTGTGTGTGGTGTGCTATAGGTTCCGCCCCCCTTGACGCAATCCCATCATATG
>JACEEZ010019584.1:90000-107500 GCA_016584305.1 Chionoecetes opilio | reverse complement strand
CGGTACTAATTCATTTATCAGAAAACGAAATATCTAAGTAAATAAATAACATCATCAATCGGGAAAATTACCCGATTGATGATTTTATTTATTTAGTTAACGCTAATTTATGCATGGTTCTAATTCATTTATCAGATAACGAAATATAGCAATGGAAAGCTAATAAAATAGCACTTCTATTGATACCCTTCATGATAAAAGTTGACTCGCAAAGTTTTAAATGGCGAAGAGTTGAAGTGAATATTAAGTTCATGCATATTTCTCTCATAATGTCTCATAATGGCATTTCTTTAGCGTGTTTCACGTTTTTTATTTGATAATATTATAGAACAAACATTTACGAAGATTACAGTATATCAAATATCATATCAGTATATCATACGGATCATATATACTGATAAACCAGTCTATATGATCCGTATATGTATATATGAATCTGAGCGGCCCTCCGACTTCAGCCCCTTGTGCGACAGGCCGATATTCCGTGCGCAGTCCAGGTATACAGTGGTCTATGGACTAACCAATGTGGGTTTATTACGCCTAGTCCGAGGTCCTTCGTCCGGATGCGTTTTTCAGTGGGTTGGGGTAGTGAGATGTGAAAGGGATGTTGGGAGACTTAAGTTTAGCGAAAAGCTCCACTAATTTGTGTCAATATTTGAAACAAGCCCCTCTATTTTTCTACTTTTTAAGTATTATAAGAATCTAAGAGGGTTATTCGATTTACCAGGGGGATTAAGGGAAAAATAAAGAGTTTGAGTCTACCAGTTATTGGTAATCGCGAAGTTAATGTCTCACCGATGTGACTTCGTGGCTCTGGGGCTACATTCAGAGAGGCTTACTTCCGGTCTGCACGACCTAGCGACTTCCAACAACTGTTCTGGGCAACTTTTGGCATTCTGCAGGCACATTGATGACGTATTTAAAGACGTTGAGCTGTCAAAACCAGCAACTGCCTCTAGGCAGTTGTAGAGCACGCAATATACATAAAAATACTCATAAATTGAGTATATATGATGTTTTCTGACTCAAGAACTGAACAGGGCAAGTATACAAATGAAATTAGGCCATATTACAATGCCATCCGCTCGTGATGAGTTTGTTATGAGGTGATGAGCCGAGTGGCGAACGATGGCATCTGACCATGACTCACCACACGGCTCTGCGACAGACAAGGTATTTTCCTCCTCATCCTTCTTTCTCTTACCCTTTATTCTTCCCTTCTTCCTCTACCTAATTCCTCCTCCTTCATCACCACTACTACTACTACTACTACTACTACTACTACCACTACCACTACCACTACCACTACTATTACTGCTGCTACTACTACTATAGCCGTGCTTTTGTCGTCCAAGCATCGTCTTGGTACGATGACCGTTTTTTCTCGCAATTGAAAACGGATTGGTCTCTGCGACAACAACACAACAAGCTTGGTAGGGGTCGAAATAATAATCAGTCTAAAACATTGCAAACAATATCACAAAGCAGTATAACACACATTTCAGCAAGTGTTATTGGAGTGGTCTTCGTAATCCAAGACAGTGCTGGGACGATAAAAACACGGCTTATTACTGCTGCTACATAAGAACATAAGAAAATAAGGAAGCTACAAGAGGCCGCGAGGCCTACACGTGGTAGCTCCTGTAAAGGAGCTAGTTATAGTAGCTCCTACTACAACTACTACCAACTGCTATAAGAAAAGGTTAGGAGGAGGAAGAGGAGGAGGAGAAGGAGAAGGAGAAGCTAGGAGGTAGAGGAGGAGGAGGAGGAAGAAGGGTGGAGCATTTTGGTGTGGATAATAAATTTGTTTATAAACACAGCTGAGAGCGTGGAAGCCTTGTGATTGGCTGAAACTTTTTGAGAAATACTATGTGATTCGCTGGCGAGGCTGTGACGTAATTGTACTCGCTCAGCCAATCAGCTATCGAAGCCCATAGTGACACCGTATAGCCACTCCCATATCTCGTACCAGAATCCCCGCGACTTCCGGGTTGTACAAATAGAGGAAGTTAGTTAAGCTAAACACCGCGCCCTCTAACTCTCTCTGAATGTCTGCCCTGGCGTTCGGGGGGGAAGAAAGAAGGATGGAGGGGGGGGATAGGAATGCAAGAGAGAAAGAAATATACGCGCGAAAGATAGGTAATAATAGAAATGAAAGAATTTGAATGGCGTTATCCTAATAAATAGCCTGTTCACTTATATACTGGATTCAAGCTACACTTAGTCTAGGAAAACTACGGTTATTGAAGCCTTCTCTTACCCTCGGTAAGAACATATAACTCGGAAATCGTGTGATGGAAATTTCCGTCATTACCCTGGAATTTTCTGGCATTACAGTAGTAGTAGTAGTAGTAGTAGTAGTAGTAGTTGTTGTTGTAGTTGTAGTAGTAGTAGTAGTAGTAGAAGAGTAGTAGTAGCAGTAGTAGAAGAGTAGTAGTAGTAGTAGTAGTTGTACTAGTAGTAGTAGTTGTGAGGGCTGAGAACATGGAAAATGAGGAATAGAAGGGAAAGAAGGATAAATGGGGGAATGGAGGAGAAGAAGGAAAGAGACAGAGAGTCTAATAACATAGTGGATAGAGAGAGAGAGGAGCAATAGTGTTATGCTTACTCAAGCGAGTCTTATCTACCACGAGGGGAACTAACGCTGACAGAGGTAGCTCAGCGTCCACGCGGAGAAAGTGAGAGAGGGTGATAGAAGGTGAGGGAGAGTGAGTGAAAGTGAGGGAGTGAGGAGGCGAGGAGGAAGAAGAATAACGCTGATCCAACACTTCTCACTTCAAGCCGTCACCTGGCACCTCACTTCATAACTGTCTGCACTGAGATAACCTTTGACCTGTACCCACCACACGCCTAGCCTCTCTCTGAACACAGAGGAGACAAGGATTAGATTCTATATATCCTCCGGTGTGGCCACACGCCTTACTGCGTCGCGGTGACCTCTTACGAGACTAGTGTCTTAGTGCAGCGAGCGAGTTAGGCGGTATTCCTTCCAGGTACCACGCGCTCAAGTACGTGGCTGAGTTCGACTTAAGTGTTAACGAAAAGACGAAAAGTGTTATTGACTATGTTTTAGTGAACACAAAGCTGTATAAGAGATATAAAGACATGAACATAGATGAAGAAAAGGAAATTTTTGATCTGGCTGATCATAATTTGATACAAGTAAGACTTAAGAAAGAAAGAGCAGTGAGGAAGTTTGTCGAGGAAATAAGAGAGGTGGAGTATTATAAGAAGGACGAAAACTCACTCAAGATATTTGTACAAGAGGTAGAGAGAGAATGTGTGAAGGAGGAAAATATGGAAATACAGAAATTAGAAGAAATAATGAAAGAAGTAGCTGATTCAAAACTAAAAAGGGTGTACAAGAAAGGGTTGGAAAAGGATAAAAGCGAACCCCTATGGATGTCGAAAGAAATAAAGAAAGCAATAGCCTTAAGAAAGGTTTTTAACAGAAGGAGAAGAAATGCAACAGAAGATCAAGAGAGAGAAAGATGGAAGGAAGAATATGAGAAGCAGAAAAAAGAAGTTCAAGGAATGATAAGGGAAGCAATGAACTGGCACGAGGAAAAAGTTACAAGGGAAATAAAGGAAGGCAAGGACCAAGGCAAGAAAATATGGGATAACATCAAGAAGTTAAGAGGAATAGAAGTTAAAAAGAAAGACTGCATAGAATTGTACAAGGATGGAAAAAAGTTAAAAGAACAAGAAATGGAACAAGAATTGATGAACTTTTGGGAAGGAATATATCGTAAGGAAAACAACACAATTCAAAATTCATGGAACGAGGAAAAGAGAGAAGAGTATGAAAGAGTCTTGGAGGAAGAGAGCGAAGGATTTAGAATGAGGAACCAGCACAATGAAGTGGAGGTGCCAATGATGCTAAGGGAGCACATGGACGCAGCTTGTAGGATAGAACCGGGTTGCAGGAAAATGCCTCACGAGGAAATAACCAAAGCAGAAATAATCAAAAGTTTAAAGGCAGTGAAGAAAGGAAAGGCAGGTGGACCAGATCAACTGAAGCCAGAATACTTCAAGGCCTTTATAAAAAGTAATACTTGTCTGGAAGCCATGAAAATAAGTTTGAATAAAATATTGGCAAATGGAGAGATACCCGAAAGCTGGAAAACATCAAGAACAATAATGATCCCCAAAGTTAGAAACCCGGAGGCTAAGCACCTAAGACCCATATCACTAACCAATCTATCCTATAAAATATTCATGAAAATAATGAGAGACAGAATAGACACGCATTTAGAGAAAAATAAGGAAGAGAAAGAGGAGCAAACAGGATTCACCAAAGGAAAACGCATTGAGGACAATATATACATTTTACAGTATTGTATAAGGAAGACGTACGAAAGAAGAAAGCAACTCTACATAGCAGCAATAGATTTCAATAAGGCATACGATTGTGTAAACAGAGAAACTAATTCAGGCAATGATGACATACAAAATTGATAGCAAAATAATAGACTGTGTGAAAGAAATATACAGAAATGACATAACCGGAATAAGAATAAACGACAAGAAAGAGATGGATATAAATATAACAAATGGAATAAGACAAGGATGCACTGGATCAACAACATTATTTAAACTATTAACATACATAATACTGGAAAAAATGCAAAAGAACGGCTGTGGTTACTCAGACGAGATAATAAATATTAATACACTTTTCTTCGCGGACGATGGGCTCCAAATGTCGTCAAGTAAGGAAGAGGCGGAGAAAAACATCAAGGATTTGATCGAAATAAGTGGAAGCTGCGGATTAGAAATAAATAAAGAAAAAAGTTACTTCATATTATTTAACGTGAAAGAGGAAATAGAAGAAATTGGAGGAATAAAAGTGACAAATGAAATAAAGTATTTGGGAGTAAATATTAATAACAAGAAGAACTGCTTCAAAAATCATAAAAAAAAACATTAATTCAGAAGGCACAGACAATGGCTAACCTAACCCATAGCATTATTCTACGGAGCTGTAACAAAATGTTAATTGGGAAAACATACTGGAAATCAACAGTTATACCCATGCTGCTTTCCCAGGGCCGTTTCTAGCCTTTTTGGGGCCCTAAGCAGAATGCTGTTTGGGGGCCCCTATCTTATAAAACTATGGTGAGTTCATGCATTTAACATTTAAATACTTCAATTTGATGCACTTTATAAGGTAAAAGAGGTCAGAACGGCGACAAACTCTTAATATCTTTTATTTTAAATCTCCAGTAAAAAAAACTTAAGTTGACCCTACAAAAATTATAATAAATGTGACACACTGGGGCTCCGCTACAGCCAGGATTTACTGAATCTGCATTGTATCATCTCCCAAAATGAGTAAATAATGCAAATAATGCAAATAAGTGAGACAAGATGATGTTTTTTTCCCGAAAATGTTATTTTTAATCTAAGGAAATGTTAAACTTAAAAAAAAATCTAAATTTGGCAAACATTGCAACTGATAAATTCTAAACATATAGAAATATCCCAACTTTTTCAGGACTTCAGGAGGCAGGTATCCCCTCAATAACACAGATTTGCATGATCAGTCTTCAAAACTTTTGCCTTCTGGCTTTTTTAGAAGCAAAGTCATTGATGACCTCATAGTATGATAGCTGGTTGCCTAACTCCTGATTGATACTGATGATTGAAAGTCCACTGAGGTGATTCTGTCCCATGGGTGACCTCAGGTAGGTCTTAATGAGCTTAAGTTTTAAAAAGCTCCTCTCTGCTGAGGTCACAGGAAGAGTGCAGACTATTCTAAGAGCAATCCACAGATTGGGGTACAGTTCCTTCAACTGCTTTTTGTAGATGTAGGAGAGAAGCTGTAGTGCAGTGATGTCATCTGAAGGTAGGCTTGGCAAGTTGCTGATTTCAAGAGCCAGTTCCTTTCCATCAATGTCTTTTTCATCCTCGGTACTTCATGTGCTGCAGAACTCGTCACACTGGTTGGACAGTGCCTCACCATCCAATTCTTTAAAGTTAAGCAGCACGCCAAATCTGGATCTCATTACACCCAGGCTTTCAAACCTTTCCTTTAATGACTCAAGTCAATAGTGGTGTCCACAACCACATTAAAGAATGCAATTTCGAGTCTTTTCAAGGCATCTCTGATAGGCTCGTCTGGGGCTTCATAGGCAAAGGGTTTCCTTGTGCTTCTAAGCCTTTTCTCCTTAAGTACAGCCACCACATTCATCTCGTCACATATGTCTTTAGCAGAGGCCTGAGCTGCAGAAAATCCAGTGTCTCTGTATCTTGTCAGTGAGGTTTTTGCCTTCATGAGGAAGTCAACTGCTACATCAAGCTGCATTGTGGCAGACTGCAGGAGCTTGCTTATATGGTTTATTTGGTGGAGGATATCATACCATACCACTGTACAGATGTGGAACCGGTATGACCCAACCTCCTCGGCCAAAGCCTGTGCTTCTAACTTGGTCAGGGCATCTGTGGCTTTGTCTCTGACCTCCAGCAGTGCCTCCCTTATGTTAGGGGCCTGGTACCACACAGCCTCAATGCTGTTAATACGGCTCTCCCACCTCTTTTAACTTCAAGATTTCTGTGTCAGAGTCACATGGTCCTTCAATATTGTCCATCTTTTTGGTGATACTGAGAAAAGGTTATACAGTTTTTGTATATTGCCAAAGTAGATAATGGCATCTGTGGACCCTTTTGCTGCATCAGCCACAACCAAGTTCAGTGTATGTGCCCCACATGGAACAAAAAGTGCGCGAGGATTTTTCTCCAGCAGCTTTGCTTGTACACCTTTGTTCCTCCCCTTCATGTTCGACCCATTGTCATACGGCTGTCCTCTGCAGTCGTCAAATGGAATATTCAGCTCCTCAAGTTTATTCAAAATCAAAGAGGATAAAGCAAGACCTGTTGTTTGGGAAGCCACAAAAAATCCTAGGAAGTGTTCCTTGACTTCCGGTGCTTCGTCATCGTCCATTTTAACAATCCTTATGACGACCGACATCTGCTCTTGGTGGCTTAGATCAGGAGTACAATCTAAAATGACTGAATAATATTTGGACTGCTTACTTTCAGCCACCATTGTATCCAATATTTTCCGACTGATTGAAGCAATCAACTCATTTTGGATCTCATTTCTAAGATAGCTGGAATGACTGAACTGGCCAATTTCCACACGATCAATATGCTTCTTCATGACAGGATCAAATTTGGCAAGCAGCTCCACCACTTTTAAGAAGTTTCCATTGTGTTGCTGGTATAATGTGTTTGTAGACCCCCTCAATGCAAGATTTCTCTCAGCTAGAGATTGCATGATACAGATTAAGCGGGTCAGAACATCTCTGGTACCTGGTGTTTGTCGGTCAGAAGGCAGTGAAGATGGGCCTGATGCTTGTGAGTCTGCAGGTGGAGCAGATTGACGTGGTGCTTGATGAACAATAAGAGAAGATGAGTTTGCAGGTGTAGACGATGAACCTGGTGCTTGTGAGTCTGCAGGTGGAGCAGATTGACCAGGTGATTGTTGGTCAGTAAGTGGAGATGATGGCTCTGGTATCCTTACACTAGCAGTCTCATCTGGCTGGACTGGCCCTCCTCGTCCAAAGTATTTCAGAAGTGCCCCTGCAGAGAAAAAATAGTGTATAGTCTTTCATAGTCTAATCATTTTACAAATAGTTGACAGCATAAGAGTCCTAGATATTGTATTTTTATTCTACTTAAATTTGATTTGCTTAGTCCTAGCCAGTAGCCACCTAGGCCTGTACTATATACTGTCATCAAGGGCATAATCAGGTGTGGGACGGGGGGGGGGGGAGGGAAGTCCCCCCCCTACTTTTAAAAGTGGAGGGACATATTATCTTTTGTCCCCCCCAATTTTTTATCAAAACCATGACAGAAGTACTTGATTTTGCTTCCATGAATGTAGTTTAAATTAGTTGAGCACTTCTCTTTAAAAAAAATATATAATTTACTTCAATTTTTGGTATATTGTTATAGGGAAAGCGAAAGAAATGGGTTTCAATATGTCGTGTACACACATCAGAAATAATATAAATATGTGTGCAAGTTTATATTAAGGGAATTATGAATAAAAACAAGGTTGGACACATTTATGCAATTTAAGGTACCATTGCTAGGTTAAGTTAGGTTATCTTTGGTTTGTTAATGATTAGGCGGGTCTGGGGGGCGAAGTCACCCAGCTAGGTAATCTGGCTGAGCCTGGGGGTCTGGGGGCAAAGCCCCCAGTTAGGAGCAACAGACACTTCTCTGAACGCGGGAGGTGACCCCGGTGGGTGTTTTGTATACAAAACGGCCCTAAAGGAAAAATTTACCTTCAATTGTCCCCCCCCCAACTTTTGGGAGCCAGTTACGCCCCTGAGTGTCATTAGGCTATGTAGCTTATTAAGCCTATCTAGGCTATCTGCTCTGAAATAGTTCAATATATATTGTACCTGAATTAGAAGGAATTACCATGGAGCAAAGAGATAGCCCAAGCATATCGATTAGCCCTGAGCCCTTCCTTGAATGGGAAACGCTACATGGGAAATCAACACCATGTCTCACCTTTGCTCTGAGATAGTTTATCTTCTTCACTTTTCTTCTTTCGGCTCCAGAAGGGTATGTCCTTTTCGATGCCATGATGTTAGAGCGTCACTCCTCGCTGACTCACGGTTGACTCAGTACTAGTTTAGCGTTTCAGATGGGGCGGCAGCTGGTAGAAATTTTTGAACCTTAGATTATCGTACCAGGTCAGTAAAATTATATATAACCTATAATAATATAAGCGAAAGTGTGTGTGTGTGTATGTCCGCGATAGGTGCCGCCCCCCGTGGCACAATCTCATCATATGGCACAGTTTTGGAACCAGCTCGACCAAGGGCGTAGCCAGGGGGGGGGGTTCAAGGGGGCCATGCCCCCCCCAATTCAATATAATTAATTTAAAAAAATATTTAGGCTGTAGCCTATAATTCAGTATAATGGTGAAATGAAAATCAATTAATTAGTTATGTAATGTTGCATGTACATTCATTCATTGTTAACAAAACAGCTTAGGCAAATATAATCAAACAATACTTCTATAATTGTTAACAGTGCAAACATTTCAACAAAAATTTCCCTTTTAAGCGTCTGCCAATAAACAACATAGTTACCCTTTTTTGTGGGCGTTTTCTGTGCTCAATTTTTCAGTTGTTTTATAATTATGACAGTAGATTTAATTATTATTTATAATAACTTCTCTTTGATTCATCTTACTGATTAATATATAATTAAACAATTAAGTGCTTATTATTTTCCTATAAAGAGATCAAATAAAATTAATATGGTATATATATTCACAATCTTTTTAAAAATAAACATGGCTTTGTTTATTTATGCATTCAGCTGATGTGCGGTGTGCCGCTGCTGGCTTTACCAATGAACAAAAGGTACAGAAAATTCCTTTATTTTATACTTTGTTTTGTTTGTTTGTTTGTTTGTTTGTTTGTTTAGAGGATTTGGATTAGAGGTTTAGATTCCTCAGAGCCATAGTGATCTACCGCTGCAGCTTAGTGTTGGCCGAAGCCACCACCCCGGGAGGCGGGTCACAAACCACTGGCTAACACCCGGTACCCATTCACTACTGGGTGGACAGGGGCTCGGGTTTTAAGAAAGACCGCCCATCTATCTTCGCTCCGCCCGGGGATCGAACCCGGGACTTCTCGGTTGTGAGCCGAGCGTGCTAACCACTACACTACGGAGTATTGTTTATATACAATTGTTTATTATTAATTGTTTGCGATGACCCCGTATATTTTGTTGGGTTTAAACTTATTTTAATGTGTTAATATCGTAATTTGGAAGGTAGTTAGTAATTAGCTGACCTCATGCATTTACCGTAGATAACACTAAAGTCACCAGGATAACTTTTTTTTCTGTTTACAGACATGTGGTGGCGTTAATAGTTACATTTCTACATCCATGATTTCACGAAAGTTAGAAGGGGCTATCTGGAGAGTCTGTGTCATTTTGTATCTTCATCTGTGTCATAGTAGGGCTATAAATGAACAAATTACAAAAATATCACCAGAGTGTCGACCAACAATAAGGTCGCCAATTAGTGTTTATTTACTGAGTGTCCTCCCGCCGTCGTTGTCGCCCGAAAAAAAACGAGTAGTGAAATTTGAAACCGTTAATACTTGCAGATACAAAGCATAAAACAACGCTGAAACGGTAGATTATACTATCATGATATAAACTACTGTGTATCATCTTCAGTGGCACTTAAAAATCAGTAGTGATGCTATAATTCGTAATATATGGCGCCTGGTGACATTATTGCAGCTGGCGCTGCTTCGCCAGTCATCTACGGTAGAAGAAGTACGGTAGAGTAGTCGCCCCTCTACTGTCATCTACGGTAGAAATTTTCTAAATATCAATATAAAAAATAGTACAGTATTATATCAGACTATCAGTGACTGACTCAATTATTTTTGACAGGTTAGAGTGATCATGTCTGAGCCTGAGAGCAAAAAGAAGAAAACGATTCAGTCTGAACTTTCAAAGTTTTTCAAAAAACAAGAGATCTCCTTTTCCAAACAACTATCAGAGCTGGAAGCTCCATCTGTATCAGAACCAGCATCAAGTACAGTATCTCTGGTCCTTCCAGCATCAGAAATTGAATCATGTTCATCTCAATCTCATCCACATGTTAGTGCTGCCCATACCGACATTGGTTATGCTGTTGGAAGGAAGGCAGCTAACTGCAGAAGATCGGCAATTCCTTCTGGTGCCATGGAAGCCGTCTTTGGAATCAGATATGCCCTCATCTATGCACATCAAATCTGGGGTGAAGAGATGCTGGCGACTGTTACCTACCCAGTTGAAAAACTTTCCATGGCTTGCGGTCAGCAAAGTTCCAGGCCAGATTGGGGCTTTTTGTGTGCCATGTGTCTTGTTTTCAACATCAGGTGTAGGTGGTCGGTCTAGTGGATTTGGACAGCTTCCTGGAAAGCTTATAACCAAGCCTTTGGAACGGTTTGATGATTTGACAGGTAAAAATGAAGCATTAACTTGTCATCAAACCAAGGAGTATCATAAAAGCAGTGTTGCTAACATGATAAATTTCAACAAAAATATTTCAAGAGACAATGATATATGTTCTAAATGATCAAAATCACGTTCTGAAGAAATCACACGTAATAGAGTAGTATTACACCCTATTGTGGATACCTTGCTGATGTGTGCTCGCCAAAATATTGCACTAAGGGGCCACAGGGGTGAGAGCAAAAGATTGGACCCAGAGGGGAAAGAAGACGAAGAGAATGATGGGAATTTTCGTGCCCTACTGCGCTATCGCATCAGGGCAGGAGATGCCAGCCTGAAGTCTCATGTAAGAGATCACAAAGGGAATGCTTCTTACTTGTCGCCTGGTATTCAAAACGCCTTACTATCAGCTGCTGGTGGCCTGGTGCAAGAGACAATTGTGGAAAATGTCAAGCAGGCAAAATTTTGGTCAATCATTGCGGATGAGACTATGGACAGACAAAATCGCGAACAGCTAGCCGTTGCAGTTCGATATGTTCTGCCTGACGACACTGGCAAATGGCAATGTTATGAAGAACCTGTAGGCATTCTTGACCTGTATAAAGAAATAGCATCTGAAACTAGTGAAAAAAGTCCAACAGGTGAGGCCATTGGAGGTGTGCTTCTAGAAAAGATGAAAAAACTTGGCCTTGATCTCAGCTCCTGCGTGGGTCAGGGATATGATGGCGCAAGTGCAATGGCAAGTAGCCGTGTAGGAGCAGCTGCAGTCTTCAAACGAGAATCGCCAAATGTAGAATATTTCCACTGTGCCATGCATAGCTTGAACCTCAGTGCATCAAAAGCCGTTATAGTTATTCAAATTCAGCATGCACAGGATGTTGTCAAGGAAACAACATCATGCTTCAAGCACAGTGCTAAGCGAATGTCCTTGCTTAAGTCGTGCATAACTGGTTCCATTTAGAAAACTTTGCTGAAGTTATGTGAAACAAGATTTGTGGAATGCTTATTGCCAGCTTATTGCCTTTCATTGTGCAAGCCCTAGATGAAATGAAAACCTGGACATCATGTGAAACACGGAAGGTGGCACTGAGGCTGGAAAGTTCTATTACCAATGCTAGCTTTATTGTAGCTCTAAACGTCCTTGAGACTGTATCGGGTCTGCTTTTGCCACTAGCCCGCATCCTACAATCAGTATCTTATGATATCAGCCAAGCAATGGTGCAAGTTTCTGGGCTGATTGATGTCTTGGAGAACATACGGAGTGAGGGGTCTGAGTTAACAGCTGTCTTCAAAAAAGCCTCAGATCTTGCCGAAAAGGTGGGAGTTGTAATAACAAAACCTCGGGCAGCACAGCGTTCGGTATACAGAAAGAATGCTGGTGTTGGGTCATCCATTGAAGACTACTATAGGATCAATGTATTCTACCCAACTGTGGATGCAATTATTGTTGACCTGAAACATCGATTCGGTGGGCGTCAGCAGACAGCA
This sequence comes from Chionoecetes opilio, assembly GCA_016584305.1. Lineage (NCBI taxonomy): Eukaryota > Metazoa > Arthropoda > Malacostraca > Decapoda > Majidae > Chionoecetes > Chionoecetes opilio. The sequence continues at coordinate 95,026 of JACEEZ010019584.1, read as the reverse complement.
ACTGGCATCAGTTATTTGATTCCATCGCTAATGGACTTTGGAATAAAAAAGCAAGAACAATGGAAGTCATTGCTTGCTGTAATTGAAACCTATCATGACTGCTTGGATGTAACTGCAGCAGATCTCCACGGTGAGTTTGAATTGTGGAGAAAGCAGTAGCAGAACTCTGAAGAGCGTCCACAGTCTGCCCTAGCGTCCTTAGATAGCTGTTGTGAATACTATCCAAACATCAAGACCTTTCTCCAAATGCTTGCAACTCTTCCTGTAACCACTGCTGAAGCTGAACGGCTTTTTTCTCGCATGGAGCGTACACTGACTTCAATCAGGGCATCCATGTCAGAAAGCAGTGTTCAAGATCTGGTGCTACTACAAGTTAACAGGCGACATGCACCTAGTATTGATCAAGTGATTGACAGGTTCGCAGCTACGACAGCTCGTCGCTTAAGATTTTTGCTGTGAGTCTGAGAAGTTCAAACTGCACCTGCCATTACATACAGGCTACACTACAGTCATTACACACAGTTATATACTGTGTTTGTATATACTAAATTTCTTTCTTTTCTTTTAATTGCGTCCATACTTTTGCCCCAAATAATATTAACGGTGCTACACAAGTATCAAATAGCTTTAATAGACTTGTATGTTATTCTTCCTAATTTCCTTTTTACTCAGAATAATTATTTATTCCTAAGCTGCTACCAGAGTTGTATTTATTGTTTCCAACATTATCCTTCTGCCTGTATTATTTTTCCTAAATATATAAATGCTATGAATTATAATGGATACTAATACAATTATTATTGATTGCATCAATACCTGTTCCCAACGGTTAGGTTTGCTTTGCTTCATTCATTCTGAGCCTTTTAAGTTATAGATTTTTTTCAGTAGTACGTATTATATTTTAAATATTATTTTTCTTATATTATATATGAGATTTCCCCAATAGCCATGATGTCGTCCTGGATGATTAAGCGACATAAGTTCATTCCTCCTACTTCCCAGTCATAAGTATACACTTGCTTGTATAATCCTACTTAATGTGTCCCTATTCAGAGCAACACCTTTTTTATATTTGTTCACAGCTTTTATTATTCAACACACTACTTTAGGAGTGTATGGTATATTTTCATCAATTTTACTATATTGAATATCATGCAAAGAACCAATAAATGACCCCCCATAGGGCTCAAAATGCCCCCAATTAAGTCATATCTTCAAAAAAATTCTCTGGGGGGCTTACAGCGCCTCCCAGACCCCCAGCTGATAAGTCACCCACCCCTCAACCATCATTGGGAGGTGGCCCCCTCCAATTATTTTTCCTGGCTACGCCCTTGAGCTCGACCAGGGGCACATTATAAGCCCACTTATAAGATGATCCGATCACCTTTTTATTTTTTTTTTATTTTTTTTTTAGCAGCCTATTAGCGAAAATTGTGAAACAAAAATGTGGGTTGCGAGAATTGAGGAAACCTTGATGTAGGGTGATGGGTAATGGGTGAGTGAATGGGTGGGGTGATGGGTAATGGGTGTGGGGTGATGGGTGAGTGAATGGGTGGGGGGTGATGGGTTGGGGGTGATGGGTGATGGGTGAGTGAATGGGTGTGTGGTGATGGGTAATGGGTGAGTGAATGGGTGGGGGGTGATGGGTGATGGGTGAGTGAATGGGTTGGGGGTGATGGGTAAGGCGTTAATACATACATTTCTACATCCATGATTTCAGGAAAGTTAGAAGGGGCTATCTGGAGAGTCTGTGTTTGGTGGGCCGAAGGCCCACCAAACACAGGTGGTGGGCCAAAGGCCCACCAATAGCCCTCCGCAGGAGCTAGCCAAAAAGTCCGCCCGGAGGGCGGCTTTGCGGCTAGTATAAATATATAAATTATATATGAAACAAATAACACAAATCTACACATTCAATTCAATCCCATCAAATAACACAAAACGTTAAGGGCCCCATACACGATCTAATATGCTTGCCAAGCATGGTGCTTGTCCAGCATATTGGATTGTGTATAGATAGGGATGCTTGAAGGTATGCTTGAAGATGCTTGATGAAGATCCATCACCGTTTGATTTTTCGTCAAGCATGACGTCAAATGTCTGGCTATGTGTGGCAATGAGCGACCAACAACAAAAACATAACAAGCGGCTTGTCAAGCATGCTTGATCGTGTATGGGGCCCTTTAGCTTCCATAGGTATCTCTATGGAATATTTTGTCCCTGAACAACTGCTCATATAATAAACACAAACATTGTATACAAAAGCATGTCCTTATAATTAATACAACTATATATACTTCATACTGGCTAGATACTTCATACTGGCGGGATATCGTCTGCTAGCGTAAATATATGACACCACGCGACTCCTAAAGGAAGACCCAATGGGCCTGACGGGCGTGGGGCATCAGAGGAGTTACACATTTTCCGTAGAGCTAAGCTAAATAAAAAGGGACCGAAAAGTATTATTGGGCGACAAAGGGTTAAACACGAACCTCCGCTCAAGATGGCTGCCGCTATAATAAAGTGTAAACAGACAGGGCAAGAGACTACGAGCATAAACTGAGATCGCTAGACTAAAGATTTCAAATCTACTACAAACGTATTTCGTTTTTTCTATTGTTATAAGCAGAGATGGGCACGGTATCGATAATTTGATAAAAGTTAATTATATTTAATAAAATTGTGGCAAATAGACATAATAAATTAATAAATAAAAGGCGTATTTTGTAGTGTCCTTTCGGAGTAGAATTATACTTATTTAAGCTCCGCCCCTGCTTGCCATCACAAAATACGATTGTAGCGCGCTTCCAAAGCCCTTTCTAGATGTTGCCGAGAGTAAAAGTGTCGTACACTTCATTAACTCTTACAGAGGCTCAAGGAATATCGTTAAGGTTGACATTATTGAAGGCACAGCAAAGAGTAGTAGCGTGATTGTCTGTATTACACATATATATCTAATTGTTTTGAGCTCTTAGAATGGCCTAGCATTGTTTTCTAACCTATAGATGGACTTGATATTAAACAGAAATGTTTAGGGCGCTATGAAACTGTTATTTGAATATCTATTTGCTACACAGCCATTTCACGATGTGCGTTGAGGATGTTTAATGCTTTCATGGACCTGAACGTGTGTAGGCTACGTGTTCCTACATCTACGTTTCCTTATATACCAATTATTCTTTGCCTAAACCTAGATGAATGCTGGTTGTGATTCATCCTCCAGTGCATCTCCCCTGTTAAACATCCATGGGCGGGTGTGTGGTGGGCGGGTGTGTGATGGGCGGGTGTGTGATGGGCGTGTGGTGGGTGGGTGTGTGGTGGGCGGGTGTGTGGTAGGTGTGTGGTGGGCGGGTGGTGGGTGGGTGGGTGGTGGGTGTGTGATGGGCGGGTGTGTGATGGGTGTGTGGTGGATTACACACAACGGGTGTGTTATAGTCTTGGAGAGGCTTCCTACCGTGTTGGAGGCTTGGAGCTGAATCAGACTGATGAAATGTTCGTATTCGTGCCCAGCGATAGGTTCTCTAAAAGGCTTTCTTTTTGTGTGATATAACATATATACCAAATTTATACATTTCTATTGCAAATGTAATATCACTCATGAATATATTAAGGTATTTGACTATACTATAGCAATAATACACCAGTTTTGGTGCTAAGCCAGCAAGCATCAACGAAGATTCGGACGCATTGAAAGATTCGAGGGATTGGAAAAATTGTTGCCAGACGTCGCTGGAGAATTTTAATATTTGTGACTTCTTACCTGTTAAGAGTCGCCTACTCTACTCCTTACTACTCCTTACCTACTCCTAATTAAATACAGTATCCTTTGCATGTCGTGCGCATGTAATGAATGTTGAATTGGATGAGAATGAAAGTAAAACTGAAACATTTACGGGAGGAGGTCTGATAAGATTTTCTCATGCGCGCGATCTGATTGGCCAGGCTCTTGAAAGGACCACCCACACCCAAAAGAGTATATTTTTCCAAGGAAAAGTATAATTTTACTCAAGAGAGCGTATCTGGTCCCTTTTCTGTACACGCAAAAGAGTAGAAAATAAGTGGGCGGAGCTTAAATAAGTATAATTCTGCTTTGTAATGTAGTCACAAAATACGCCTAAACTCAGAACAATGGAACCACTTTACACATTTTAATTTCTTAAAAAGCTAATATTGGCAGCTTGGGGGCCCCTAGTGGCATCGGGGGCCCTAGGCGACCGCATAGTTCGCCTATAGGAGGAAACGGCCCTGGCTGCTCCACGGAACTAGTGTGATAGATTTTAATAGAGAGGAAATAAGAAAACTGCAAAGCATAGAAAACACTGTATATAGAACAATTTTGGGAGCAAGAAAATACACGGCAGAAGAAGGATTAAGAGGAGAAATAGGATCATCACTATTTGAAACAAGACTAATGAAAAGCAGAATATCTTATATCCAGAGCACAGTTAAAGGAGGAAGGAACGAGATGATGGAGAAGGTAATGAGGAGCACAGTGACAGGTGGAGCAGATGTATGGTCCAGAGACACAAGGAAGATGATGGAAAGGTTAGGACTGAATATACAGAGGTTACAAGGCATGAAAAGGAGGAAGTGGAGAAGAAATTACTGGAATGGGATACTAGGGAATGGAGAGAAGGAATGACACAAAAATCGAGTTTACAATTATACAGACGGATGAAGGTGATGGGACAAAATGACAGCTTATATGACAACAGACCTGACTGACTCAATAACCCTTTTCCAAGCTAGGACTAACAGCCTGCCCCTCCATGACAGAGTCAAGTTCTTAAGAGAAAATACAGTGTCCAGTGTGTGGTGAAGAAAAAGAAAATTTAGAACACTTTTTGTTACACTGTCCACTGTCCAGGATATAGAGAAGACAGGAAGAACATTTATAGACTACAACAACCGTACGAGGAGGACAAAGAGAGTATCATAGGAAGTGTTCTATTTGAGTTTCAAAGTAAAGAAGAAAAAAGAAACATTAAGGAGGTGATACATAACTTTTGGAAACTAAGAGAGAAAA
>JACEEZ010019584.1:82500-85000 GCA_016584305.1 Chionoecetes opilio | reverse complement strand
TTTTTGTTCTTTCGGAGCTAAAATCTCCACCATTTTCTATGCTATTTTATTTCTGTTTGTTTTATTTTGAAGAGAAAAGGTGTGCCATGAATATCCGTATTGCAAAAATAAAATATTGTTAACCATAACTCCTGTATATTTTTTCAAACCTGTATTTTGCCGTGTTTTGCCATTTTTTTTACATCTATCAGTAAAAAAATAATTTAAAAAAAAGATAGAAGATAATTGTAAAATCTTCAATACGGAAAGTGTTGTCCTGACTCAAACCTTTCATTTCCATGCTAGAAGTGAATGTGTGAGCAATATATTTTTTTTTTTTTTTTTTTTGAAAATCGTGAAAATTTTCACTTTTCACACATAAAAAAATTCACCACACAAAAAAATATAAGACATAAAGACATGAAATTTGGGGGAATGTTAGGTCATTGGATAGGGAAAGTATACACATCTTCACAGAGAAATTGGTAAGTTAGTTTTTATCGTTACTCTTGAAAATCCGTAGCACTCCCTTAAGGACACAAAACCTTTTACCGATCCCACCATAGATGGACAGCCATCTGTACAAATTCCTACACATAATTTCCATGACAAGTCCTTTTCTTTCAAGTATTCTGTCATTGTAGAAAATATCTCCTGTCCTGTGGCTTGCACCAGTTCTTTGCAGCATAAGAAATGTTCAGTTATTTTGTTATCAGCAACATAACGGATGAACACTAGTAACTGAGGTTTTCCTCCAATGTCTGTTGATTCATCCGCTTGTAAAGCATACATTTTACCTTTCACGAGTTCACACACACTTTTTTCAATATCAGACGACATGTCCTTGATTCGTCTACCAACCGTGTCGTCTGAGAGGGACATTTTTCTCACTTCCTTTTCAGCCTCATCCCCAAACAAGGTTTTCACCACAGCACAACAAGCTGGAAGGAAGTATGACTCTGCAATTGAATGGGGTTTCATTTGTTTTGCTGTATGCTCTGCCACTAAATAGCTTGCTTTCTGTGCCTTTTCTGCCACCTTCACCTTTGTCTCAAACCCAAGCCTTTGTTGTTTGTTATCTTTCAAGAGTCTTTAAAGTAATATATTAGCTTCTGAAAGAGGTAACTATGTTTTGTTGTTAAATGGCTCTTCATTTTCATAGGAGTCATAGATTCATTTGATAGCTCAATGCCGCAAACAACACATTTTGGCTTTGGACCATTTTCATAATCACAGCAAGTGAACCCAAGTCCAAGATAACTGTCGTTATACAAGCGAAATTACTTACTGCGGTTACTTTTGCTGGTACGTGTCGTCGTTTTGACCACGCTCAGAACTGGATGACAAAACTCACTTTCATCTGTCACTTCTCTTTGCCCGCTCGGACCTGCACGACTACGGTCACTTTCAACTGTCACTTCACTTTGCCAGCACGGACCTGTACGACTATGCTCATTTTCAACTGTCACTTCACTTTCTTCACTTTCCACACTAGGGTCTGGACGAGAGGACTCACTTTCAACAGTTATTACTGTTACTTCGCCTTCGGTGCCTTCGACACATTTACGTTTTGATTCATGATCAACTGCGACTTCACCGCTATTGCTTTCAGTACACTTTCGCTTTTTAATGAGGTACTTATCCATTTTTTAAGCTTGGACCTCATTAACACCACAACAGCGATACTTACTGAGGCTCACGGCTATACTGACCACGAGAGGTGCCTACCCAGCGCTCTGCCTACGTGTGTTGCCAAATTATACATGTTATTTATCGATCGGGGTTTACGTAAATCACGTCAAACTGTCAAACTTGCATAAAGCCTACTGATATACGTATGCATCAGTTTCTATTTATCATCCTTTTTGCTTTTATATGTCGCTAAAAACTATTCACATGAACGCGTGATAAAACTAGTAAGTTGGTAACTCAGTAACACCAGCAGGCTGCGGCTCAGACTAGTACAGTACGTGTACAATACTCGTTCAACACGTATTGTGGTGGAAGCGGGAAGTATTTTTGTAAAGCATTAATAACTTATTTATTTATTTCTATTTCTTACTTTATCCATCTACCCAAAGTACTTATAATATTATTAAAAGGACCTTGCATCTACCTGCCTAGTTACATATTAACTCATTCATTTACGATTTTCCATCTTCAATATAAAAAACAAAAACTGCGACCTCAAAGCGCAAAATACCCATATCTCTGAAAAATTACGCGGCGCATCTAGGGGATTCCCACGGCGCACAAGTGCGCCGCGGCGCACAGTTTGAGAATCACTGATCTAGGTGCTCGACTCCAGCACTACCTCAGCTGTAAGGGTAAGCTTATACTGTAGTGCAAATATATAGTTAAAATGATGTTCCCCATCCATCAACTACGCCCATCACTCTCACTCCAGACGAGAGGGTACAACAGCTACTGCAGATAAGATGACACATTTTATGAACAGATGAGTTTAATATAATTTAAATATTAAATATTATACTGGGATCTAATATACTATAGGAGTAGC
>JACEEZ010019584.1:25000-75000 GCA_016584305.1 Chionoecetes opilio | reverse complement strand
TACACAACAGTGGGACACACAAATTTTACCTGTCTCAGGTATGAGTTGTAGTTGATATTCACGGATTTCATAGCATTGTAGTAGTGGTGGTGGTAGAAGGGATGGAGGGGATGGTAGTGTTGGTAGTAGAGGGGATGGCTGAGGTGGTGATGATAGAATTACAGTATTACTTGAAAATAAAGTCGGTACCGCTTGATTTCAGTCTTTTCATTTAATGTTAGCTGGGATAAGTTGATGTTTTGCAAATACATCACTGGTTTTCCATCGTCATAGGGTAATTAAAAAAGCACGATTTAAACCACCACTGTCTCCACGCACTGTAAAAACACGAGAGGACGAGACGTAGCTGCCTCGGTTGACAGGCTCTTTGAGCTCAAGTTGCGCGGCGGCGCAGTGCAGACATGAATCGTACATCAAATATGAAAAAGGAACTTAAATTTTGGTCTGGTTTTAATTGAAAATTCACTTAGTAACGTATTGAAAATAATTAAATAACGTATAAGACTTTTTATATGCTTATTGTTAGAGTGTATCAAATTCCGCTGTGTCTCTAATAGGCATTATACACCTTGGCAGTGCGTGTCTGGGGGTGCTGCAGCTCTGCAGCCCTATGCACGAGCGCCAATGGAATTGATGAGAATGGTTGTTAAGCCCCACCTCTGGGGAAGGGGGCTTCAACGGGGGGTGAAGCTCCTGTTAGCGGGACGCCCACCCGCTACGGTTCTACCAATCGGTCGCTGACGTGGCATGGACAACTAATCCCCCGGCACCCCTACCTGTAGGGTGCCAGGGTTGGATCCTATGTACTTATGTACGACGTTTTCACATTAACCGGGGCTAGTGCCCCCTCGGCAGTCGGAGATTACGGGGAGGATTGCCTTCCCCAGGCTGGTAAAAGCCCGAATTGGCCAGAGGCGACCTCCTGTCCCCCTCGAGGTCCCTGGCTTGTACAGGTCCCCGGGGGCATCCTTAAAAGCCCGCCCCCCCCCCCCCCCCCGCTGTCATGCACTGTATAATTAATTTACATCTGCATCTGCCGACGTAGCCTCCTGGTAGACTTGTGGTACTCACTGGGGTTCCTAAAACCCTACTGCGTGTGTCTTGCACTGCCCGGGGTCACAGAGGTGACCCAGGAGAAGCCACAGGGGCAGGTGTCTTGCATGACGTCGCAGCACCGTAGAGTTGCACGACCCGCCCCGTGGGGGCAAAAGCGGGGCGATCTCATAGCCCCCGCCGTGGCCCGTGACCAGGGAGGCCCATGGAGAGAAGCCACATGAGAAGGGTTGTGTTGCAAGACGTCGTGGCACCGCTAGAGTTGCACGTACCCGCCCCGTGGGGACAAAGCGGGTCGATCCTCCTTAGCCCCGCCTCCCCCGGCCCCGGGATCCCAGGGGGCCCAGAAGAGAAGCCACAGGGAGAGTGTGTTGACGTCGTAGCACCGTAGAGTTTGCCCCCCCCCCCCCCGGAGGCAATGCGGGTGATCCTAGTAGTCCCCGCCGGGCCCGGTATCCCAGGGGGCCCAGGGGGAGACAGCCACAGGGGGGGATGTTGACGTTAGCACCGTAGAGTTGCACCACGCCCCGTGGGGCAATGCGGGGGCGATGCTTCGTAGCCGCGGCCGCGGCCCACAATATCCCAGGGGGCCCCCAGGAGAGAAGCCCACAGGGGCGGGTTGTGTTGCAGGACGTGGCACCGTAGAGTTGCACGTACCCGCCTCGGGGGCAAGCGGGGCGGCCCTTTGTAGGCCCCGCACGCGGCCCGTGTCCCAGGGGGGCCCAGGAGAGAAGCAAGGTGGCGGGTTGTGTTGCAGGACGTCGGGCACCGTAGAGTTGCACGACCGTTCCCCTGTGGGGCAAAGCGGGGCGCTCTTTGTAGCCCCGCCGCGGCCCCGTCGGTCCCAGGCGGGCCCAGGGAGAGAAGCCACAGGGGCAGTGGCGTAGCTAGGGTGGGCCTGGGTGGGCACGGCCCCAACCACGAGAAGCCGGTGCCCACCCAGGTGCCCACCCATGGCCACGGCTGCGTGTGTGTGGAGACGTGTTCCCACTAGTGACTGAGGGAGACTATGCATGGAGTATATAAATAATTTCTACTGATTCTACCCTCGACTCAACTACAATAAATTATTTTCTGTGCTGAAAGAAAGAAACTGCCTCTTGAGTGAAGTTAAAATTTCATTACTTTCTATTGACCACTTTTAATAGCAACTGAACATAACTAAAGTACACCAGGTACACTTACAAATTTCATAATGCTTTGTGTTGGTACTTAATTGTACGTGTCTCCCTCCCTCTTGACTGCACAGTTCTTCTCATTATTGGAAAAACTGTATGTTATTCATCAGTGGTCTTATGTCCATGCAAATGGTTGGATGTGCAAAAGGAAATGTATTCCAATGAGCAAACTAGAGCGCTACAACGACTTTCATATATCAGATGGGCTTGCAGGTATGATCCTTGCAAAGTAATGAAAGAGAATGAATGCCGTTTCTGGTTGTTCTAGTTATCAAATGATTGCAATGCTGACAGAGCTATTGATAAAGAGGTGGACTTTTAGGTCAAATAGATGCTGGGTTTGCTATGAAGCTAGCCATTATGTACACATATTGTAGATAAATCAAGGTATCAAATTCGCTACAACAGCCAATCTGGAATTATGTAAAAAGACTGTAGAATTAATTTGAAACTGTAAGAGCCCACCTTGAAGAAAATGCGGTCAGACCAAGCCTCTTTTGATGCTTGGTGGGATGAAGTGAGAGGAACCCGAAGCTCATGGTTTTGATACTTCAGGAGTGTTAGAAGTGTAGATCACTCAAGAAAACGGAAACTGTCTACAAAAATTGCAGGATTTTGTGTTGTTACTGTTATATGGAAAACAGTTCTGGGAGCACATACGCTGTATTTCAGTGTTAAGGGTTTCAACACGTTTAACGTCTTCTCTCCTATTCTAGATCATATGTTAACAGAAATGGGACAAGGCGCTCAATAGATGAAGCATTGTGAACTTAGAAAGCATTACAGCAATGAATCACAAATGAAAGAGTTATGATCTTTTGAGAAATGTCCTGGACTATTCATGCATTTCGTGCTAATGAGGAAGATACTTAACCCAGAGCTGCATTCTGTAAAAACGCACTCATGTTAGGAAAGGACGCTAAAAGGATGTAAGTGACAATGAAAAAGCCCAAATCACTGTTAGAATTTAGGAGAATTCTTGGTCCATCTGAAGAGGCATCATTTCCTGAGTTCTACAGACTTGGCCAAAATTATGTGAGTTAAATACTGGTGTCATCAGCTTCAGCAGAGGGAGCTTGTCTGCACTGAAATTAATCAAAACTACACTGATAAATACAATGGGCAATTTAATGACAGAGATAGGGCTTAAATCTTCCTGTGTTGCAATTGAAATGCAGGCGAATTAAAAGCCGTGATTTAGAAGAATTTGTTGATAAGTTTGCTGAGAACCACAAGAACAGAAGAAATTCTGCTTAAGTGAGGTATTTTCACTTTCTCAGTTGCAATTTTTATTTTATTTGCCTGCTGCTTTTAAAACTTCTGCATTTTTTTTTATTCAGTCTCAATTATGTTATTTCTATTTGGTATAAGTGGTAATAAGGTATTTCATTTTTTGTCATGACTGCTTTATTTCGTTCTACCATCAGCACTGGATGATACCCTACAGTACTCAACACACACCCTATAAAAAATCTAATAACCTTCCATAGTCCATTACGACATCAGATAAACTCTGATATTGTGTCAGAATGCAAAAATATGCAAGGGGGGGGGGGGGGGGGGGGGTCTTGGCACTGTAAGTGAAAGTAAGTCCCAGTCCCCACCAAACTCATGCTGTATGGTTTTTCAGCTCCATCTAGTGACCCACCCCATAGTCAGCTGTGCCCTCCCAGGTTGCCAACCAATCATAAATACCTGAACGCCACTGCACAGGGGCGGGTTGTGCCCACGTGTGGCAGCAAAGACAATGAAAGAAAGCAGCGAGACTATTTGGTGAGTGTTCTTGGGGGGCGGAGGGGTGGTGTGGCCGCCTTCCTGGTCGAAACTGGCAAAACCCAGGCCGGACACTCCTTAGACACACGCCTATTTGTTCGAAGATTGCCTTTGGTTGCTGCCCCCGGACTTGTTTATGGCAAAAAAAAATTTTTTTGGGGGGGGTTTTTTTTTTTCTGCACTAAAAATCATATTCGTGCCCCCATATCGACAACACAGGGCGCTCAAAGGTGAGCGGCGGTGCAAGTCGAGAGAGAGTTACATGAGGGACGGATCGCGGAGCACACCACCTCACCCACCGGTGTCGTGTGTGGCAAGTGTCTGTTTATGAGGAATGTCGTTACTAACAAAGGCAAAGAAAACGGGAGTTGAGGGGGGAGTAATTACTAATTTGACTTGATAACTAAAGGCATGTCCAGGCGGCATATTCTCAACGCGCTCTCCCTTTTCGGCAGACCGCCTAGGTTAGGTAAGGTTAGAAAAACGTTTAAGTTAGGTTAGGTTAAGTTAGGTCAGGTTTAGGTTTACTTAATTATAGTTAAACTTCTCCCTTTTCGCAGTACCGCTAGTTAGGAAGGCTAGAAAAACGCTTAAGTTAGGTTAGGTTTAGGTTTTACTTCAATTATAGTAACTTTGTGTGGGAATCAAAATGAGGTTATTTTCAATGAAAATCTGTCAAAATTCATAGTTACTCCCCTCAACTCCCGTTTTCTTTGCCATTGTTAGTAAACAGACATTCCCTATAAACAGACACTTGCCACACGACACGGCAAGACAAACAACTGACGTAGTTTCCTTGGCGGGTTTAAGAAGCTCCGCCTACTACGCCACTCTGTGTATGGCGGCACAATGCAGTGGCCGATTTAGGTCCCTCTTAGTGTGGAAGCAAAAATTCAACATATAATTAGTCCGCCTCGCCCTGGGCCGGACTAATTTAATGCGGGCACTGTATATATATATAGTATATATATATATAGACTATATATATATATACTATATTATAAGTATATATATATATAGTAGTATAGATCTATATATATAGATCTAATATAGTATATATATATATAATAGTATATAATTATAGATATATATAGTATATATTATAGATAGATATAGTTATATATTTTTAGTATATATATATAGATGTAGATATAGATATTATTGTTATATATATATATATTAATAGAGATATGAGAAGAGTAGGAGATATATATAATAGATACTATAGATCAGACAGATATATTATATTATATAGTTAGACAGGATATAATATATAATATATGTATATATATATGTTATATATATATATATGATTAAGTATATAGGATAGTATATATATAGATCATATAATATATTATATAGATATATATATTGAGATAATAGTTGATTTTTACTATACTATATTATATATATATATATATATATATATAGTATAAGATATCGATATATATATGTTATATATATATATTATTAGAGAATATCGTACATAATATCTATATATATAATATATATTATATATATATATTATATATATATATTACATATAATATTATATGATATATATATATTATATATATATATTATATATATATATTACATATATAATATATATATATATATATAGTTAGAGATATATATTATATATGTTTGTTTTTATATATAATTACATAATATATATTAAATATAAATATATATACATATAATATATATATTTATATATATATTATTATATAATATATAATATATATCTTCTTCTATATAATAAAAGCGAAAGTGTGGGGTTTGTCTGTGTGTGTGTGTGTTGTGGGGTGTATGGTTCCGTCCCCCTGGTGCAATCCCATCATTAGAACATTTTGGAACCGGGTGACCAGGGGAAGGTTTTACGCCTTCACTATGAGATGATCCGATCACTTTTTTTTTCTGTTTTTCGCAGCCTATTAGCGCGATTGTGAAAAAAAAAGGGTGCGAGAATTGAGGAGGAAACCTTGATGTAGGGGTGATGGGTAACGGGTTGAGTGAATGGGTGGGTGTGAGGGTAATGGTGTGGGGTGATGGGTGAGTGAATGGGTGGGGGGTGGTGATGGGTGAGGATAGATGGGGAGTGATAGGTAATGCGAGTGAGTGAATGGGTGTGTGGTGATGGGTAATGGGTGAGTGAAGGGGGGGGGATGGGTAATGGGTGAGTGAATGGGGGGGGGTGAATGGTAACGTGAGTGAATGGTGGGGGGTGATGGGTAAAGGGTGAGTGACGGGAGTGTGGTGATGGTAATGAGTGAGTGCATGGGGGGGGTGATGGGTAATTGGGTGAATGAATGGGTGTGGTGATGGGTAATGGGGGGGGGGTGATGGGTGATGGGTGATGGGAATAGATGGGGAGTGATGGTAATGGGTGAGTGAAGGGGTTTCATGATTCAGGAAAGCTAGAAGGGGCTATCTGAGAGTCTGTGTTGGTGGGTCCTCGGCCCACAATAGACCTCCGAGGAGCTAGCCAAAAGTCCGCCCGGAGTCGGCTTTGCGGCTAGCTAAATATATATATATATATATATAGCGATATAGATATATATATATATATATATAATATATGTATATTAGTAATTGATCGAAGTGGTCGGTTTTTCACAACCGCGTTTTCGGTTGCGGTTGCAGTTATCATCTTACTAGAAAAATGCGTAATAATTAATTGGGAATATTAAGTTATATTGCGATTTAGCCACAATTGGTACATAATATATAATCAATATCTTATTTTGGAACAGAAATTTTTTCAACACACAACTAGCGGTAAATATAATTACTGTCAAAAAGAAGTATAATTCTAAATCTATACAATATAAACTACGAGTTAAGAATTATAGTTATGCATATTTTCTTCATAGTCTCATAATGGCATTTATATAGTATGTTTTACAGTGTTTTATGGATATGTTATAGAACAAACCATTTCCGAAGATAACAGTGTATTATTCTATAATAAATGTATTGGTAGGGATAAATTTACTATGGAAGTTATGACTTTTTCACCGGGTTCCTCGGCCCAGCCTCTTACGGCCAGAGCTGCTTGTTATTGTTTTATCACTGAGCATGACGTCATGTGCATATTAAATTATACTAAGCTTTCACAACCGTAACCGGCACTTATGTTACGACGGTTGTTGCGTGCGATGTGAAAAACAATCTAGAAATGCTATGCAGTTGCATTGGGGTGTTTGTGCGCGTTGTGAGTGCGTTTTTTTTTTTTTTTTTTTTTACATTTGTGCCTATAGCGCCTGTAGGCAGTGATGACCCAGCGACTCGGATGGTAGGCCTGGAAGTTTCACTGAGGGCTCTGTCGGTTGGTCCTCGACGTGAGTGGCGCAGGCAGGATTCTTATAGTGACGCCTGTGATTAGAGGCTCATGCCGCCCCCCTATGTCTCCGATGCACTCGTAATCGAATGTAGAATTGATGGGCAGGGCATGGGGTGTCTAGGCCACTCGAGGACCAGAAAGGTTTTGTGTCTTCTTCCGGGATCGAACTCGTTCACCGAGAAACGCTGTCGGAGACGTAACCACTCCGCTACCGCCTCCCCCATTTGCAATATAACGGGTGAGCGCATAACCGGTTGCGGTTATCGATCAATTCAAAATATATATATATAATGAGCCGCAAAAGCCGCCCTTGGGCGGCCTTTTGGCTAGCTCTGCGGGAGTGCTATTGCGTGGGCCACCACCAAAACTCTCCAGATAGCCCTTCTAGCTTTCCTGAAATCAGGATGTAAAAATGTATGTATTAACGCCAACCCATTCACATCACACCAACCCATTTCACTCACCCATTACCCTCACCCCCCACCCATTCACTCACCCATTACCATCACCCCCACCCATTCACTCAACCCTTACCCCATCACCAAACCACCCATTCACTCACCCATTACCCATCACCCCCCATCCTATTCCCCACCAATCACCATCACCCCACCTCACCACCATTCACCACCCATCACCCCACACCCATTACCCCATCCCCCACCCATTTCACTCCCCATTACCCATCACCCTCATCAAGGTTCCTCAATTAGAGAGAACTGCAACCGAGAAATGTCAGTGGTCGCTGGCAGTTTTAACTCAAAGGTGGTCTACTGTGTTTTGGTCTCCGCGACTAATATTTTCATAAATTAATTTCGCGATAAATAATGATGCACGCATCTGAATACCAAAAATATAGTTCTTATGTGTTCTATAATTATATGGATGACATGCCTTACGATGGAACGTTCGATTAATAGCAATTAATGGCAAATACTCGCCTCAGTAGCAAAGCTTAATAGATTTTTTACATGTATATTGTGGCATGTAAAATTTGGGCGATGTTCACACTGTTTTCTAAGACGTACTTGCTGCGTCTGGCAAACGCTTGTAAAATACAAATAAGCAATGCCTGGAAAAAGAAGTAAAAAGAATGCCGAAAATCGGCTTGTGCTGCCGACAATGTAGGTTATAATTTGGAGGCGACGTGACGCGGCGGGATAGTGGGGGGCGGGGAGATTGTGTTGGCGGGGAGATTGAATCAAAACATTGCCACTTCACGCGTCGACTCATTGCACTTCTAGGCTTCTAATCTGATTGATAACAATAATAACAGGCAAATATGTACTGCCTAGGTATAGAGAACTTCTAAACATTCGTTATTGACTATTATAATATCGGTTAGCATTTACCTCGCCTCCTCAACTATAACCTACTTGGTTATGGTTATATACAATGTTTTTACAGGAATCAGGCTTCTATAAATATACATTATAGAAAGAAAAATCGTTTTAAGATTATACTTGTGTGTTTAAGTTGCAGTGAATAAGCCCATATTTTCTTTTCAAGTTGACAACTTTTCACCAAATTGGAGTTAAAACTACCAGCGAACACTGCATTTCGGAGTTGCAGTTCTCTCTAATCTCGCAAACCCACTTTTTTTTTCACATTTCTCGCTAATAGGCTGCTGAAAAAAAAGAAAAAAGAAATGACGGATTCATCCTATAGTGGCTTAAAACCTCCCCTGGGCAACCTGGCTCCAAAAATGGCAATATAATGGGATTCCGCCACAGGGGCGGCCACCTATCGCGGACAGACAGACAGACAGACAGGACAGACAGGACAGACAGACAGACAGGACACACTTTCGCTATAATTATAGATATATTCTATATAATTCTATCTATATTTCTATATCTATATCCGATATCTTATATATATATCCTATATATATAGATCACTATATATATCATACATATATATACACCATATATATATATATACATTATATATAGCTATCATAATATAGATATATATATATATATAATGAGCAGATATATCAAATATATAATCTATATTGATATATATAAATATATATATATAATGATATAGTACTATATAAATATCGCAAGCTATATAATTATATTTATATATAAATTACTATATATATATATATATTCTCTCTCTCTCTCTCTCTCTCTCTCTTATCTCTCTCTCTATACTCTCTTCTCGACCTCTCTCTCTATATATAGTATATATATATATATATATATATATCTATATCTATATATTATATATATATATATATATATATATATATATAGATATATATATATATCTATATATATATATATATATACTACTTATACACAGCCTCTATATAATATATACATATATATATATAGTATATATATATATTATATAATAGTATATAATATAATATATATATATATATTATATACTAGATATACTATATTATATTATATATATATATATATAATTATATTATAATATAAGATATTGAGCTATATATAGTATTAATATATATATATATATATTTATATGATATATATATATTATATATATATATATATATATATTTATTATATATATCTATATATATATATATATATATACAATATATATATGAGATATTTATATAATATATATATATATATCTATATATAATATATATATATATACATATAGTTATATATATTATATAATCTATATATATATATATATATATATATATATATATATATATATATATTATATATATATATATATATATATATATATAATATAGATATTATATATATTCTATAATATATATATATATATTATATTATATATAGAATATATATATACTATTATATAATATATATATATATATATATAATTTATATAAATATATATATATATATATATATATATATATATTATATATATATTATATTATATATATATTATACCAGCGCAAAGCCGCCCTCCGGGCGGCCTTTTGGCTAGCTCCTGCGGAGGGCTATTGGGGGCCTCGGCCCACCACATGTGTTTTGGTGGGCCTTAGGCCCACCAAACACAGACTATCCAGATATGCCCCTTCTAACTTTCCTGAAATCATGGATGTAGAAATGTATGAATTAACGCCAACCCATTCACATCATAGCCCCTTCTAACTTTCTGAAAGCAAGCAAAGTTTTTAAAATACTTAGGGACAGTTAGAGGCTTTTTAAACCTTTTATTATAACCGATATGTAGACGACACCTTTTTTCACTCTTTAAAAATACGAGCACATTCCCTTAGTTCTGAACTAAATTAACTCTCAGCACCCAAACATCTAAGTGTCACATATGAAGTGAAAACCAATTATCCCTACCCATTTTTGGATATCCTAGGTTACTCGTAAAAATAACTATCTTCCACCTCAGTCTATAGAAAACCTTGCTTTCACTGGCTAGGAACTCAACTATGTTCAGTATCATCCCTAACCCTTTTTAAAACAATACTAGAAAACTGAATACCACAGATGCTATAGTTCTCTTCTAATTGGTTGCCTTTGATAATGACAATCAAATTCCTTACTAATTTTTTCCAAAATCATGGTACCCCTCAAATTATGAAAACTACTTCTCCAAATTCCTAAATGAAAGTTCAACCCCAAAGTTCGAACCAAGCCAAACCCATATGAGACACACACTATATTAAACTTCCATTTTACGCCATCTCAGTCTACAACATTCGCAAAAAACTCAATGATTGCTAATTAAGTTACATCTTCCTAACTTCAAAATTTTAATTTATTTTTACTAATTCATTTACTTTAAGAACACATTTCATATATAAAGACTCTATACCTAAAGTCTTCACTAGATCTCAACATAATTTTACGAAATTCAAATGTTCTAGCTGAGTAACAGCTAGATACGTCGGCGAGACGACAAGGAATCTAACCCTTAGGCTTTCTGAGCATACACAGGTTGAGTTTCTGCACGTACTGGTCGGACCATTTCTATCACACTGCGCACAACTGCAATCGCGCTCACAGCTACATGATTTAGAATCACCCTTTTTCTGATGAATGACTTTAGTATCCTATCACAAGGTCACACACTACCCTGCAGAGAGAGACACTAAACATTAGCGACCAGAAACCATACACATCAAGCATCATGCCAATGTGATCTACATAACCAAAGTCACTTCACAACCAATTGAACATATTTCCTCAAAGATTATTCACACTGTTTTCGATGGTCCGACTCTGTCGCTTCGTCGCCGACACACGCGAGCCCGAACATGTAGCGCCGAAAATATTGTTCATTAATTCCATCTGCCAACTCAGACAGCATACACACCCACGGTCCTGCTAGGTATAAATTGTGTTTTGATTATTAATTATTATTTGTAGATAATATAGGAGTTATTTTATTGTTTAAAAAAATTCTTTTAGATATTCGCTTTTTAGAAGTATAGTCTATTAATGTTTAGAACAACCATTTTAGCACGCACCCCATGACGCGATCGCCAAGCGTCCTTTTGTTGCGAAACTGATTGCGCATAAAAAACCCCAAGAATGAGAGGAGTTCTTTGTCACCCTGAACTGTTCAAGATTATCTACCTAAGAATACCAACTATATATATCTTATAATACTTATAAAATAATATAATTATATATATATAACACTATATTATAAATATCTATATTATATAATATATATATATATATATATATAATATAAGAGTATATATATAATATACTGAGTATATATCCATATCTATTATATATATAGCCTAATTATATAAATATTTGAGTATTATGGACAGAGGAAATTTTCTCCTGAGGAGCGGAATTCTCGTTAAAGTGATAGCTAGTTCAGGTTTATTATTCTTTTTCAAGATATTTTCTGTTTAAGAGGAGCTTATTCTCTTAGTAAATTCAATTCGTAGACTTCGCCGGGAAGCTTGTCATTGCTGTATCGCGATTTCGGGGTATAAGAACCTTCTCAGCAACATGGGGAAGATGTTTACTCCCTCAGTGTAGAGGTGGGCATGATTAGTTGTGGAGTGAAGCGATATTTATTGATGAAGTCTGCTGCCCGCGCAGCCTAGTGGGCGGCGCTGATTGGTAAGATAACTTCTGCTTCTCGTTGATTTTGTCTCCGTGAGTGGGGCGACGCATTATTGGTTGTTGACTCCTCGCTTTTTTTGCTGTGAGTGAGGACGGTTATATTAGCCTGTGTTCTTTTCATACTTTGTAGAGCTGTAGGTCGTTTAGCCGTCGTTATAGTTTGGATGAGGTCTTTGAGTATGTTAGTAGTGTTACTAGAATTGGAAGATCGTACCGCAACCCATCTGCAACATGCGACCATTCTGTATTTCTTTCTACCAATTGTTCTTGTGATGATGATGCCATTGTGTTTTCTAATAGTGACCTTTTTGGGGCTCCGGAAGTTAGGTGGCCAAGTAAGACGTCGAGATCAGACTCGTTGTCGTCATGCCGAGTAGTGGATGAGGGGAGACTTCCACAGTTTCTCTTTTGCAGTATCCAATATACGAACACGGGACCTTTTGGTTGGTCTCCTTCGTCTGAGAATAAGACACTCTTAAGGACAGAGAAAATATCTTGAAAAAGATAATAAACGCTGACCTAGCTATCAACTTTTTAACGAGACATATACAACTCTGCGCCAAATACCACAGGACCGCATACAAAGAGTTGACAAGTGGGACTTGGGGCCGAAAACACACCCTTGCCTTCAACCTGTATTAGACAGGAAAGAAGCTGGAGACACCTCCCACACTTCACAGCACTCTACAAGTCCAGCCCAGTACATGAACCATTCATTGCAACACAATAGTCCTTGAAATTCCTTGCAGAATCCCGCCCCATGAGTCGCACAGGAAGTCCCCCCAGAGTGACTCACGTATGCACTGAGGTCAAAACGCCTTCTTTGTAGATTAACATGAGGCCGAAGCATCCCTGTCGAAAATCACGTCCCAGCGATTCCAACTAGGTCACGAACCGCTAGGAGAAGGTCGTTGTGTATTTACCAGGCGTGGAACCCAGACGCTGATCTGTGTGGCTGGCTGAATGCTCTGATGTTGTCTGGCGAAACTCAGGACATCAGAGACAGTTTGATGCTTCAACAGATGAGATGCGATCGCGTGGTCCACAGCATAGATGGGCAACACCTTGCCGGCACACGCTGAGCCACGGTGTAATACAGCGGTGAATGTTGCCAAGGTTCCTGACCCGGTCCCTTTGACCTTTCCAGCAGAAGCGGACGACTTTCCCAAGTTCAGGAGGAATGGTACTGATGGCCACCACGCAGTCAGGATGAGCATACAGCCCGCGGATCATTGGCGCTCACCCCCAGCTTTGAGGAGCTCCGCACTGATATACAAACAGCCAGCCTCCTTTCCACCCCTCTCAACTTTAGCTACAGACTCTCTGACTTCGCTCAAGAGGAAGGTGCGGTTTCTGTGAGAATAAGTAGGGAATGGTAAGCAATAAAATCAAAATATGTCTAGCAGCTCTATACTAATAACACACACAAAATAAATTGGACTTTGTTTGCTGACTGGCGCTAATACACTCGACATATTCACCGCAAGTAAACATGCATTAACAAAACCAAATAGGCAACGACATAATACAACTTCACAAAATGTCACTTATAAGAAGTAAAAGTTGTAAAAAAGCGAGATAGCAATTCAGGCATTCATTTTGGCACCAATCTCGCGTGGCACCGTCCTGTCACAGAATTGACTATCTCACTTACTGAATATTTTTTTATAGGATAATATTACATATTATAGAATACATATTTAAAGAGGCAAGGGATTTTTTTTGCTAAAGAGGATGGATACAATTTCCGTTTGGTGACGCGCCACAGAAACTATTGAAACTATCTCTCCAAATGCAGTTCTTTATCGGCGTCCAAAGTATTAAAATTCTTGCTTTGTGAATAAATAGATAATATAACAGTTGAAAAGAAGCCCTTCAAAGTCTATTTCTGCCATACGTTTGTTAAAGTATCAGAGTTGAGTGGGAATTGAGTGAGAAACAGCCTAAAAGAAATAAGCCTAACCTATTGAATAAAAAATATTAAAACCTTGAACTAGCTTTAATTTAATTATAGTCTGTACCTAAACAAATTTAATCTAAACTAACAAACCTTACCTAAAACTAACTATACTGTTGGTAGTTACTCCAGACGTCATTGAGTCTTCGTTCTGTAATCTTTGTAATTAAAATAATTCAGTACTAGTCACCATGTGAAGGAAATTCTGTGTTGGTTTTAAGTCAAGTTGGAAGTTGCATGAGTATCCAGGTCATTATAAATTTATCATTCGGAGGAAAACGCCAAGGTTCCTGTTATTAGATATACATCTTACTACTATTTATCTGGTGGTCTCACATGTTTGTGCCATGTCTAGAGAATGTATTTCGCTGATGTGTCGGAGCCCGACCCAATTTGAGGACTTTGGCAAGGGCAGCACGACAAATGGTTATTTTCAATAATTTGTATTGGCATCCGTGATGTTACACTCGGGTGAAAGCTACTTGTTATTTGCAGTTGGTTTCACGCCGTGCGGTTATCTCAATGTTGTCTGGCTACAGCCGTAGATGAGGGCGGGGGTCGTGGGTCACGGGAGGCCCCATTTAAGGGCTTCTGGCCGGCACCATAAGCAGTGGAAAATATCTGTACCTGGCAGGGTCATTTCCCTACTTGGAGGAGACTCGTATCATTAAATCTAAGTGAGTTCCATTCACGTATCTTCAACTGTTGTGTGCTAGTGTCCGTGGGATGGTACGTGGCGCCTCATGTTAAGGGCTTATGTCACCTATGGCACCACACATGCAGTGCGAATTGTATGGCATGGGGTCATTTCATTAATCTTGGGGAATGTATCATTCATGTAAAAGTGATCTCCGATCGGTTATCTTCAATATCTATGCTAGCTCGATATTTTGGCCCTTTTATCCTTCGGGCAGAGTGACCAAAACACAGCGGGATATTTGTACTCGCGCCCATTGGTCATTTTATACATCTGGGTGGACTTGTACTTCAGGCCCATGTAAAGAGTTAGTTGGTATGTGGTACCTCCATATCTATTGCTAGCCCTGAAAAAGAGACACTTTAAGGACCCCAGAGTCACACGCACCACGTAGTAGGTAACCACGGCTAGAAGGCCATTTCAAAACATCCCACGCTTACACCGGAGTATGTCACCATACTCGAATATTGGTATCCTTCTCATCTAGGCTGAAGGCCCATTTCTGGGCGGGTAGTTTGGTAACCTAGCAGTATTTGTTATTGAATTATTGATCAGTGGAAACAAACAGGACAAACTAAACCAGCACACACTCTGTGTTCTCCTGCTTACTAGTTCTCTATTCACATTTTCAATCCAAAAGTTGGCTGTTGCGTATATGTGCGCAATGACATCACTTTGCTCTCGTGCACACGGCCTGAATCTTCCGAATTTTTCTACCATCTGGCTTCGACTTCAATGTGTCACACTCTTACTAAATTTATCTGTGCTGTATATCTTCACCAACTCCTCTGACTATGTAAAAGGTCTTCGACTATTTACATCAAAAGTTGGAGCACATCTCATCTCATTGTCCTTTAGCAGAAATTCCATTCTTGGGGACTCTAATGTTCACTACCAGCTTTGGCTATCATCTTCTTTTACTGACAAACCTGGTAAACAAGCCTACAAACTGTTTCTATCTCTCCAAGACCTAGAGCAGCTGGTGCAGCAACCCTACCGTATTCCTGACCTCCTTGGAGACACCGCCCAAACATTCTTGATCTTTTCCTAACTATAACCCTTTCTGCTTATCTGTGAAACTATTCTCTCCGTGGGTTCCTCCGATCACAATCTTATTTCTGTAAACCTGTCCTATCGCTCTACGGTGCCGCTCCCGACCCACCTAAGCGGAGTGCTTTTGGCACCTTCAACTCAGCTAAGTGGTAAGAAGCCAAACGGCAGTACTCACTCTGATTTCCTATGGCATAGATTACGCTTCCATATCAACAGACCCCCTCTTGACTACAGAGCGCAAATGAAGCATAGGTCCTCGGGATGGATGGCGTACATTCCACACACTTTCCACTAATCCTAAAGCCGTCAACCTTGGTTTAACTCTGCTTGTCTCCTGTGTCCGAGATCGAGAGGTGCGATCATCAAACGGTAGCGTAAGCCATTCCACATCTCTGAAACACTCATGTGCCCTTTAATATTTCTGCCCGTAAATCATGCCACATATCTTTACTTCAACTGACCAAAAACTCTTTATTCAGAGAAAATGTCAACAATCTTTCTGAATCAAATTACCATCTGAGACGTTATGGGCATCTAGCTAATACATTCTCTAACACTTTTTCTCATCTTAATCTTTGCCCTCCTATGCTTCATCCCACGCGATAGGCTCCACAGCTTGTTCTCATGTCTATTTATCTAAGAATGAACCCATTCGCCTCAAACCTTCAGCCAAAAATTCCACTCACTTGTAGTGATGAAGGGCTTGTTCCTCATTTCTCTCCACCCTCCTGACTATATTATGGCGTCATTAAGATCCTTCGTAATGATGTGTTTCTTTGCCTTCTGGCCTAGATCCCGGAAAGCTTACGTCCTGGACGGAGTCCCTCGCTATTGTTCTCAATAAGAAACTGTGCTTCTGTGCGTGCCCTGCCTGGTCCAAAACTTTTCCGCTTAGTCTATCTACGTACACACGTTCCTTCTTGCCTGGAAGTTTGATGCACATGCCAAACTGTTCTAAGAAGGGTGGACTCCGTTCTAATCCTTCAAAACTACCGTCCGATAGCTGATCTTCCTGCTTTTCTACAAGTTGATTTCGAATCTATAATAATAAGAAGATTGTCTAAGCATCTATGACTGCTCACAATCCTCTATCGATCCGTCATTGTACCGTTTCCGTACAGGGCGATGTATACTAGGTGAACTGTCTAGCTTTCCTAACCTGAAAATCTTGGTCCTCCTCATTTAAAAGTGTTTTCGGATAAACTTGCTTGTTTGCCTCTGACATATCAAAAAAGCTTTTGATAAGTCTGCCACACAAATCTTTAATTTCAAATACCTCATGCGTTTCTAACTTCGATCTGTACTTCACCTAAGTTTTCCTGTTTCGAAAACCCACTTATATTGCAGCTACTGTAGACGAGCATTGTATCTTCTCCTAAATCTACTCAATAGTGGTCGTTCCACCAGGGTTCTGTCCTAGCACCCAAAACTCTTCCTATTCTATTATTCATTAATAATCTTCTAAGTATTAGAGAGTACAGAGCACCTATTCCAAATCCCTAACGCTGAGATATCAACCCGCTTTTTCAACATTCGATTATTAGAGCGTCAACCCCCAAAATACTATGTATACGAGAACGTGCTACTCATTTTGGGCGTATTTCCATGTGGAGGCTAGTTTTTGAGACTCCTGACATTTTCGAACTATCACTCTTCATTTCCTCTTCCACTATGGTTTATCAGTAATAACATGATATCAGCGTGTTATCTTCGTAGAGAGTGTTTGTTCTATAATATGTCAAATAAAAAAAAACTAAAATCCACTAAAGAAATGAACATTTATGAGAGAGTGAAGAAATATGGATGAACTTAATATTCACTTAAACTCTTCGCCATTTAATATTTTGCGAGAAAACATTTTACATGAAAATCAATAAAGGGGAAATTTTATTGTTTTCATGATTATTTCGTTGTCTGATAAATAAATTACAACCTACAAAATTAGCGTTAACTAAATAATAACTTCTCAACGGGAAAAAATTACCCTTTGATGATGTTATTTTTTTAGTTCGTTTTTTTATCAGGTTTTCTAATTTTTTTTATCAAAAAAGAAATATATCAATGGAAAGTAATAAAACCCGCTTCTATGATATGTTGCATGAAAAAAAGCCTTCACGCAAAAAATTAAAGGCGAAGTTTTAAGGAAATAAAATTCATCATATTTCTTCAGTCTCATAAGGCTTTTCTTTGTGTTTTTTACGTTTTTTTTTTGATAAATTAAAACAATCATTTACGAGATAACAGGTATCATTAATACTGATAAACCTATTACTGTATCAGGAAACATTTTTTTACTTCCGATCCGTTTGATATGCTATTTTAGTTTCGCTATTATGTATGGTTTTAATTTTATTTTTCAAAAAAACCCAAATATACAATGGAAAGCTAATGAAAATCCCCCTTCTATGGATATTTTCATCTAAAAATTTTTTGCCAAAAAATTAAATGCGAAGGTTTAAGGAATATTAAGTGCCGCCAGCGCCCAACTTCTGTCTTTCTATAATTTCTGATTGGGGCAAACAAACCCTTTTTTTTGTTCAATGTCAAAAAACCCCAATTTTTCACCTATTACTCGACAAACCTTCCAGATAACTATCCCTCTTCTTTAAGACACTCAACTGCTCCTTCTTTTACAATGAACTTAGGAAAAATCATATAAAAAAATCTGAATGGAAACTCGCACTCATTCTTTCTAAACAGCTTTTAAGAAGTTGGGTTGTGGCGTCGCGTCCTTTTTTTTCTCCCTCCCCCTTTCTTGCTCTCTACAGGGGGCCCTTTTCCGCCCCCTTTTGGGGATTTCACATGTTTGGGGGGATCCCCTCAAAGCTCTCCTAAAAAAGGGTGAGTCAAAAACGTTTCGTCTCACTTCCCCCCTCGATGATGTCTTTAATCTTTAAATCACCGCGCAATTGTTCTCTTGCTTTTTAACTTTTTTCATGCCATGCTCTTTGAACTTGTATCTGCATCCTCCCCCCCTCCCGGGCCTCGCTGCACAAAATTTATATTCTCATCCCATTCTGTCCATCTTCCTAATGCAAGAGTTAATCAGTATCTTTTCTCTTTTATCCCCTTTTTCTGGTAAACTCGGAACTCTCTCCTTTTTTATTTTTTCCACTTTTTTATGACTTAAATCTTTTCAAAAGAAGAGTAACAAGACACCTCCCCAATAAAATTGGGTCCCCCTCTTTTTTTATTTTATTCTCTTACTGTCTTCTTTATGGGGACTGGCAACTAAGCGGGCTTTGTGTTACCCATTTTTGTTGTGCCCTTGGCCAGTTCTTTGTGATTTAAAAAAAAAAGAAAAAAAAAAACTGACAGCAGACTGCCTTAATTACGTTGCGACTCCGTCGGTGGGTAAAACAAAAATTTAGCCTATACATGGGCAGGTGAGCCCAGACCTCCGACCTAGGAAACAAATGTATTGAGGCTAGAAATAGAGCTAATAGAGTGTTAGGATTCATTACCAGAAGTGTTAAAAATAGAAGTGCGGACGTTATTCTAAAGCCTTATCTGGCTCTAGTCAGACCTCACCTAGACTATGCAGTTCAGTTTTGGTCTCCATATTACAGGATGGATATAGCCTTGTTAGAATCAGTGCAGAGAAGGATGACAAAAATTATTCAAGGGATGCGATACTTTAGTTATGAGAAGAGATTGAAGCTATTAAAGTTACACTCACTCGGAAGACGCAGAGTAAGGGGCGATCTGATAGAAGTTATTAAGTGGATAAAGGGATTTAATAAAGGAGAGGTAGGAAAAGTTCTTACGGCTATTAACCAGGGTAGAACAAGAAGTAACGGATTGAAGCTGGAAAAGCGTAGATTTAAAAAAGAAATAGGGGAAAAACTGTTTCACAAATAGGGTGGTGAATGACTGGAATGGACTCACTAGACACGTAGTTAGCGCGGAGTTATTAGGGAGCTTTAAAACGGGGCTAGATAGGTTCATGGATGGGGATGAAAGGTGGATGTAGGTAGTGTTAGGTAACAGGAACTACCACTTGTAGGCCCCACGGCCTCTTGTAGCTTCCTTATTTTCTTATATTCTTAAGTTCTTATGTGTTTGGTATTCGTCAAACATATTGTTGAAATCAGTAAAACGGTAATGAATACTCAATTATTCCTTTTATGTAATGAAATATGATTTGGGGAAAAAAACATGCACCCTCATGATACAATATCTTGAATTAGGTATTTTATATTATTATATTAGAACATGGAGCAGGAAACACAGAACACTACCTGAAAATTTCCAAAACTTAAAAAGTTTCGCTGCAAGATTTATCGATACGGAAAAGTCAGTAAACATGATCATGTCACATATATTATATGTACAGAAGTTACCTGTACCTTTTAACCTTTGTACCTGTGAAAGAGCTACCTGCTATCAAGATGAAATAACACGTCATGATAATTATGTAGTAGATATACTCAAATTTTTCAAAAAGTTTATCTAGAACACCTCCTGACTCTTACGACTGTAACCACTTAGTACCTGCAATATGTACTACACGACAACAAATCCAATGTTATTTTTAAGGTAATTTTGCATGCGGAGCCAGACCCTTCCATGGGGAAATCCATGTGTACATTATGGCTCATTTTCCCCTATCTATCGCAATTGTGATTACCACGATGTAAATACTACCGTCGCAATTGCGATCATCAAATACCACGATGGTATCTCTAGTCATCGAGAAGGGGCGGAGCTTAAATGTAGTGGGCAGGCCTGAGGCAAGATTACAAACCGATGCGGAACATCTACATGGCAGAGGAAAATATTACATAAATAGTCTCTTTACCGCAGCTATGCGGTAAATATATCGGCTATCATACGCCGTATACGGCTATCATACAATGATGCTAAATTACATATATACGAATATAATCTGTAGTTTTTGGGGGTCTCACTGTTTTATATCGATATATTTTAAATTATAATGTATCAACCGTGGGTGGCAAGCCTGAAATTATACGCTCTGCTCACAGCAGCGGTACAAATGATAATACATATACATGAATTTTGTGAGGAGGATACTTTCTTCTATCACCAAAAAGTGTCTATACCCTTGATTTGCATTATTTTATGTATTTATGAATCATATACATATCGCCTACCCCTTACATATACATGTATTTGGTATGTTACTGTACCAACCGCTCGCTTGTAACACTGCTCGATATGTAAACAATCGGCCAGCTGTTTTTTGTTAAATACAAAATCCCGGTCCCAGCGTACGGCTTTTATGAATCAGCGTACTTGGTTAAATTTCTAGCGTTTGCCCATACTCTCCTCCTTTCCCCGAGCAAGCTTGGGAACCTGTGGGAATGCGGGATTTTCGGATGGGGAGCAAATGATGCGTCAAAATTTACCCAACCAGATTTAACCTAACTTCCAAGCGGGGGGCTCTGCCCCCCTTGACCCCCGGTAATCTAACCAAAGCAAATTAAACCTAACTTCCTAGCGTGGGGCTCTGCCCCTTTAGACCCCCCGATGATTATTATCTAACCTAACCTCTTAGCGATAATCACCCGATAATCTAACCTAACCTTCTAACGAAGGAGGGGACTCCGCCCAACCTTGACCCCCCGGTAACCTAATAATAGTTTACCTTACCTCTTAGTGGGAGGGGTGGGGCGGTGGGGGTTCTCGACACCCTGATCATCATTCTGTTTGTGAGGAGTGTAAGGTTCCCACGTCTCTGGACTTAGAAGAAATCCAATCAATTTTCACTAGATCTAGGGAAGTTTTACGCTACCCCTAACTCAAAAACTATGTGGTTGCGACGCATATTTTGTACCCAGATGGTAAATTGGGGACGAGGACTACGTGGTCATTTCTTAGACACGGACAGTTTTTTAACCTAACCGAACCTTAACCTAACATCCTAAGGGGGGGGGGGGCCTCCAGAGGGGGAGGTTGTGTCTGTAGGGCGCTATTAGACACTATATCATTCTTCAATGTGTATATAAGTTTAAAGGTTACGCGGAAATGGATTGATACTGCACAGTATACTGAAAAAAATAATACAAAAAACGAAAAGTAAAAACGGCGGTAGCGACCGCGCGTTCTCGTCCATTATATCTCCCCACCCAAAATACCCCGCACTCCCCGGGTCCCCAAGCTTGTTTTGGGGAGAGAGGGGAGTATGGGCAAGCACTAGAAAAATACTGAACAATCGCCGACGCTGAAATTTCGCCAACATTTCCCACTTGTAATAGTTTGAAAAGCAAGAATACAAGGTTTTCATAATTGGCCACCACATTTTTCGAAGACATTATTATTTTCTATTTAGTTTTGATGTTTTTTTGATTAATGTGGGCCTTGTTTATAGCGGAATCAATATATTTTCTTATACCGTCCCATCATGCCCCCCCAAGTTGTAATTTCTGTCAGAAAACGGTTGGGTTAGTTACGGTCAGGTTATGTATACAGAAGCACAGGTAAAAGCTTATTAGATATATAGGTACATTTTCGGGTGGGGAACAAAGAATACGTCGGCAACAAGTATTTTTTGAGGTGTGTTAAGAGTCAAAATTCCCTAGATCTAGGTTGATATCCCTAGAGCTGGCTTAATTTCCTTAGATCTAGGTTTTCCCCCCTGGATCTAGGGAATTTTTTTAGAACCAAATTTAACCCAACCTCCTAGCGGATATAACCTAACCTAACCTAGCGAGGGCGAGGGCTCCCTCGACCCCCAGTAATCTAACCTAACCTCCTAACCTTATCAAATTTAACCTAACCTACTAGCGGGGGGGCTCCTCCCCCCTCAAACCCTCGGTAATATGACAAAATTTTACCTTACCTCCTAGCGAGGGTGGGTGGGTGTTCTCAACACTCCGGTTATCATTAGGTTTGTGAGGATCGTAAGGTTCACACGTCTCTGGACTTAGAAGAAATCCAATCCATTTACTCTAGATCTAGGGAATCTTTCCAACCCTAACTAAAAAACTGTGGTTGCGAAGCCTATTTTGTACCCCAGCCCAAATATCCTACTTTCCCCTCGGGTTCCCCAAGCTTGTTTTCGGGAGAGGGTGGAATATGGACAAACACTAGAATAATACTGATATGTATATTGAGTCCTAGAAAAAAGTAATTCTCGACGGCATGAAGAGTTGGAACTCTCGTCGATGTGAACGAGAAATCCGGTAGACCAGGGGTGAGTTTGAGAGGAAGGATTTGAGTGGTGCGAGCCGCTCAAACTCTCTCTCAAACGCCTGTGCGCGACTCGGGCGGGCCTTTTCGAGTTGCCACCGGAGCCCAAGCCAAAACCCTGGGCGCTCTGCGAGGTGTGACGTTATGACAACAACAATGGCCGCCCAAACAGAGACGAATTTGAGACAAATTTATGCTATTCCTGCCACTTTACAGTCGAAAGACTACAATGTTATCCCGCAGCATGCATTGACATGCACTGCTAAGTACTGTACTGGAGCCTACTTATAATTAATAATGAAAATACAGTAAAATTTGGGGTGATAAATTTACGATATTATAGTGGTCCAATGAACAGTGGAGGGGGATAAATTTATTAAAGTTCACATTACATCCCCTTATATAAGCATTAGGTATTTCCCAGTATTTTTTAGTATATGTGCAGTTTAAACCAATACAGATCGGTGTTTTTAGATATCCTGAACGTTTCATTCGCATCATAAGGAGTATTTTTTAACCCCTACAATAGCCAGCAGGGTATTGTGCAGTTTCAACCAATACACGATCGCTGGGTTTAAAAATCCTGCACGTTTCGTTCTCATCGCTAAGGAGTATTTTTTGACCCTACAAAAAATAACACAAGGTGGTCTGGGGAGTGAGGTAAGGTTGCGTAATCAATGCCCAGGTTAGGTTTGTTAACTAGTGGGGGGTTCTGGGGCAGAACAGCTCCCCCAGTTATGCCAGGAGTATTGGTTGAAACTGCACATTTACCGCCGGCAGGAAAAAATAAAAAATAACAAAAAGGTCTGGGGTGAGCGAAACCCCCTGCCTCATGAGCTAAGTTATGTAATCAATGCCCAGGTTAGCTAGGTTAGTTTAGGGATGGATGGTGTAGCCCGCTAGTTAGGTAATCTTAAGAACAAAGGCTCCACCCTCTATCTTCTTCTTATAGCCAACAAGCTTGGGGACATGGTGGGAGACCGGGGTTTTTGGGTGGGGGAGCACACACATAAGGGAAATAGGCCCCCCCAAAAAAAATCTCTAAACTAGGATATTTACCTAGTTCATGAACTTTATCGGGGGAAATATTTCCCGATTAAGTCTATGTACTAGGGAAATCTCCCTAGTTTAGGGGCTTTTTTTTGGGGAGCCATATTTTCCCTTATGAGTGTGCTCCTTTTGTGGGGGGGCACACATATAGGGAAATATTTCCCCGATAAAGTCCATGAACTAGGGAAATTTCCCTAGTTTAAGGATTTCTTTTTGTGGGGGCCATATTTCCCTTATGTGTGTGCTCCCCTACCAAAAACCTCGGTTTCCACCATGTCCCCAAGCTTGTTTGGGTATAAGAAGAAGATAGGAGTTTGAGCCTTTATTCTAAGATGACAAACTCTACAGACCTAACCTAGCACCCCTCTTCGAGCCCCTCGTGCTGTGGCACAACCTAAAACCCGCCCTAACCTACCTAGCCTAACCTACTCTAACCTAACGGGGGGGGCTCCGTCCCCTCGACCAACCCCTAGGTTATACTACTACTTAATTCGCACTACTTTCTCAAACTCGTCGTCCATTGCGCATCTCGCTGGACTTAGTTTTTCTCAGGAACCTGAAATTTAATATCGGCCATGTAGGGAGAGTAAGGATCGGCACTCATTAAAATATTAAAAGATGTTTAAGGACAGTAAGTATAATACGTAGACCAACATTGGGTCAGCTTAGCTGGAGCCCTTGTTCTTAAATGTTCCGCCAGTTATTTCAGAAGAGTATTGGTCAATAGGGGGTAATTGGTTGAAAATGCATATTTACCATTTCTTTTGCTGTGATTTAAATTATTTATACCTTTTCATTATACATAAATACTGTATACCCCTTAATCTTAAATACCCCTTCTTCATCCACCAGTTAGGGTAGGTTAGGTTATTAGGTAAGAAAAGGAATTTTATTGGTTTTATTTTTACTAGTTAGAGGCATATACAGGGCCCGGGCGAGGTTGGCGGAGGAGGTATTTCAGCTCCAGATGTGTAATATGTGGCAGCAATGATATGTGATAATAAGATTGATAATTTATAGACAGCTACTAAACAGTCCAGATTTCATTAGTTAGAAAAGCTAGGTTTTCTTAGCAATTGATTTATTTTAGGTAAATTGAATTAGTTAAGTTGAAAATAATAAATTTGACAAAAAAAAATATAAACAATGGGATTCTGTTTTAGAATGTCCTGTTGCTGTAAAAATATGCCTTCAGATTATCTCTATAAGTGGCAGGTTAGCTATATAAATGTGTACATAACTCTGAGTTAGAGGAGAAAACAACCTGCATTACATAACAGCATTATTTATCACAGTAATCTTTACATTATAAGCGAACATGAAGCATTATGCAATCATATTAGCACAGTCATATTTTCATTTCATTTCATCTGCCCCTTTTCGTCGACAGTTTTCCAGTTCTTGATCTTGCATGATATTACAGTACACAATATTACATTTAAAAAGCTTTTACCAGTATTTCTGCATTCGAGATTAAAATACCAGGTGGTTTTGGTGGTATCCCAAAAATGAAATACACTTTATTCTTCATTTTCATTTATTCCAAGTGGAACTGGGTTTCCAAAAATTTCTGCGTCGGCGAGTAACCACGTCGGCGACAGGTCTCAGTTGGGTTTCTGCGAGAATTCCCCATTGGCGACAGTTCATAAACCTGTTCACGTATCCCTACACCCTACCGCCAATAACCCCTATAGTCGCCACTGCACATATATGTCGTCAGGCGCCATATATTACGAATTTTATCATCACTACAGATACATAATTGTATGTGCCACTAAAGAGGCATGCACAGTAGTTTATATTAAGTTTCCTGTCTTCAGTGGCACATACAAGTCTATAGTGATGCTAAAATTAGTAATATTTAGCGCCTGGCGACAAAAATGCAGTGGCGACTAAGTGTTATTGACGGTTGTTGGTTGACGGTGCCCGAGATTCATAGCATTTCACCTCTCTCAGCGACAATTACCATTACACAATAATCAAATAGTCGTCAGGGAGCTACAGCGTACCCCATTACACTTCCGTATATACGTGCGTGGGCAGATAGAGAGAGGGCATAGAGGAAAATGGTGAGGTCAAAAGCCCAAAATCTGAGCTGTGGGGTCGTCGTTTCCATGGTAACGGCGGGGATTTTTTTACATACCACTGCGAGGCGCCAAAACTTTGATAGAGGGTACAGAAACCTGAACGCGCAAGCCCCTCAAAATTTTTCTTCTCAAAAAGCAGCCCCGAGTACAGTACCATAAACCTGGCCCAAGGGGGAAAAATTTGGTTTTTTTTCCCCTCTCCTTTTTCAGATAAAACTATATTTTTTCCGATGTTTTTGATTTTTTGAAAAATTTTACCTTTGTTTTTCTTGTAATCCTTTTATTTTTTTTCCCCCCTTTGACAAAAGCAAAAAATTCTGCTTTAAAGATTTGATTAAAGAGCATCACAATAAGGTATGGTAATATCGAAAAAGTTACTCACGGGAACCCCTGATTTTTTTAAAAGGTTTGGGTTGGTTTTTTAAGGGAAAGGGGGGGTTCTTTGGGGGTCTTTCCCTCCATTTAATTATGTTTATTCAGTTTTATTCGTACCTATTTTTTCGGTAGTTTTAGTTTTTGGGAAAACAATCTAAATTGTGTTTTTGAGATTGGTTCTTATCCGAACTTAACTGAATCTCCCTCACTGTTTACTAACCTAACAGGACTTATTACCTAACCTAACCTAACCGATAAATTTATTGCTGGTATTTAATAAATGAATAAAAAACACCGGAAAAAGCTTATTAAATTTTTAAAAGAGTACTATAATACAGATCAAAACTAGAACTATCGCCGAAAATTAAAAGCCCCGCCGATGTGAAAAATTGTAAAATAATTTATTTATTGCAGCGAGCTTCGCTCGCTGTCGCTTACCATAAGACCCGGGGAACCAATTTTTTCCGCTAAAAGTGTATAACTACTCCTAAATTTTTGTCGATTGACTGAATTTGTCATGCAAGTAGTGCTGCAAAATCATGGGGTCGTCGGGAAAATTTTTTGCGTAAAACAAGCCCTTAATGAGTAAATTTGCGTAAACTACTCCCAATTATTGTTGGGTTGATTGACTTCGCACAATGTGCTGTCAAAAACAAAGGGGGTCGTAAAAAAACTTTTTTTCATAGAACAGCCCTTAAAGGTATTCACGTATGAGTTAATTGGCTGGAACGTGGCTCGCTGTCACGTTCCAGCCGCAAGAACTGAGCCAAAAGCAAAGGGGCCAGAGGCTGGACGTCTATACTTGATATAAGATATTTTTAATAGGATGGCGTGTACATATGAGATAAGAAAATTAAACTAACCTAATCCTACCTTTTGACTCACTAACCTAACCTAACCTAACCCCACCTTTAGACTCACTAACCTAACCTAACCTAACCCCACCTTTAGACTCACTAACCTAACCTAACCTAACCCCACGTTTTAACCTCCAAACTAAAGCCAAATCTTCATTAAAAAGTGTCCACGGCAAGGGAAGAATCGAGGCGATGCAGGTCACAAGAGGAAGAAGAGTGAGGCGGACATAAACACGTATCTCTCTCCTCCCTATGAACAAGTCATATCTCCAAAAGTAATTATTTGCGAAGGAAGCTCACAGAGAGAATGTTTCCTAGAATCCAATAAGGTCAACAGAAACCAAACTCCCAACTGTGTAGGGAATTTCGGTCCTAGTGTAAAATAATACCACCTTTGGTTCTAATTTTTTGGTAGCTGCAACCATTAACTAGAACAGTGACTTGAAATATATCATTATAAAATAAGCACTGACCAAATACCAAGCACATAATAACAATCACGTTTTAATAAGGAAAAAACGTCAGGAGGTGGCTATTTAATTTTCCCGGATGTATGAGCTATTTCTGAATAAATAGCTTCCCTATTTCCGCTACGCAAAAAAACACGTTAAAAATCAAATCATTCACACAATTTTATATTTGACAGTAATGTGGATGATATAACTGAGTCATGTTTAGGGCAAATTGCTTTGAGGCGTGTCCCCAGCTTGGCTAAGATTTCACGGTATCACAATTCTTCTATGCAAAATAACACTGGGAACAAATTTTTTTGAGTTGGGTCTGACACTTGTTTTAAAAAATTTTTTGGGGCTGAATCCAAAACTGATTCGTTTTTTTTACACGTCAATTTTTGAACGTAGGTTTTTTCGTTTTCTTAAAAAAATGAAAATCTGTACATAACTTAACAGGGCTTAGTTTATAAAAATTTCAAAGTTAACTACAATGAAAAGAAAGAAATGGGCATGAATAAATGTTTATTTAACATTATCATTTTTTAGAAAGGATCGCTAAAATTGTGTGCGGTTTAAGGGAAAAAAATTTACGTTTGTAGTTTTGTCTGGAGTTTCAACTTGGGGAATCGCTTTTTGATGCTCCAACAATAGTCACCCATCATATGCCCCCCATCTACCCTGGTAACTTCTTCCATAACCTTCAAATCTTGTAAAATTTTACCTTGCTCGCGCTAGCAGCACCAAATTTTTCCGGAAAGTTGGAAGGGGTATGAAAAAAAGTACTTTAAATACTCGTTCCCCAAAGCGCTTTGTAGCTCTCCAATAGTTTCTGAACAATTTCTGTGTAATTACGCCGTGTTTTTCCAAAGAAAGTTCTTGACGACGTCTTTGATGATACCAAGCATTCTTTAAAGGTCTGACTAGTCCGTTGAAATGTTCATTTTTGATGAGCTGTCGAATTTTGTGGACCATCAAACACCGGCCTTGTTTTTTTAAATTGACATCAGGAAATCCCAAAGATGATGTACTTCAAACAGTCGCCATAGTTGACAAGCTTTTAAAATTTTTTCATGAGCCAGTTTTATGGCGAGGTGGGAAATTATTTTTTTCCTGTCAAAAAAGTGGCCTGTAAAATTTAGGATCCCCGGGTTTAAGATCAATCTCGGAGGCCAATTCGTCTAAACCCCAAATGCTTCTCTGGGCTTGCTATCCCACATACAAGAAAGCGGGGATATTTGTGACCAGTTTTACCAAAAAGGGAAGGGACACCTTTTTAAGGTCAAACAGATACCAAATTGTTTTTTGTATATTGCAAAACCCAAGACTCTCTTTAAATTCCCATTTCTCAGAAGACAGAAAAGCCAATGGGACTGCCCCAAAAAAATTGCCTTTGGGTAGGAGGAACACTTCAATCCCCGCTTGAGCTATCAAAAAATCGCCATTCTTTTGGATTTTTAGATTGAAAGCCCTAATTCCTTCAGTAAACCAGGAATGTTATGGAAAAATAAAAAACCCGCTGGCACTTCGAAAGTCTGCAGAAAGTACTTTCTCTGGTTCGAAAGTAGATCCCTTCACCCCTTGTTAAAGTATTTTTTCCCTCTTCAGTTTTGATGCAGTTTTTCTGAAGCTTTTTTGATACCCCAAAATCACGTCTAAATCATTCAACTCGTGCTGATCAATCCCAAAAAATGATCCTCGAAGTCAAAATCTCTCATTGTGTCACTGGTTTTCTCACTCACTCAGACTTCTAGAGGGGTAGTTGCGAAAACGGCAGGGAAAATTTCAGCTGAAAAGGCTTTTGGTCTTTAGCTGACGGTAATTAGGAATTTTTTTTACTTTTATTTTTTTGTTAAATCCTGATTTTTTTTCACTAAAAAAAGTAAAGTCTGTGGAATGATTTTTTCTCTCGCCAAAACCATGGGGATCCAAATCCAATTTTCACTTTTTTTGGAATCCGTAAATTCCAAAATTTTTTGTTTTTTTTTTTTTTTTTTTTTTTTTTTTTTTTTTTTTTTTTTTTCTTGCCCTCACTTGGAATGGTGAAACTACCACTTATAGCAGAAGGAGTCGGGTTGTTTAGGCTTTACGACGAGACGTGCGGAGCAGACATGATCTGAAACAAAAGAAATATTCCCTATGTAATAAAACACTAAGCTGGAATATTCCCCAAGCTTTGAAAAAACAAAAAAACGAAAAAAAACGAAATAAAAAATTAAAATGGTATTTTGTTACAAGGTTAAGAGAAAGCCATAATAAATCCTCCTTTTTCCTACTATCCAGTTTTCTTTTTGCAGATATTGATTTTCTGCCTTTGGGCGGCCACCCCTCTCCCCGCACTGTCCATGAAACTGCACAAAAATTGCCACATACTCCGGAATCAATCGAATCACGGAAAGTTTTACTAAGTTTTCACAGGGGAATTTTTTGCTTATTGGGGGGGAAAGCTGGGGAGAAAAAACGACTGCAAAAAAAAAACTGATACAGTTTTTAAATCACATCCCAAATTTTTTAGTCTAAATAAGCTAAAAAATCAAACTCACATTTTTTTTTCTTAAAATTTTTTCCCCAGGTAATTGTTGATTGTTTTTTCAACCTTCATCTTTCACCTTTTGGGCATTAGCCAAAAGGTGAATGTCCATATGCAAGATAAACTTTCCCATAACGAAGTATCCAAAGACTTCATTTAAGTCGTGAAAATTTTAATATCTTATATAAAATCCCTATTTGTCCCCATGCCTCCTCTCATACGGGTATTACGTACCAAAATGCACGTGCGAGCGAAATATTTCTTTTTATTCGCACTATAAGAATAAATATTTTCCCTTTTAAAGTTTTGGGGATAACTGAAATACCAAAAAACCACACAGGGCGCTTGAAGTAAGGAAAGGAGGAAATTGGTCGCAAGACGAACTATCCTCCTTCCGCACTCTAGCGGCAAGGAAATATGTCCTGCAGGGTCATTTTCCTTGCCGGGTCTCTGCAAAGAGCCGGGGCAGACCTGGGAGGACATCACCAAAACCTGACCGCCCCCCTCCCTCGAGCCCGACTGTTAAAAGGACTGCCAAAAGAGGGGGAGGTGATTTAAATGTGCCGCAAGGTCAAATGAAAAATCAAACAGCTCAACTGCACAGGGGGGTGGTGAACAGTTCTCCCCCCTCAGAACTGGGGCTTTTATACCGACATTTTTTGGGAGGGGGAATGTGGGGCTTGGGGCTGCCACAAGGGCCCAGCAGATCCCGGGGGTTTCTGAAAAGCCAGAATCACCTCTGCTCCCCCCCAAAATGGTTTTATACAAATCAGGTGGAAGTCCGCTCCTACGCACTGGAAGCAGGGCAGCTCCACTGCTGGATCGACACTTTTTAGCCGTGGGAAAAACTGCCGAATTTTTTCACCAAAGGCTGCGAGAAAAAAAACAAATATAAAATAAAATAAAGATATAAATATATTTTATATATTATATATATATATTTTATATATATTATAAAATTTTAATATAATTTTATATATATATATAATATATATATATATATATATAATTTAATTAATATATATATAATTTTATATAATATAATTATAAAATAATATAATTTTAAAATTAAACCAATGATTTATTTGGGGGGCCCCTTCCAAAATTTTAACCTTTGATTAATTTTAATAATTTTTGTTTCCAGACAGTATAGAACGTAAAAAAAAAAATGTTAAATTTTTTGAAAAAAAATGAAACAATTTTCCGACTCCGCCTGAGGATAGTGGGATTTGTAGTCACACAGGGGCCCCTTTTTCCCCGTTGCTGTCTGTTCTATTCTTCCTTTTTATAGTAGGGCTGACTGAGGTCTTGGGAAAAAAAAATTTCGTTTTTAAAAGTGCCATAAGTAAATTTTTTTCTTAGGCAATATCCACGGGGAATAAAGTTTTTTTTAAAAGCGTTAAAATTGCTGGGAGTTTACTAGTCTTAAGCACTTTTTTTTTCCCCCAAACGTTTTTTGTATATATATTTTTAAATTATATATATATATATTAAAATATAATATATATATATATTATAAATATATATATATATAATTTTAAAATATATATATATAATTAATATATATATATATATTAATATTATATTTTTTATATATACGCACGACGTGAAGGGGATTTCCCGAAAATTTAACTGAAACAATTTCCCCACTTCGGAGAATGGAATGTTCGACTGAGGAACTAGGTATGGGGAAAAAAATGGATTAAAAAAAAATAATTTTTTTATTCTCTCTCCCCTCTCTTCTCTCTCTCTCTCTTCTCTTTTCTTTTTTTTTTATATATATATATATATATATATATGGGACTAAAAATCGTGAAATCTATCCATTCGTTCTTGGGGTCAACTGCAAAACAGAAACACCACGACATGGGCTTGAAGTAAAGGAGAGGAAGGAAAAATTGGGGCCCAAAACGAGCTCCCTGCAGGGAAGGAAAAAGTCTTGCGAGGGTCATTTCCCTTGCCGGGGGCCTTAAGGAGGGACGGGGGGGGGAAACCACAAACACGTTTGACCTTTTTTTTGGGGGAAATCCACGTCGGTCTTTAACAGGAACCCACACGCGGAAAGTCGTAGGTTGGTCCCTTAACGTGCAAAAGCGACTGCTCGAGACGGGATTAGCGAGGTGGGAAATCTCCAGGCCCCTTATTTTTGCTTGGTATGCTATAAAATCATTTTTACTAGGTGATGTAGACATATATTTCTTTGGGTGGAATTAATTATATATAGAGTAAAGAGATGAATCAAAGGGTCCATCCCCGTCTGGCAGCGCGGCCTTTGGGAGCAGCACACGCAGCTGAACCCGTGAGGGGATATAACCCCATAGGCCATGGATATGGGGGGAAGCGTGTTTTTTTAGTAGTTGAACTTTTATGGTTGATTGTGGTGTCTGGCATGCCTACCGAATCGCCCGGGGGCCACTTTGGCATCTTTGAGGGATTTTTTTTTATGGGAAAAACAAAATGGCCCCAATGCTAACAAAAAATTGCTTAAAAATAATATTATGGTGGTAGAGATACAATCTTGGTTCTATTCCAGTTTTTATGGTCATGGAATCATTTA
Organism: Chionoecetes opilio; assembly: GCA_016584305.1. Lineage (NCBI taxonomy): Eukaryota > Metazoa > Arthropoda > Malacostraca > Decapoda > Majidae > Chionoecetes > Chionoecetes opilio. Next base: position 41,811 of record JACEEZ010019584.1, on the reverse strand, counting down.
GTACTTATATCTACATTACTGCTGCAGGACGAAATTTGGAACTGTTTTGGGAAAGCCCAAAGTACACTCCCCGCCCGCCCTTTTTTTGGATGGAGTAAAAAAAGATAAATCAAAGCAAAATCTAACCCAACCATTACCCTCGGCAGTTTTCCCCCCCATTTGTATAGGGGGTAAAAATACGGTAAAACGACAGTACAGGTACCATGACAAGATGGGTAAAGTCCCGTGGTTATGCACTTTTTTTCGGGGATAAAAAGAAATCAAAACAAAGGTTGGGGATGTTTTTTAAACTCAAGGGAAAATTATTGGGTCGCAAGTAAAACTTAAACCAGATGTACCCCTACATATTATAGGGAAAAACAACAAAAGAACCAATTAATAAGGGATTTTAATCTATAAAAAACCATGAAAAAAAGTACAACCTAAAAGAAAGACTACGACATGAAAAATTTCGAGTTGTTTTGGGGGGAAATTGATACCAGGTGCTATATTTCCCTGGCGCGACAAAATAGAGAAGACCCGAGGTGTGGTTGAGTGCAAAAGCTTCTAAACCCGGGAAAAAAGTCACAGCAGAGTTTTATTAAGAAGTAAGTAAGGGGAGGGGCACATTACGTACCTACCAGTTGCTTACCTTTTGAAAAGGTCTGTTATATCTGTTTTTTTAGTTTTTTTTAAAGCCTCTGCACTCATCCATTACCTCATCTTTTCTATAGTGTTTTCAGCGAGAACAGAGCACAGTAATATACACCGGATATCAAATTTTGCGCAAAAAACTCGAAAATTTTTCCATCGCCGTATTTTCCCTTCGTAGGGCCACCCGCGGCACCCCCCTTATCCCACAAGCACGATGTAAACAAACCGTGACGTAGTTATGTCTGGGGCCCATTGACGGTGATAACTTTAGAAGCCAGCAGTTTCAATGGGATAACCTGATGCCGTGCTAAATTATCTTGCATGGGTGGTCTCTTCGGTCCTTGGTAGCGGTGTGTCTCAATCGGCGGCATCGGTTCTTCCTTCCTAAGCCTCCTAATTGTCTGGCTGTTGGATGTCTGTAGATCGCCTGGGAACTCCTGGAGTTGGGTGAACAAAAGTGCCAAGGAATGGGTTGATTTGAGACCATTAGGTGATGATATGTTTGCATCGAAGTTGTCTGCTACTGCCTGGACTAGACCAACCTCAGAATCCATCAATCCCATGAGATGCCTATCTTTGGAGGTTGCATGGGCAACAGACTTCTTGAATCGTAAGATTTCATCATATAAGCTGGTTATGTCATATTCGGAACAAAGTTCTATGAGACTCTTAGACCTGAGAACCGTTCCAAGGGTGATTTGTAATGCTGTCGGTTAACAATGTTGGTCAGAACGCTAGTTACAATGTTGCCTATCAATAGTGCTGGGTTCGTATGATCCATGCAATTTTGGTGACAGTTCTGCAAGTAATGTCAGAAGTAAATCGCTACATGCTTCACTGGCACCTCCCAAGGACAGTCTAATCTTGTACCGATCTCTATCAATGGGGACGGTTGAGCACTCCTTTTTGATCACCTTAGCAATGGTAGTCACATCAGTATCATCTTTGTCATCAACAAGCTTGAGGAGGTGCGGTGCTTTACTCCGGAAGACAAGTATGCTAGTAACTCCATTTCCTGAGAGTTCAAGATCACCACCGAAATAGTTCACCAGACGTTCAAATGAGTTTACGTCGCGATAGTGCAGCCCCCTCCATGACTGATATATGCATCATGAATTTCAGAGTATTCCACACATGGGACTTGTCTGCTGATATGTCAGGGGATTAGATCATTGAGAGAAGTGTCCTCTGGTGTTTGTGTTTGCCTATGTCCTGCAGCAGCTCTCACATTCCTGTGGTTAGGGGAACGTCTTGTAACAATCCTCATGGTACTGGGCATCAGCACATGCAGATCTGATAGGGCACCATTGACTCTTACCCTGACATTTCAGCAAGTTTATCATTTTGCAAGTCCATTTATGTAATATGTTCTGTTTGAAAGAATCCACAGTTCGACACTGGATTACAGTTCTGCATCTACTGGAGTTACGAGGGGTCAGCTGGTAAACATCCTCTCCGCCACAGAAAAAACAATGTTTCCTGAAATAAAAAGTGTCGCCAATCGCCGAGACTTCTTGAGGGGTACTTCTTCTGTTGATGTGGCTTGCTGTCAAATAGGTATCTCTGAATATGATGTTCGGAAGTATATGTGGAACCACAACTCTTGTGACATCTGATTTTTTCCCAACTCCGGGTACAAGTTTGTTAGCTAGCCCATCCCACGTCAAACCCACTACATTTTCTCACCGTTTCTATTCTTACGAGCCACAGTTAATAAGACGAGAAAAATTATTTCCACAGTCAAAGAAGTACTGGTCATCCATAATGGCTCATGATGTTATGTACCTGAAAGGAGGAAAAAAAACATGCATATAAGCGAACCATCACCATAATACATGCAATGCATACAAAAAGCTATATAATATCTGGTCATGCTGGCAATATTATACTGTGGAGAAAAATACTGATGATTGGGTGGCATCAATGGCTTCCTTGACCCGGAAAATATAGGAATAGACACCAAGATTGTGTCTCTAGCACCAATATTAAAGAAGTTATGCCATATTCTGTATATGCGATTTATGCGATTGGCCATTTTGTTTTTGGTCCATAAAAAAAATTCTCAAGGGTGCCAATGTGGCACCCGGCTGATTTTGGCTCAGGACATGCCAGACTACCACAATCAACCATAAAAGTTCATGCATACCAGATAACACGCTTAGGTGTAAAACACCTGTTTGACAACTGGACTACAAGGGAGATAGATGTCTTTGGTAATATTTAGTAGGGGTGCGAGAACCCCTTGAGGAATCCTATGATCCCTGGTGATATCCTATGGTGCTATCACAGACGTGGGAGCTGACCTGACTTCTTCAGGAAGGCACAGGTAGCTACAGCTGATAACGGGGTGTTGTGTGGGCGGCGGAAATCGGCCGTCGCCCGCAATTCCCCGCGAGCGGAGATCTCCTTGGTAAATATTTAGTAGGGGAGCGAGGACCCTTTGAGGAATCCTATGATCACTGGTGATATCCTATGGTGCTATCACAGGCGTAGGAGCTGACTTTCTTCTTCAGGCAGGAAGGCACAGGTGAGGCGGATGACGGCGGGTTTTGACTCAAAACTTTTGAAAGGCGGCGGGCGCCTCCCTCCTCCGCCACGGTAGGTTTGGGCAGGCTTAAACGTCTTAATACTCGTTATTATACAACTTAGTGATTATGGTGAGATGTTATATACACGTGTCATTATCTAAATCAATGTAGCACCGTGTTTCACCTTAAATAAGGGCGATTTAAAGATGTTATGATGAGGTGGCTGCTGGCGGGGCAGTGAGTGACGAAGAAATTCTTGCCGCGGGGCCGCCCCATAACAAATATTCACTATTTTAACCCACATACACACCTTCTACCACCAAAATACTAGCAACACAGGCTTCTTACTTATATATCTTACTATCTGATACATTAAAACTCCTTAAAACACAAGCATTCCAAATAAAACGAGAATTAGTTTTAGATGACGGGGACAGAAAGCAGAGAGAAGCAGTCTGGCATGCCATTCTTGCCCGGAAATATGTCTCGCTGGCTTGTGATTGGTCGAGAAGTTTTGAAAACAGTTTGTCATTGGCTGGTGACGGATTATGAGCTTGATGACGTCATTACTCGCCTTAGCCAGTCAGCGCCTTCTGACGCGTTTACGACCTGCCGAGGGAGGCTTTGTAGCTTCCGTCGTAAGGACAAGTAGTATCTAGGTAGTCGGAGAGCAGGTTGTTGCTGGCGATACTACCTCCGTTGCTGGCTTCCCCCCCAGATGCCTGGGAGGACATCACCAAAAATCTGACCGCCTCCATTCCTCGAGCCCGATCTGTGAAGGACTGTCAAAAGAGGTGGCAGGTGATTAAGTCTGCCGCAAAGGTCAACATTGCAAAGTACAAACGAGCTCTAACTGCTACAGGTGGTGCTGAACCAGATTCTCCCCTCTCAGAACTGGACGACTTGATAGCCGACATTCTTGGGAGGGAGAATGTGGTGCTTGGTAGCTGCCACGACAGGGCCGAGCAGATCCTGGTGGTTCCTGAAATGCCAGAATCACCTGCTGCTCCCCAAAGTGTCCCCGCTGTGGGGAGTCACCTTGTCGTGGTGGCGGGGCTTGAAGCGTGGTCGACGGCGCCACCTACTCTGGCGGCCTGCCTGCCATTGTTGGGTTCGGTGGCCATCGGCCTCGTGGACCAAGTGCTCCCCCTTCGTCCACTGGGAGGTGGAGCCTTTCCGGGGGATGTCGCCTTTAGTTCCTCCCCCCTTTCTCTCCTTTCTTAGGGCGATTCTAGGCCCGGTGACCCTTTTTTTTCCGTCTCACGCTTCTTTTTCCCTTTTTATACTTCACGCTCCGCTCCCCACGTGTTTGCCGTGCGTGCATCTTGTATATTCCCCACCCCGCCCCTCTATCTGGAAGTTGAGTCCACCGCGGGGCGGGTTGTAGTTCCCTTCGGTGGGCAACGCTTTTCTTTGGTAGGGGGGTTTGGGGTAAGACGGGAGGTCCAGTGTGGCCCCGCTGGATCAATCGGCTGGTCATGCGTGTGGCTAGGCCAAGCGGAGGCCTGCCTGGTAGGCACCGCATCGGTCCCGCGGCTGCCACCACCACTAGGCAACCGAACGGTATATTTCCCCTGCTACCCCTGGAGCTGTTGGTGAGGTCCTTCTCCAACAGAAAAGCTTCCCCTCTTTTGGGCTCCGTGGGGGGGGGGGGGGGGAAGTGAAGTAATTTTGTTTATGTATAAAACAAAAATTTCCCCCGGGCCCCTGCCTCTCCCCCTGACGTCCGCTTGTCCTCGACTTCTCCCATTGAATCCTCTCACATTGTCACTCTGGCGCCTTTTCCGGGCCCGACGTGGCACGAAGCGGGCAGCCCCCCCTTCCTCCTCAGCTCCCCGGTCTGCGGTCCCCGCATCAAGGGCCGCAGACAGGGATTGAGAGACGAGCCGGGCCCTAGGGCACTTCTACGTTGGACACCTTGCTTCTGTCCAACGTGCCCAGGCGTCTCCCCCTTTCTTACAGAGCATTACATGATATTTTTAAGGCTTATGGTGTGGTTCGCCGCACCCGTCTTATTTATGATGACAATGGACAATAAAATAGGTGCTACATAAATTTTGCTGCAGCAGATGATGCATCCTTGCTATGAGGAAGCCAAAAATATGGAAATTGGAGCGAGACATTACAGAGCCGAACTCATTCGCTCTTTTAATTTTTGAGAGGGCCCGGAGGGACACATCCCCAAGACTTTTGAGAAAACTACTACATCTACTTCCACCTTCCGCCACAGCCCTACCCCTACTTGGTACGTGGCGTATTATAAGGAAGTGGTGGCAACTTTTTCCTTGCCGCGCGGTACTTAGAGAAAGAAATTGGAATGATCCGGAAGGCCACCTGAAAAGGTATGGCAGGGGGGTTCTAATCCGAGCCAAGGACCTAACCCCAGGCTCGGATGCTTTTCCACATGCCCATCACCGAAGACAGCATTTTCGATACCATCAAATCTCATCCAAAGTTTCAATACCAGCAAAGGCTAGTCTACAACTACGACCTCTTTGAGTTTTCGGAGGCAAAATATTAAACATGTGCCCGGAAAGAGTTCAACAGTCTAAAAGGTCAGGGGAAGGAAAAACATGATCATTAAAACTTTCTATGGATCAAGTCTCCCCGATTCCATCAGGATCGGTCCCCAGTCTCTAAAGATAAAAGCCTTTATCGACCGCCTATGCAGTGCTATGAGTGCTACAGCTTTGGGCACGGCGAAATTTTTTGTAAATCCCCTCCTCGCTGTGGTCGATGCTCGGCGTTGGGTGCCCTGCCAAGCTGATGTACGTCAACTCCCTACTGCTTCCACTGGCCGTGTTGATCACCCACCGATTTTCCCGACAGTGTGGGACTTATAAATTAAAAAAAGACATCCTTTATTTGGCCAACTCCCAATTTATCAGTCTTGGGAGCGCCAGAAGAGAACTTTCCCCAGACAAGCAGGCGGGGGAGGAAGCAGGACCTACGCATCCGCGATGGCTGCGCTGCTTCTTCTAAACGCCTAATCAGCCTCCTGCAGTTCCACCACCACATTCTCTTAAAACCTAACCCATCCATCCCAATAAAGAATAAGTTCTCCCCTACTCCCGGTGATTCTGTGGGTCTGCTGACTCCTCTCATAATGAGTCCCCCAAACCACCTCTCTTTGTAGTGCATCCCGCACACGGGAAAAATGACAATAGTGACTCCTCCTCTAAGAGGCTCCCAAAAAGCCATCCTAATAAAGAGTCTCAGAAGCGGAACTCGCAGTTCCAATGAGTCCTTAGACTCAGTGGGCGTCCCTCCGGCTAAAATATCAATTGCTGAGAAAGGAGTGGTTTGGACTTGCTTGCGTACAGATACACCTACTGTTTAGGTGTGGAGTACTGACGTAAACTCCTAATTCACTGCCCCTGTTACCACCCCTGAAGCGGCTAGCGACACAGCTCAACAACACGCTGATGGTGAAGGTGTCTTACAACTTATGGACACACAAGTAGTTGATAGCCATGCTGATAAGCAATCTTCAAGACCCTCGTCGGAGCTATCAGTAAACCTAGAAGTGGTAAATCTTCTGTCAGTAAATCTGCATCTTTGGTGGGACATACGGTCTCTGCTACTGCCGCGGGTCCTCGTATGAGAACACCGATTTCATTGCCGGATGTACGCAAGCGCCAACCGACATCTGGGAATGTACAGAAAAGTAGTTTCCCAAATCTTCTACAACACAGAAAAAAGATGCTGGCTTTCAAATGGCGCAGCGTCTACAAGCCGTAAGGCTTCTGCATCATCTTCACGCACGAAATAACATCTTCAATCCTCCAATGGAATTTCGTGGATTACGTGCAATTGGGAGGAACTAGTCCTTCTCATCAACGAGTTGGACCCAGAAATTATTGTTTGCAAGAAACAATGATAGGGCGGGAAGGTGTCTCTCCCCGACAGGTTTTATACCTGTCCCCACACCACCTCCAGCAGGTGGTGGCTTTAGTGGTGGTTGTGCCTTTACCATCGTCGGATGTCCCCTTAACTGTCACCCCCGCTGCAATCACCCTTGCAGCTGTAGCAGGTCGTATCCACTGCACAAGACCTACACTGTCTGCTCAATATATCTACCTCCAAATGACGACATACCTCTCCAAGATCTTGAGGATCTTATCCGCCAGCTTCCCCGTCCATTTCTTCTCCTTGGAGACTGATGGGCGGCATTTTCTGTGGGGAATTCCACCAGAAATCGTCGCGCGGTGATTCTCTCGTAACTCTTATAGATGCAACAACTTAATATATTAAACACGGGAGAACCAACACATTTCCATTCGCAGACGGAACATTGACTGCTATTGACCTATCACCTGCAGTCCACAGGTCGCCCTCGACTTCTCATGGGAGGTGGCCGATTCTCTTCGGGAAGTGACCATTATCCCATACTACTTAAAGCAGTGTCCTCGCCCCCTTCCCGATGTCTCCCAAAATGGTGCCTCTCTCGTGCAGACTGGGAGGGCTTTCAAAAGGCTTGTGTTTTTTAACATCATAAGATGACTTTCCAACAATAGATGAGGCCGTAGATTACTTTGTGTCTCGAATCCATTTTGCAGCCTCGCTGAGCATCCCCCGCACATCTGGATCTTTCTCTCGCCGACCCGTTCCGTGGTGGACTCAGGACTGTACACAGCGAGGAGTCACCCCCGCCGTGCTGAGACGCAAAACATTTCGCGGCCAACTTCAGTAGACCTAAAAATATCTTTTCACAGGTTAAGAGCTAGATACCGACGGGTTATGAAAAAGTCTCTCACTCCTCTTGGAGGGCTTATATAAGTACGTCTGTGCATCTAACCCCGGTGTCCAAGTTTTGGCAAAGAGTGAGGTTTAAATGAAGGGGAAGTTTATCCCATCCTCCCCTCCAGTTCTATCGATTAATGGAGACCCTGTGGCAGATCCCTGACTGTAGCAGAGGGAAATTTGCTTCCCATTTTGGTGTCAGTGGGGCAGACAGACCTTGCGTCTCCAAATGCTAGGGGCAGACTGCGACAAAAACAGAGAGGCAAAAGATTTTTCATCCAGAGGCGGGGAATCTTACAATGTTCTTTTTACACCTCGTGAGCTATGTCAAGCCATGAAAGGGTTTGCGCTGACGCTTCCCCAGGCCAAGATGATGTACCATATGCGATGCTCTGTCATCTAAGAATGAGGCTCTAGATTTCTTGTTGACATTTTAATAGGGTCTGGATTGAAGGAACCTTCCCAAGTAGCTGGGGTGTGGCGGTGGTGATCCCGATCCCCAAGCCTGGAAGGACCACTCACTACCCACGAATTTCCGGCCCATATCCCTAACTTCATGTGGTGTAAGTTATTCGAAAAAATGGTAAATATCCCACTTGTATGGTTTTTGGAACGGAAAACTTTTTTTCCCGTTCTCAGTGTGGATTCCGTAAGCATCAACTCACTACGGAAGCGCTTATTTCCTTAGAGTCATCCATATGCGGGGCATTCGCCTCTCACAACACCATGTGACCATATTTTTCGACCTTGAAAAGGCTTACGACACGGCTTGGAGACACGGGATATTGCAATCTCTGTATGATTCGGGCTAAGAGGTCGTTTGCCTGTGTTTTTCCCCCAGAGTTTCTAGCCAACCGGGTTTTTAGAGTTCGAGTTGGCAACATACTGTCTTCTGAAACACCCGCTTCCAGGTGGCATCCCCCAAGGTAGCGTTCTTGAGTGTAGCTCTGTTCGCTGTGGCCATCAATGGTATTGTTGATGTACTGCCAGAGGGGATTGTTAGTACATTTACGTGGATGATTTATCAATCTCTTTTTTCTGCTTCCAGGATGTCGGTTGCGAGAGAAGACCTTCAACTTGCTATTGATAAAGTTTGTGAATGGGCGACGAACCGTGGCTTCAGGTTTTCTCCAACGAAGACTGTAGCGGTTCATTTTTGCAGAGCCCGTGGGATTCATCCCGACCCAGACCTACATCTTTACGGGAAGAGAATACCATGTAGGGAAGAGACTCGGTTTTTAGGACTCATTTTTTGACAATAGACTGACTTGGGTGCCTCACCTTCGTGCTCTCAAGACTGACGTCTCCAGACCATGGATCACTGAAAGTCCTCTCGCACACCAGCTGGGGGGCTGATCGCGCTACACTCCTCTTCTTCACCCCTCACTTATCCTTTCGAAAACTTGAATATGGATGTGAAGTGTACTCCTCTGCCACACCCACTCGACTGGGGGATGCTGGATTCGGTACATCATGCTGGTGTCCGTTCTGGCAACCGGGGCGTTCAGGTCTCTCCCATCCCCAATCTATTGGTGGGGTGCTGGTGTCCTCCCATTAGATCTTCAAAGCCCGTCCCTCCTGTTAAGATGTTTGGTATCGCCTCCAACGCCTCCCTGACTCAATAGCTTGCCGTGCTGTGTCTTGTGATTCAGGATCGCAACTTTACCATGGGCGAAGAAGCTTACCAAAGCCCCCTTTGGGTTTCCGATTTACAGCATTATGGAGACGCATCCTTCCCTGCTTTACGGATCTGCCCGCATAGGCCTACGACAAGTCGGTCCATGGCTTCTCCCAGAAGTGTCCCTTTTTGCAAAAGCCTTCCCGCTCTCAAAAGGGTCTTTACCTCCCCAGGCTGAGCGTGCCCAGTTTTTAGACCACTTTTGCACACATCAGAGTTCGGTCCCTGTCCCTTTTCTGATGGTTCCAAATCAACGAAGGGGTTGGATACGGTGTCTATTCCCATCGTTTAACAAAGGCGTCAGCCTTCCAAGTGTTTCATCTGTTTTTACGGCTGAAATAAGTGCTATTTTATATTCTTTTCATGATTATTTTTACCCCTTCCGGATGTTTCTTTTACAATTTTTAGTGATTCTTGTAGTGCTCTTCAATCACTATGTAATTTTACTCTCCCCATCCGCGGTCAATGCCATCCTGGAATGGCTTTAAACTGCTCAAGAGGCGAGGCCGGACGGTCAGCTTTTGTTGGGTACCGGGGCACATGGTAGTGTTGCCGTAATGAAAGCGATGCCTTGGCAAAAGTGAGCTAAAGGACCAGCTCTATCACATTTTGCAGTGCCGGCCCACGGACCCACGCTCGGGAATCCATAGATCAGTTCGCAACAGTTGGCAAAACGTTGGTTACTATAGGCAAAATAAACTGCGCCACCATTCGCCAAAGTATCGAGGACTGGAGCTACGCGGTCTCTCCCCGGAGATGGGAGACTGCCTTTGGGACGATTGCGTATTGGTCACACTCTATAAAACTCATGGGTTCCTCATGGAGGGGGGCCACCCTCCTTACTGTGATGATTGTTTGGTCCCCTTAACTGTGCGGCACTTGCTGGTCGAGTGTCCCAGTCTTGGGGACCTACGTGTGGCAATTTTTGTCCCGGTTGTCGCGGTCGGACGGTGCTTACCGTCTCTCCCCGGATTGGGAGAGAGGTGTTTCTCTCCGGGACATGAAATCCATACATTTATTTTGGAAGGCTGGCCTTCTCAACAAGTTTATGATGTTTTTTTAAAATTAACTTATGATTGTTTTTAATGTACTCTTGTTCTTTTATGTATTTCGTAATTTTCAATATTTTTATTCCATCTTAAATTTTGTTTTTTATTTTTACTTTACATGTATCCCTTTTTTAAGCAGGCGTCAATAACCCCGCAGTTGCGGCGCCTTAAAATTATAATCAATCAATCCCAAACCCCAAAAATGTTGATGATCAAGTCAGGTGGAAAATCGCTCCTACAGCAGCTGGAAGCAGGTGCAGCCCCCACTGCTACAGTCGACACTTGTCGAGCCGCTAGCCAAAGCTGCCGAATTTTCCTCATGTTCCGTCTTTCTCGTTAAAGAAGGTCAGCCCGAGCACCTAGGAAGAGGAGGAAGCTTGAGCTTGCAATTTTGGAAGAAAAACTGCTTGCTATCCAAACAAAGAGAAGGGCAGAGACGGCCAGGGAGAAGGCAGAGACAGCCAAGGCAGAAGCGGCAGAGTTTTCTCTACTGAAACTAAAGTCCCTCACATTATTTGTATATCTATCTGTTTTCTGTCTGTTTCTATTCTTCCTTTGTATAGTTAGGTCTGAGGGCTTAGGTAAATAAATTACGTTTCAAATGTGCCATAAGTTACTTTTTTGCCTTTGCAATATCCCAGGGCAATAATAGTTTATAAATGCTGCTTAGAAAATTGCTACGCAGTTTATAGTCTTAAGCACTTCCCCCCCCCTAGACACCTTTATATATATCGCACGAGGGTGATAGATGATGTCCTGCAAAGTTCACTAAAACCAATGCCTCACTTCGGAGATAAGATATTGTTCGACTGAGGAACTAGGTAGGTAACTAACTAGGTGCTTAAAAAAATATAGTTGTTTAACAGGGATAATTTTTTTATATAATATATAATATATATATGTATATATTTTATATATATTTTAAAATATATATATATATAATATATATATATATATATAACCATAGACCACTGTATACCTGGACATCACACGCGACAATGTTTTGAATTGCGGGGCTGCATAGGGGCCTGCGGGGCGCCCGACAACGAGATATAGTAGTCTATGGACTATCATATAGACTGGTTTATCGGTATATATGATATACTGTAATCTTCGTAAATGTTTTTTTCTATTATATTATAAAAATAAAAAACTGTAAAACACGCTAAAGAAATGCCATTGCGAGACTATGAAGAATTATGCATGAATTATGCTGAGTTATTTATTTACTTATATATTTCGTTTTCTGATAAATGAATTAGCACCATGTATAATTAGCGTCAAACCAAAAAATAACCTCATAAATCGGGAAAATTCCCCGTTTGATGGTTTTATTTATTTATTTAACGCTAATTTATGCATGGTTTTTAATTACTGTATCAGATAGCGAAATATAGCAATGGAAAACTAATAAAATTGCTCTTCTATTGATACCCTTCATGATAAAAGTTGACTCGCAAAGTTTTAAATGGCGAAGAGTTAAAGTGAATGTTCAGTGAATGTTCATGCATATTTCTTCAGTCTCGTAATGGTTTTTCTTTACCGTGTTTTACTGTTTTTTATTTGATAATATTATAGAACAAACATTTACGAAGATTACAGTATATCATATATACTGATAACCCAGTCTATATGATGCGTATATATATATATATATATATATATATATATATATATATATATATATATATTATATATATAAAAATTATATATATAAAATGAATCCGAGGGGGCCCTCCGACTTCAGGCCCATGTGCAACAGGCCGATATTCCGTGCGCGGGTCCAGGTATACAGTGGTCTATGATATAACTTATTGATTTATGAAAATTATGGTAACCACCTGTAAGGGAAACGAGCGCGATTGGGTTACAACACGCTAGCCCCAAACATGTAAAGAGGTTTGCCCAAGGGGGCGGACATTTTGATTCCGTGACGTCAGCGCAAGTCGCCCCCCCACTGGTCTTCCCTACTGGGCTTTCCACCCCTGTTCCGCTCCCCTATTCTTCCAGCTCTTGTGAAGACGCATGGCTGTAACCTCCATAACTGACAATAGGATATTCTCGAAAATACCCTCATTGTGATTCCCACCCAAATTACCCTCAAAGGTTATGTCATAGTTACCTCTTACGAAACCCGTAAGATGATGTGTTCAAGATGAGTGTTTCAAGAGTAAACTCGACATACTGTTTCAGAATACGGGAATATGCATCAGGCTCTTTGTGCTCTTGCTCACATATATTTCTCATTATTTACATCCGAAGACAGCACAGGGTGAAGGGGATGACCTTGCATGTCAGGTGGGAAATGAACTTTGTCTATCCGCTAAGCGGCAACAGCGGCACAAGCAAAGGGTCCCCGTCCCCAGCTTGTGTGCTAGCTAGAACTCTCCCCTCTCTCCTCTCTCTCTCTCTCTCTCTCTCTCTCTCTCTCTCTCTCTCTCTCTCTCTTCTCTCTCTCTCTCTCATCTCTCTCTCTCTCTCTCTCTCTCTTGAGTACACAATACTGATCACATTCTCACGGATCTAATGCTATGCATAAGAGGGGTAAGGTAAGAAGGGTAAGACACTTATGTCATGCAGATGTGTCTGATGAGTGTGAAAGAGCCGTGACGTGACGTAGAGAGTGGGGGGAGCTGTGAGCTCCCGCCAAAATCGACCGTCAGTCAAGGAAGACAGGGACTAAGTGATTTCAAACTAGTAGGGCTTGGGGGGATTCGATTACTGGACTCGATTACCACGAATCCGTCAGGGCTAGGGGTACTCGAGTACCAAGCCTGGTAATCGAGTACCGCGCTAGACGATTACTCAGGTGAATGAATACATGTTAGAATCGATTTTTTCCGTAAAGATCACTTACTTTAAAACATTATCTTCATAAAACACTTGGCAAAGACACAAATGAGCCAAATTAACAAGAAAAAAATATCCCAAACTAAACAGATTATTCCTTTTAGCTGGCGACCGTAGGCAAGATTTTGATGCTTCCATACGAGTATTGCTTTCTTTGAGATGTGATTGGTTCCCTTGCTGTGACGCCCAGAACACTGGTTATGTATATACAAACTCTGGGCTTGACGTCAATAGAGACTCAGCTACCAAAAAGGGGGTACTTGTGACAATTTGCTCCATAGCCTATGCAAATATACTTTGAATACACTATATTTTCAATTCGGTCTTAAACACAATCCTTCCTCTATTCATTTGTGGACAAATTTTGGGTTCAAACAGCAACGTTTTTCAAGGGCACCGTGTACAAGGTGTGTGGGCTCGCACTGAAAGTCCCTAGCCGCGTATAATTTTGTCCAATATTTCAAATTTAAAAATTAAGAGTAGCTCATATATATTGTACCATGGCAGCCAAAAGAGGCAGAATTGCTCCAATATGGAAATAATGGAGCGCACTACATCCGATATGGTTGTATATTTGACGTGTAAAGGCACGCTCAAGCCTGTGGAAGTACGACTTCCAATTTAATCAAACACCTGTGTATTAAACAGCCGATAGAGTACGCAGAGTTGAAAGAGGACAATGACAATGATATGGCTGCCAAGTCCTCAAAGCCATCTAGCTCTACAGTACAGCTTACCTTGATTGACACAATAAAAAAGGCAACACCATATAAAAAAGATTCCGGTAAAAAGAGGGAGTTGGACGAGATGGTAGTCAGGATGATAGTGGATGATTTGCAGCCACTCTCAGTCGTCGAAGACAAGGCTTCAAACGATTGGTCCATGGTTTCAACCCTCGCTACAATCTACCTAGTCGTAGAGAAATCACCAGAACTCTCCTGCCATCCTTTGGCGAATTTTGGGGAAGAAGTCGTAAGAAGCCGGGTTCTTGCAGCTTGCGTTTTCTGTTATGGCGAGGCACTTTTAAGAAGCCGGCTTCTTACGGATTGGCCCAGCTGGTCAAGCCGTAAGAAGCCATAAAACGAGAGCCAGGGGTCGCTTTCCACGGCTTCTTACCGCTTGTTGCCGTGACGTCAGAGATAACAACAAATATGGCGGGGAGGGCAGAGATTTTAGACAGTGAGTATCGTCCCTAGAATACTGTAATTACAGATAACAGTACACTGTAAACACATAGTGTACATTCAGAAGCATGCACTTACCTTTAAAACCACGAACAAGAATATACAAGGTTAATGACACGACAGAAATTTTGNCCTGCCAAGCCTCATGTCCGTCTTCAGCCGTAGTAGCAAGCGCATCCGATCTGGGCATTACCTTCACACACGAAAATTTTAACATCGTTACAATGCCTCAATTTGGAATATTCGTGATTACGTGCAAATGGGAGGAACTGTCCTTCTTATCAACGAGTTGCCCAGAATTCTATGTTTACAAGAGACAATGATAGGGCAGGGAGTGTCTCTGCCCGACAGTTTTATACCTGTCCACACACCCACCTCCAGCAGGTGGTGGCTTTAGTGGTGGTTGTGGCCTTTACCATCGTCGGGATGTCCCCTTAACTGTCATCCCGCTGCAATCACCCTTGCAGGCTGTAGCAGGTCGTATCCATCTGCACAAGACCTACACTGTCTGCTCAATATATTTACCTCCAAATGACGACATACCTCTCCAAGATCTTGAGGATCTTATCCGCCAGCTTCCCCGTCCATTTTTTCTCCTTGGAGACATGAATGGGCGGCATTTTCTGTGGGGAGATTCCACCAGAAATCGTCGCGGTGATTCTCTCGTAACTGTTATAGATGGCAACAACTTAAATATATTAAACACGGGAGAACCAACACATTTCCATTCGCAGACGGGAACATTGACTGCTATTGACCTATCACTCTGCAGTCCACAGGTCGCCCTCGACTTCTCATGGGAGGTGGCCGATTCTCTTCGGGGAAGTGACCATTATCCCATACTACTTAAAGCAGTGTCCTCGCCCCCTTCCCGATGTCTCCCAAAATGGTGCCTCTCTCGTGCAGACTGGGAGGGCTTTCAAAAGGCTTGTGTTTTTGAACATCATATAGATGACTTTCCAACAATAGATGAGGCCGTAGATTATTTTGTGTCTCGAACCCTCCTTACTGTGATGATTGTTTGGTCCCCTTAACTGTGCGGCACTTGCTGGTCGAGTGTCCCAGTCTTGGGGACCTACGTGTGCAATTTTTGTCCCGGTGTCGCGGGTCGGACGGTGCTTACCGTCTCTCCCTGGCATTGGGAGAGAGGTGTTTCTCTCCGGGACACGAAGTCCATACATTTATTGAGAAGGCTGGCCTTCTCAAAAAGTTATGATGTTGTTAATATTAACTTATTATTGTTTTTAATGTACTCTTATTCTTTTATGTATTTCGTTATTTTAAATATTTTTATTCTATCCTAAAATTTGTTTTTTAGTTTTACTTTACATGTACCTTCTGTAGGCAGGCGTCAATAACCCCGCAGTTGCGGCGCCTTAAAACTAAAATCAATCCAATCCACCCTCCTTTCCACCATAACCTCTCTAATCTCCCTTGAGATCCGTACAAACTCTCTTATCTTTACAGGATTTGTCGTAGTAGCGATCAGCCGTGGCCAGGCTGTGGCTCACCGCCTGTGCAATCAACAAATTCCTTGATGGCTCCTGCTTCTCCCCCCTCAGTACGGACACCAGGACCTGCCTCGTGTACCGTGAGCTCACTTCCGTCGGGTCAGCCCCAGCTCTCAAGAATGATTTTTTCATTATTTTATTCACCGCCTCCGTTCTTATGCAGTTACCATACCCCTCTTCTGGAGTTCCCCTTGAAGGGAAAACCAGACAGTGTTCTCGGTCGCAGTCGCTTATAGCGTTTCTTTACACTCCCACAAAATTCTTTATCACTTGCAGTTCTTGTTGGGTGAACGCCACCCGAGCTGGTCCTGGAATACAAAGTATGATGAATATTTCAGAAGAATATAAGTCCATGACCAGGATAATATGAAACATTGTTTAATAGAAAATAAATTCTTACCCTGCTGCATTGTTTTGTGTTGTTTTATCAACACAACGTAAGTCAGCTCTCCGTCGTTAATGACCCGCCAGGCATTTTTCGATTCGCACAGAGTAAACCGAGTCAGCTCCTTTGATCGTCTGAGGCTCGTGAAAATTTAATGTCGTGATGATGCATCACGTACATGAATTGCCCGATTACATCGATCAAAGGAGCGTCTCATTTACTTCTGTGGCCCCGACGGATTCTAGAGGGT